>CM021110.1:162816568-163074986 GCA_007115665.2 Sequoiadendron giganteum | reverse complement strand
AAAACCCTAAGATCACCTATCGTTTTGCTCAAATCCAAGCAATTACAAAAAAAGAAAAAAAATTAAGGGGCACGAGATTCGAGGTGAAATCTATACAATTCGTATGGCCTCCATATGGATATGAACCCCCTAAAATTAATTTCTCTGCTAGGTAGGAAGAGGTTCATCAATTTTTTCTGGTTTTCCAAATAAAAATTTCCGAATTTTTTCAATAAAAAAATATCAAAAGTTTTTGAAATTTTTCAAAAAAAAAATTATGTTTTGGGTTGTCGCCTTGCAGAAGTACCCTATACGGGATCTGCCAGGATGGGACCCATATTAAGGGTTGGTGGTTGTTCTTAGCCGCTTGGTGGAAATTACTAAAGGCAATAGCTTAAAAATTTAGGTTTCCCATTAAAATATGGAGAATCAACCATCAAACCAATGGTCGACCCATGCACAAGGAATATTCCCTTAAAATCAGCATATTCCATCACATGCACAGCTTGGAGAATATTCCAGGGTTAAAAATAATATTTTGTCGAAGTACACAATTTCTTGATGGTCGTCAAATTTTATCTCAATGCAGGAGCTTTTTTCCTCTCGATGTCCATCAAGCCGTCAAATTTAAGCCATCACTTTGTTGGCATTAGCATGATGTCATGTTGACGTCATCCATACGACCGACCCTCTAGCCCCCTCCTAACCCCAATTTTCTCGAAAGGAGTAGTTTTTTTTCTTTTTGGCATAACTTGGTCATATAGTTTCAAAATTGGGCAAACAAGATATCGATGAAAAGTTGTTCCAAGATCTTTCTAGTGGTGTAGGTCTCATTATCAAATTTTTCTACTAGTTCATGTTATTCTCATTCAAATTTAGATCTTCATTTTTTACTTCTAAGCTCATAAATTTTTACCTGTATCTCCAATTTTCATGATTCAAGTGGCATTGGAAAGGTATTTCAGAGCTCTTTAGATCTATTCATGAATTTTTTCTAGAATTTGCCTCAAGTATATTTTATTCAAAAAAAAATTTACACTTTTCTTAGTTACTTAGATGACTTGACACCGAGAAAGGAATTTTTTGTGTGAGATGACATATTTTGACCCACCTTATCAATACTAAGGTTAGTAGTCTGATTTTTTCATTTGAGTGAGTATCATGGGTTTTTTGTTCATCATTTTGTGATCAACCTGGATAACGATAACTATGAGTCTTGGTGAAATGGCATCCTGAAACATCTCAGGTGGCTTGATATGTTTCCTTATTTGTATCGAATTATACCTACACTAGACACACCAGGGGGTTTATCAACATGAGGCATCATCAGAGATCATATTGTAACAGTTTTATTTTCTAGTGTTGATCTTGATATTATGTATGTTGTATTAGACATTGAATTTCCCCACATACAAGTTGGACATGACTTTGGGAGATTCGTGGAGACCCTCATATCTCTCCATACCTAGAGGATCCTATTATATATTGTCTCATCCCTCTTGTAGATGCAAATTCCACACCCTTTGATGATGATACTTTAGAGGAGATTGAGTATATCATAGGTCTTGCATGTTCAAATGGTTCACAGAATTTCCTTCATGTTCCCACTCAATAGATTGAAACTAAATCATCATCTCTTTTTTTTCTTGATCATCTTGGAATCACCACATCTTTGGCCCCTATTGATTCACTATAGCAGGACATACATCTTCCAGACATAGCTGCTTGGGATTCATATCTCGTAGAAATATCATCCTCGTTTGTGGAGTCCTATATTACAGATTTGGATGATTACTTTGAGGACATTCATCTCCTCTTTTTTGACAACCACATCAAAATCTTTGGCCCACCATATTCATCACCTTTGTATCTTGTTCTACATTAGCCTTCAAAAGATTCTAGATTGACATCATTGCTTTTTGACATGTGGGCACGTGAGCAGTTTTCAGAGGCATACATCATCTGGATTTGGATTGGCTTCTCCAATTACCAATGGATTTATTTATTCCTAAGGGGAGAAATTTTGTTTGCAGGTAGGGTAAAAGCACAATAGTGTTTCACACTTTCAGCCCTATAAATAGTTTTGAGCAAACTATTTTCGGTCGGAAGGTTTTCAACCGAGTGGCTTTTGGTCAAAACTATGAAATAGTGACATGGTACTAATGTGGTGGTACATTTTCATCCAAAGGGGTTTTTTCCAAAAGGCACTCAGTCAAATACCTTTTGGCTAAAATTATGAGTAATAAAATAAAAAAGAAAGAGAGCTCGACCATTTTGCATGCTCGGTAAAAATCATTTTAGACAAGAGGACCTCGGTCGAAGAAGGTTTTTCAAGCATCGATAAATAGCAATAAGACCCCATTTTTTGAATGCTCTTATCCTCCTCTTCTATGATTATTTTTGTTGTGCTCTTGGTGAGTAACATGTTGGAGTTTGTGGATTTTGTTATTATTTTTGAGCCGAAGGATATGGTTGTTGGTTTTTAATAGGAAGAATGTAGTGGTGATATGGATGTGTGTGATTTTTGTGAAACAAATGTATTGTAGTTTGAATGGAATTGTGAAATTTTTGGTTTTGGTAATAATATGTGAAAATGGTAGTGTTTATTCTATTTTTTGTTGGAATAGGTGAATGGAAAACTATGAACTTGTGAAATTTTTAAAACCCTTGCCACGAAGTGATAGTGCAATGTTCTTTTTGGCTTGAATAGTTGAAATGTGGTAAAAAATTTAAACCATTCAATGGTGAATTAGAAATTTGGGGTTTTCAGTTTTGGGTTTATAGAAATGGAGATTTTGGGTTTTCAATTTTGGGTGATGTAAACCCTTTGAATGGAAACTTTCTTACCAACACCCATATGGCCACTGATGTGTGCCTGTTAAAAACCTAGATATAGAACCATAAAATGAAATAACATGCATACATACATACACACATACACATATAAATTGGCATATATACACACACATATATGTGCATACATACGTACACATACAAAAAACTCATTTTAAGAACTGTATGACAACAGAGAAAAGATGCAAAGAAAGGAAGAATACAAATGGAATTTATTGACCTGGCTCCTTGAAACACTACTGCTTCTCGTTGAATCAAAAATTGCATTACAAACCTCCTCATAGACCTGTAAAAATAGGACAATGAAATTTTTGCTAATTTTATGAATAACAAAGTTTGAACAACATTCTTATATAGGCACTAGATTGCATGTTTTTAACTATTTTTTGCTTTCATTATGGGTATACATAGTAGATGGAAATAACTAAGGGTTTTGTCACATTTTTTTACTATTGGTAGAGTTTACTAATGGCCTTGGCACAAACTTGGGCCTACCCTCCTTCATTTGTAAAGATTTTCCCTAAACTTTGACTTTAGGTGTCCTTTGTAGCAGATCTGATGCTCTTCTTTTGTTTAAAACATTGGCATAGTCTACCGTTATAAACCTTGCATCTTGTACTATAAAGAGTGAATATCCATTAAGAATATGTTATTATCTTCTCAAACATACTCCTGCTTCACAAAGATGCTATTATTTTGATTGCCACAAAATTATCTCTTCATAACACATGCTTAAATATTTGTGACTACCCACTCTTTGGAGTTTAAAGTGATAGTGTTGTCCCTTAATCTTTAGTGAATGTATAGGATAGTAATATTCCAAGATTACTATGTTTTATCTATTAAGGGTTTCCCTATTGATAAAGATACACACTCCTTTTGTATTCATTTTCCTTTCAATCTACTGCCATGTTATGACTGTAATCCCCTTTTAGTATTTTCTTTTGGCTGTCATCTATGCAAAATCTTCCCTTCATTAGGTTCTTGTTTCTCCTAACTATACCATCCTTTGTTTCATGGGACTGTCAAAATACAAACTTCCCTCTTCTCTAAGCCATTGACGGTTCTTAGGTGTTATTCATAAGTTATGAATTCCATTGCATATGCTACTTTAATTACCTTCTAGTTTTTCTTGTTTTGATAGGCCTTGTCTTACTAATATTTTCCAAAATATTGTCTTGAAATATCCATTCCAAATAGATAAAATCACAATTAAACCTATAACATAGGTTGTCCCTCTTTAATCAGAGGTTTTGTTGATGACCTTATTAAGGTTTCTCACGTCATGACTATCTTTCTTAATTGAAGATTTATTTTCATTACAAATTCTTCTAGATTAACATCATGTGCTAAGGTCAAGTAAACTTCAAACCCCTCATTAAATTCAAGTCATATGAGACAATCACTAAATGCTAACATTTCAATATGAGTTAGCATTTTTGTTTTATATCTACTCCAAAAAACTCATCCTCAGTCATTACAAATTCTTCTAGATTAATATTATTTACTACGATCAAGCAAAAAACTTCAAACCCATCATTAAATTCAAGTCATATTCAAGACAATCACTAAATTTGCTAACATTTCAATATGACTTGGCATTTCTATTTTATATCTGCTCCAAAAAACTCATCCTTAATCATAACAAATTCTTCTAGACTAACATCATCTACATATGTGTATGTGTGTATGTATGTATATGCATATAGTTTTCTTAGTCATTACAAATTCTTATAGATTAACATCATTTACATATGTGTATGTGTGTATGTATGTATGCAATATGTGTATGTGTGTACATGTATGTATGTACATATGTGTAAATGTATGTGTCTATATGTATATATGTATGTATATATATACACATGTACATATGTATATATGTACACATGTATGTAGTTACATATATGTATGCATATATGTGTATGTGTGTATGTATGTATATGTATATATGTATGCATGTAGATATACATACATATGTATATATGTACATGTATGTAGTTACATGTACATATATGTATATGTATGTATGTACATATATGCATATGTGTAAATATGTATTTATATATACATGTACATGTATGTATATTTATGTATGTTTAATATATGTGTATGTGTGTATATGTGTACATGTTCATACATATGTGTATGTATATGTTTGTATACATGTATATATGTACATGTATACATACACATGTATGTATACATGTGTATGTATGTATAAATATATGTATGTATATGTACATGTACATATATATTTATACTTTCATACACATATACATATATATATACATATCTCATACATGTATGTACATATATACATACATACATATAAACACATATGTATACATACACACACACAAATGTATGTACATGTACATGTACACATTTATACATATATGTATATATATACATATTGAAACATATATGTACATATATACATGTATATCAAGTCTCTTTGGAGTTGTCATTTCTTATTTTGATCTAAGTTTTAGAAGGTTCTATTTCATAGATCTATAACTTTCTATCTCATTAGATATAAAGCTAAAAATGTTTGAGTTTTGAAACTTGATAAATTTGTAATTTATTTATATATATTTTAGTTTTGAAATTTGATAAAAAAAGTTAACATCATATATTTTGTTTTAATGATATGAAGATCTCTTTACTTATATGCATATATATATATATCATGGCTGATGAGGGATCTCATCATTTTCCTCGTTCTAAGAAACATGCTCAAGTTAGATCAAATTTATATTCGGAGAGTATTGCTAGATTGGAAAATGCACTAAGATGTTTGGATCAAACAATTCACAACTTCCCTCATAATTAGTCAAAATTAGAGACGAGATTATATGAATGATTTGGATAATTTGATCATTCAATACTTATAATATCAGTATTGGGCATTTGTATTCATCTCTTTCTAGGAGTGTTACTAGCATAGAGAAATTGAAAGATGTTGGCAAATTAGTTTCACAAGAAAATCTTTTTACCATGTTCCCTTTTTATAGAGGAAAAAATAGAATTAGAGGATATATGGTGACGAGGTGTGGGAGTGAGCTTTTTGCGCCATTCATATATCCTAGATGGTTGGCATCTTACCATAGATGGCCTCACAATAATGAGTTGCCACTATATTTTGTTAAACAATTATATGCAAAATTTCATTTATAGGGAGATGTGGACTACACATCTTATCCTGAGCATGTTGGCCAAGGTAAAGGTCATTTTTTTCTGAAAAAATTGAGTTTAGACATTGATATTTTCACCACCCATGAACAAGAGGGCATTAGTTGGCCAAAACCTTTTGGTTCTACCAAAATGTTTGGAATTGGCAGTGGCAAGGGATTCAGCAGTATGCTCCACTAGATCCCATAATTTTGATAGTATTGCCACTATTATGACACAGATCGATCAGATTTCATCTAATCGAGTTGGTAGATACTTATTATGCCTGTGGATTATCCTTCCTACCACTAAGGCTACATATTCATCTTATGATTTTTTATACGTGTCGATCTACCTACTCCTTCAGATGTCAACCATATGAGTCACATGACTCTATGTAATATGTGTAGAGTCTTTATTTTGGATTTACTAGCAGCTTATCAGGTCATCAGTGAGGACCATGGGATCCCTCTTGACTAGGTATAAGCCTTTATTAGACAGTGATATCCTAGTACACATACAAGCCATGAGGTGGAAACTTCAAAGGATATTCCATAGCGTCCTACAAGATCTCATGTGCATCTTGTTTCTATTGTTCCTATAGCTTGTTCAGGTCCTCAGCATGTTACAAATCATGTTGAGGTTATTGGGGCACCTGATCTTGTTCGTGGCACATATAGTCAGCTTCTTTTGGCACTAATATTGTACCAACTACAAATCCCATTATTGTGTCTTTTCATACTTGTGATATTAGTGGGATTGGTATAGCCATCGAGGAGGCACAACAGGTACTTGAATAATATATATATAATTGTGTTCTAAAAATTTATGTACATACATAATTTATTTTAAATTCTAGTTCTTTAACTCCTAATTGAAATCGTGTATATAATTTTTTTTATTAGTATGGTGATTTGTCAGAGTTTGGAAATTTGGAGCTATGATGGAGATCCCATGCAGTATACAACTGAGGTACATTTTGTAGTTAGGGTAAAAATATTAGAGAAAAATACATAAACAATTTATAATGAAAAACTCTAACAAGTACAATAGAGCACAAACTAGCATGAAAATCAAAACATGAAAGCAAAGCAAACTGATCTCCAACCTAGATTTGATTTATCTCCATTGCTCTTCTCCACCCACATGAGGATGCAAAATTTTGAAGGATTGAACAATTTGATATGTTGATTGCTCATTTTCGCAGCATAACAATAAGATGAATATGATAGAATAAAAAATAGATAGATAGATGAAAAGATTGAGAGGAATTTTAGCAGAGTAAGGATGCTAGAAGAAGATCCTCCCAAATGGCCTGTGAAAGGCTTGATTTATAGGAGAAGGCTGATTCGATTCGATGGCCAAGATTAAAAGTCAAATTTGTGATATGTATGGCTAGGATTAAAAGTTTATTTTAGTGTCTATGATGCACATTAAGTGGGTTATGACATGAGGCTAAAATTAAGATATGAGGGAATAGTGAGATTCTATTATTTATTTTGAAGGAAAAGATACCTATGACACACAATGAATGGGGGTAAAAATAGGATGTGAGTGGGAATCTCATAATTTAAATAATAAAATTATTTAAATTATTTATGCATGTGAAGAGTTGTAGTCATGTGACACATGTTGCAATGTGACAATAAGTGAGGGATTAATTCAAATATTTAATTTGAATTATTTTGAGACATGTGAAGGGGGAATTAATTAAATAAATGAGATTTATTTAATTAATTGGGAAGGTGATTAAGTGGAATAAATGGATAAGTGGGATAATGTAATGACCTAGGATAAAATATTACAAAATGTCTTACAAGGTCATGTATCGACTAGGTAATATTATGACATGGACAATTTTGGGTGTCTACATTTTGCCCCTCTTTGAGATGATGTTCGAGATGGTGAGATTTATGTCAAGTAACATCATTTCAAAGAAGCTAAGGTATGGATAGATGAAAAAAAGATGATGCCCCAACCACTTGAAGAAGTGAGGAGTATGATGAATGAAGGAAAGGGATGATAGAAGAATATGATGATGCAAAAGATATGAAGAAATGGGATGATGATATAGGATATGATAATGATGATGATGCCCCCTCGAGAGGATAGGCGGTTTGGACAAACATGGATATGCTCTCGAAATGAATGAGACAATAAATGAGGGATAAGATGAATGATACAAGATAAGAAGTGGATGAAAATAAAGAATGGCACGCTATGTTGCAATAAAGTGAGAAATCATATGTTTGATATAGCACTAGACATTATGCAGCAATGTATAAGGACCAAGGTGACGATGTGTCTCGTGCCCCAGCACAATACAACCTTGGCTAGATACAAGATATGAATATTAGTTGTGAGTGATTTGGATTTGATGCAAATGCAAATTGAAATGATAAAACACACAAGCAAGAAAGCAAGCATGCACAAATGATACAAAAACAAACAAGGTATTGCCCCTATCAAGTTGTAAATCGATGATTAACTGATTGATTGATGATGATAATAGTGTTGTCATTGTGGGGAACGATATATCCCTAGATCAACACAAGGATGATTGATTGATGATGATGATAGTGTTGTCATTGTGGGGAATGATATATCCCTAGATCAACACAAGGATGATTGATTGATTGGGTTTACAACAATATTAGGATCAAGACTGAAATGTGATTGGATAATTTGATTTGATTGATTAGCTTGGTTGGTATGGATTAAGGATTGAATTGCATTTGGATTATTGCTTGGAAGGATTGAAGATGTTGGATTTGAAGATTTGGACGATGATTGATGAATTGAATTGAGGAATTGATTTGCTTGGAATGATTTTGATTGATTGGATTGATGAAGAAATGGGTTGATTTGATGATAATTATTGGATTGATTAGAATAATGGGTTTGATTAGAAGAAGTGATGTGGTTGATTAGAATAATGGATTTGATTGGAAGAAGTGTTGTGATTGATTAGAAGAATGAATTTGATTAGAAGAAGTGATGTGATTAGATAATTGGATGAAGAAATTGATTTGAAGAAGTTGAATTGATGCGTTGAATTGATTGGAAGAAGTGATTGGTTTGATTTTACTGCTTGGATTTGTGTTGGCTATTTTATTTTTGTCTTTTTTCAGGACCTTTTTCAAAAAAAAAAAAATTGTATTTTTTCAGGACTTTTTTGAAATGTTTTGAGATGTCAATGGATGACGATTTGGGTAGCCTTTGTGCTAGATACCAATGACAAGGGAAAACCAAGTCTAGGTGCAAGGAGATATATGGGATTGATGGATGAAAGTGTGGGTGATAGGATAAGGGATAGAAGGCTCGTGATAGATTGATCAATAAAAAGGATAGGTCATAGTGAATGAAATAGATGTATGCATCATAGGAGAGTAAGGATGCGATCTCCAAAGACTATGTAACATAGGAATAACATGCCCCATTATAGGTACAATACTTAGGATTTTTCATGACAAAGCTTTTGACACTAGGATAATGATAGGCTTGTTTGGAAGGATGAGGTATATCAAAAGATATCCAAAGCATGTTTTAACATTTTGCCCCATATTTTTATCAAGATCAAAAGGAGGAAGAGAGGATGAATGGAATCAATATGATAAGTATATGGGTATGATGGACAAGGATGATAAGATAGGAGATGGTAAGATAAGATAAAAAAATGATATGGTAGGATGAGACAACATGCCCCCAAGTGTAAGTGACATAGAAGATCAACCTACACATGACGCCTGTTTTCCAGGTTTTCATCATGGTACTTATCCAGGGCGCTTGTTTATCAAATTTTCACCATTGGACGAAGGGATTTCTCTTCACTTTTTCCTTTCTCTAACTTTTTTGATTTTTTTGTTTTTTTGACTTTTTTGATTTTTGGATAAGAGAAGGGGAATATGGATAGGAGGGACTCAAGTGTCTAGTTTCATGAAAGGTGAAAGTCCCACTAGAGATGGATGTCATCGCATGGACCATGTCAAATGTCATTATGCTCATAGATGTTGGTAAGGGATGACATGAAAGGGAGATGGAGTAGGTAGATGATTGATTATGATATGATTATGTAGGAGAGATGAATGGGAAGCTTAGCCAAAAGCATGGACCATAGGATGGTAATGGGGTAGATATGTAGGATAATGAGTGAAGGGTGAGAAGATGGAGGTATGTGGAATTGTTGTGAAATGGAAGTGAACCATGACCAATGGTTGCACACACTGTGATAAACGTTGAAGATTTTGATGTGAAGGGGGCATAGGAAGCAATGGAGATGCTTTCTTAGGAGATGGGTAATGAAGTGCTTTAGGTACCCACATAGACCTAGTATTTTTATGACTTTTATTTTTCTTGTGGGATGAAATATGAGATTCTTGAATAGAGTGGGAATGTGAGGTGGGAGTGGATGGTTGGGATTTTTGTGATGTAGATGCCTCATTTAACTTGTTTTCCTTTTTCTTAGGTACCCAAACCATTTTGTTTTTAGAATTTTCTTTTGAAGGTATGGGCTTATATTGCTTTTTGGATGGATTTTTCTTTGATTCTTTTCTTTTGTGTCCTAGGGCATGAGGACCCTTCAAATTTTTTTCTTTTGTGTCCTAGGGCATGAGGACCCTTCAAATTTTTTGCTTTTAAATCCCATGGGTCTGGTGGAATGAGTGAAAGCTTCATGCTTATACAATGTGTGCATTGATTGTTCATGATTAGGATTTTTAGAGGATTTATGGATAGGTGGATAAGGGGATTGGATAATGGGGATATTAGGTGTTGGGAGTAGTGGAGGTAGATTAGATGGAGGGATATTAGGGGTTGGAAGCAATGGTGTAAAATTTGATGGTGGAAGATGTATGGTCACATGCTTTTGACATTTGCAAGATGATGGAGGAGGGATGGCAACATATGTTTTAGGCATATGATAGGATTTATGGTGGAAAGAGGACTTAGGATGGGTGGAGGAAGTACCAACATCTTTAGATTGGTGTCCTTGGGGTGTATAACCAAGGCCATAAGAGCGTGGAGGGACCTTGACATAGATTGGCTCCAAAATACCTTGTTCATGAAGGCCTAAACCTTTACCTTGGTAGTTCATGTTTTGAAGCATGTGATGGACAATGGGACTAGGTGTGTTTTGGACACTAGACTTGAGTTCATTATTAGATGAAGAAGGTGAAGTGGATAAAGGTTGTTGTTGTTCTATAGAGGAACATTCATGAATAAAGATGGATAGACCAATAGGACATGTCGATGGATTTGAAATGGGGTTGATAGTGGATGTGGAAGGATCATTAGGATCTTGATTATGTTCATTTAGATCCACACTAATGGTTTGATCTTCTACATTTACTTGGGAGGCATGTGTCTCAACATGACAAGTGGATAAAGTAGGATCATGGACAGGACTAGGTAGGGGGTGTATAGGAGCAATTGAGGTTTTTTTCTCATGGATAGGTGAAGTGATAGGATCTTGACCATGGAATGCATAAAGTTGGATAAGAGTATCATCATGGCCTTCTTAATCATAGGTAGGATCTAGATCATAGAGGGAAGCTTCACCATGAATAGGACCAAGTATGTTATGATTGGGATCATTAGAAGGGCCTAGATCTTGATTAGAATGAGAGGTTAATGTTTCCTCATTCTTAGGATAATGATCTTGACATAGCTCTTGGGTTTGAGTGGAAATGGAAGTGGAAGACTCTAGAAGAGGCTTGGTATTCTCTTTATGATCAACAACATGAGGGCATGATGGTATTTGACTTAGACATATAAGATCAATAGTTTATGGACCACATGATGGAGTTGGAAGAATAGACATGAAATTCAAAGGTTTGTTGTTAAGCTCATTAATGGGTTCTTGACATGGGGATAGTCTATTTCATGCTAGTAGTCTTTGGAGAAAACTATTAAAGGATTATTTGGTTGATGGATTAGAGCTTGAGAAGTTGGATGGTGGTGTTGGTGTAGGAATAGTGTGCTTTGAGATACGAATTTTATTAGATGGGGATGCAGGACTAGTAAATGGAATGGTGTATGATTCCAAACTTAGGGTGGTATTTCCCTTGTCAATAGTATCATTAAGGTGACCTAAGATTTCTACTAAATTTTCATCATCACTAGGATCTACAAAGTTCTCATCATCACTAGGAGCAAAGTTTGACCCACCTTGGAGGATATATGGTTTTGTTTTATCTTCATGATTAGGTGAAGGGGATTCTTGAAGTATGACCTTGGGCTTGTGACTATAATTATTAAGTATTAGGACCATTTTAGCAAGTGCTTAACTAAGATTAGGGTGATGTTGATGATGTGGAATGATTAGATTGTATGAATTGGATTGACTAGGATGAAATTGATTTGAATGTGATTAGAAAAAGGATGATTAAGATGATTAGAATGATATGTTTATGTTTTGGTGTTCATAGCTTGATATTTCAATTTTCAAACAAATGATTACACATGTACACACATGAATCACACATGCAAGACACATAAGCAAGTTTGAATTTGAAATTATGAATGTGATGATTAAGCACACACTTGAAAAGACACATCAACAAGTCCTAGAACTATTCAATTGGGTATGGCCAATTAGGTCTTAAGCTAGGATGCATAAGGTTGACTAGGGATAATTTGAAAGAAAAATCCTACCACACAGTCAGGAGAAAGGGGTAACCCACCCTTCACCTTCACTTCCCAGAGGTATAAAGTTCTTTGGGGCTTAGCCAAGAGTGACAAGATTTTAACTCTCAAAGAAGCATGTATTTTGATTCACACCTTGATTGAGGTCATCCCTAGGGTTGATTAAATCCCCTAGCAGGCCTCTTATAAAAGGTTTGACAAAAATGAACCAAGTGAGGTGTTTTTGATCACACACACATTTGATTCACACTCGCAATTGTTAATTTTCCTTTAAAAAATTGAAATGTGTGTAAAACAATTCAAACACTTGTTATTTTTAACCCAAAGTCAAAATGTGTGATGGAAGACAATGGTTCTTTTTAAGTCCAATTTCAAAGTGTGAATGCAAACAATATGTTCATTTTAAAGCCCCAAATTCAAGTGTTTTGCAAACAAAATTGATTGATTAAATGAGAGATAAAGATAATAGAATGAGTGCACCCAGAAGTTTTCGCTTTCCAATATGTTGTGTATGACTGATATTGTTGCTACTACAACTCCTTCACCTAAATAATAATAAAAAATGATATTATAATGCAGCCATGAAAAAAAAGTTCATCAGGAAATTTCAATTTCATATACATGTTTTTAACATAACCGAATTAGATTCGATTATTTGAAGATATTATTGATCTGAAAAATAAAAACTCAAAGAAGTAACCCCTGATAATTTTCTAAGAGCTTTCAAAAATGTAAAGAAGTTAGAAAAATTCCCTATTTTGTGCTCAAAAATGCAGATTTACGAAAAACCTACAGAAAACAAAGATCAGATTTTTTTGCATTGTATTTGACCTCTAAATTAAATATGCAAAACAAAGACCCCCATTAAAATTGCAATATATTTCTATAAATGTAAACATTTCTATAAAATTCACTACTTTTCATCCAAAATGTTAATTTTATGAAAAACGCTAAAATCACGATAACGTCTACAAATTTAGTGATAAACCTTCAATTTTTTTACTGTAGCCCTTTGAGATTATTTTTAAGATTCTGTGAAAATATTGTAAAAAAGTATCTAGCCGTTTGGAATATATGATGAAATTTGTAAAACCTGGGGTTTTGTCCAAAAATTGGCAGATCTGCAACAAAAAAACAATAAAACCTACAAAAAAGAAAGCTAGATCAAAGGATTCACATCGGGTTCACCAAATGTAGTTAGGGTAAAAATATTAGAGAAAAATTCATAAACAAATTATAATGAAAAACCCTAACAAGCACAATAGAGCACAAACTAGCATGAAAATCAAAACAAGAAAGCAAAGCAAACCGATCTCCAAGCTAGATTTGATTTATCTCCATTGCTCTTCTCCACCTGCATGGGGATGCAAAATTTTGAAGGATTGAATGATTTGATATGTTGATTGCTCATTTTCGTAGGATAACAATAAGATGAATATGATATAAGAAAAAATAGATAGATAGATGAAAAGATTGAGAGGAATTTTAGCAGAGTAAGGATGCTAGAAGAAGATCCTCCCAAGTGGCCTATGAAAGGCTTGATTTATAGGAGAAGGTTGATTTGATTCGATGGCCAAGATTAAAATTCAAATTTGTGATATGTATGGCTAGGATTAAAAGTTTATTTTAGTTTCTATGATGCACATTAAGTGGGTTATGACATGAGGTTAAAATTAAGATGTGAGGAAATAAGTGAGATTCTTTTATTTATTTGTAGAGGAAAGATTCCTATGACACACAATTAATGAGGGTAAAACTAGGATGTGAGTGGAATCTCATAATTTAAATAATAAAATTATTTAAAAAAATTATGCATGCGAAGAGTTGTAGTCATGTGACACATGTTGCAATGTGACAATAAGTGAGGGAATAATTCAAATATTTAATTTGAATTATTTTGAGACATGTGAAGGGGGAATTAATTAAATAAATGAGATTTATTTAATTAATTGGGAAGGTGAATAAGCGGAATAAATGAGATAAGTGGGATAATGTAATGACCTAGGATAAAATATTACAAAATATTTTACAAGGTCATGTATCGACTAGGTAATATTATGACATGGACAATTTTGAGTGTCTACACATTTAAATAATAAAAAATTAAATTACTTGATGTAAGTTTGAACACATTGAACTTGCACATTGTAAATTTTAGATAATTTTACATATATGTACACATACATGAATAAAAATTAAATTACATGTGTACTTGAACTTGTGCAAGGCTTGAGAAGAGGCTCAAGACACGGATCAGGGAAGCTTGGATCGGGACATGGATCCACACATCTTGGATCAAGAGAGGGATCATGACATGGATCGAGGGAGAGATCAAGGGAGAGATCAGGTCAGAGATCTGATGATTCTATTCATACTAGATATTTCTCTATTTGAGATGTTTTACATGTTTTACAGTATTATGGTTTGAGATAAGATTATTATGTTGGAGACACTTTTTTATGATTTACATCACATTAAATACATTTATGTTTTATGGTATACACTTGTTATGATTTACATCACATTCATACATTATTACGGTTTGAACACTTGTTACATCTATTTATATCGTACATTATTGTGGTTTTATTTATTTATCAATTTTGTACCTTTATTTAAATTTATTATAGTTTGAACACTTGTTGTACATCTATTTACATCGTGAAATAAAAATGTTGGACTATCTAATGGTTTCTATTTGTAAATTTGAAAAGATGGATGTACAATTAATTATAGAAATGAATTTGTCTCTAAATAGGTCAAGAAATAGAAATAATTTGAATGCAAATATGTAAGTTCTAGGTCAATTCCTAAGAGATTCAATGTTATTTAAGTGGAAGATAAAAATGTAATTGGTAATATATTATAAGGAATTCTTAGCTAAATGTTCATTGCTAAAGTCACTCTAGGTTAAGTGTAAATTGTGCATATATGATGCTATATGAACTTAAAAATTCCATATAATCTAATACACATGAATTTGATTGTGCATGCAAAGAATTCAAACTATATGATGAGCTATACTTGTGTCTACTTTAATGTAAATCAAATCAAATCTATTCTTGAGCTTAAGAATTCCATGGAACATTTATGCAATTGGAAATTGATAAAATCTCACTATGCACATAGTATAAGTGTTTAGATCTTCCTATGACAACTATATCTTAAAAATTGATCAATCCACATAATTACCAAAGATCCCATTACATGTGGTCTCAATCTATACATGGTAAACATCTATTGATGTCAAAATATAGCTATCTCAAGCACCGCAAACACCATCACTATGATTCACTACAATGAATATTCCAATGCACCAAGGTGAACAAGAACGACTGATCCAAGAGAACCCATACAATAACATTCACAAAATTATACATGTAAGTAACATACCAAAGGTTATAGAAAATCATGGGTGCTACTCTAAATGAAATAAAATAAATTAAACTACCTATAGATCTTGGATAATATAATAAAAAATTGAATGTCACATTAGTAACATAAAAATTAAAGAAAACTAGAGACAACATGTAGATTCTTCAGCACTCAAACACAAAATCAACTAGATCCAATTTGTCACAAAATTACAATAAAGTAATCATAGTATAGGAACCCAATAAGAAAAACTATCAAATTTTACTCTAATAAAGAGCATACCAACACTTTCACATTTAAGAACCTGCTAGAAAAAACCTTCTAAAACCACATGATCCCAACATAAACACTACATATGGTATTCAACATAGCTACTAGTGTTTACCCATGTGACTAGGGGACCAAAAGAAGACTTCCAACATGAACACTCTCACACAATATATTTATAGAGTAAAATAACACACCCACCATGTCATAGGGTAGTTAAATACTAATATAACTCATTTCATTTGTTGAATCTTAGATCATATATATTCAATTTACAAAACCTACCGACTTTTAAAAAGTTCACATTTTTCCTAAATTCCTTTAAATCATCTATTCCAATTGCATTTTTATGTTTGACATGGAATTGTTAAGTTCACTTTCAAATCTTCAATTTCATTTTTTCAACTCCACTTATATGCTAGATCATATATATGCAATTTACAAAACCTAGTTTATGTTCCAATTTTGCATTTAAATGTATGTTCCATGGAATTCTTAAGTTCAAGAATCTTTCATTTTATTTGTTCAACTCCACAATTATATAGTGCATCATATGAAATTTACAAAACATCTAGTACAACTTTAAAAATTCATTTTTCCTAGAAATTCCTTAAATCATCCTTGTGACCCTTGTAAAATTTGTTTTGCCTAGAAATTCCTGAAATCATCCCTATGACCCTTGTAGGATTTTACAAGGGTCACAAGGATGATTTAAGGAATTTCTAGGAAAAATGAATTTTTAAAGTTGTACTAGATGTTTTATAAATTTCATATGACACACTATACTTGTGGAGTTGAACAAATGAAATGAAAGATTCTTGAACTTAAGAATTCCATGGAACATAAATTTATGTAAAATTGGAATATAAAGTAGGTTTTGTAAATTGCATATATAAGATATAACATATAAGTGGAGTTGAAAAATGAAATCGAAGATTTGAAAGTGAACTTAACAATTCCATGTCAAACATAAAAATGCAATTGGAATAGATGATTTAAAGAAATTTAGGCAAAATGTGAACTTTTTAAAAGTCTCTAGGTTTTGTAAATTGCAAATATTCAATTGAACTTACAATAATTTCATGTCCAACATAAAAATGCAATTGGAAATAGATGATTTAAAGGAATTTAGGCAAAATGTTTGAAAACATTTTTAAAGTCACTAGGTTTTGTATCAAGCATATATATGATCTAACATACATATTTAAGTGGAGTTTCAAATGTAAATTATGAAATCAAAGATTCTTGAACTAAATTAAGAATTCCACATGGAACAAATTTAAATACAATTCCAAAAATAAATGACCAAGCCTTTGAAAAAAACCCATTCTAAATCATGTCACATGTCCAATCAATATAGATATAGATAGATCTATAAAAAGTTTGAGTACATATATATATATATATATATATATATATATATATATATATATATATATATATATATATATATATATATCCAGTCATACATGTACATATATCCAAAAAATAACTTAAAGCTCCTAGTACATATAATCCGGATCTC
Source organism: Sequoiadendron giganteum (assembly GCA_007115665.2). Lineage (NCBI taxonomy): Eukaryota > Viridiplantae > Streptophyta > Pinopsida > Cupressales > Cupressaceae > Sequoiadendron > Sequoiadendron giganteum. The sequence goes on along the minus strand of CM021110.1, from coordinate 163,057,171 downwards.
TCTATCTTTAGTTTTATCTCTTAAATATTTTCATGATCTTCAATAGGAAACCTCCACTTGTTTTTGGTATGCCCTCTTTTAGGTAAAGTTTCTAAATTTATTTTTGTTGTTGTAAGTAAGTGACTATAATGTAGAACCTTTTGTCCTGGCATATAATCAACAAATATAATACCATATTTATCTATCTTTATTTTTTGATAATATGTGCCTTCAATAAAAACTAATCCAATGGGATACTCTTGTCCATCACCATCTGTCGTCAATTCCACCAATTTTATTTTTGGTTGCGTACATCTTAGTAGATAATAATCTACACCTTCCACATTGTTAGGATCTACAACAATAGAGAAAATATCTCTTGTACACACACCATGTAAAGTTTGCAAAAGTTGTAAATATATTTTTAATATATAAATTTATATATAAACATGCTCAAGAATCTTACTTACATAGAATATATAAATCAATTTTAAGTTAATCAATTTACATACCTATAACAACTAAATCAGATACACATTTGTACTCAGCTAAATATAGAGGATCGTGGACATTGATAATGTCATTTTCTTCAAAAGGAGGCATTGATATTAATTGTTTCATTTCCCATCATGAAACATACCCATATCTAATATTCTCACATTGAACAATATGTGCATTATCCTCAATGAATCAACACAAAAACATGATTTTTCTCACATTAATTGCACAAGGCCTACTACCTCCCGTTGTCATGATTTGATGCAAATTTCTAATACCATTAATTGTTTGACAATTAATAAAATTTTATCGATCAATATCTATATATTAAAAACATCCAAGTGATTAATATATATATATATTTAAATTTGAAAATTTTATTAAATCATGTACACACACTTTGAAATTCAAATTTAACAAATTTTGACTAGTTGTACCTATAACTTCCCAAAAATACCATGTGTTGTATGTTGATTCACAAGCATAAAAATGACTTTTGCGCCATTCAATAATTTCATTTGCATTTCATATGGCATTACCAGAAAGTACACATGTCGGAAAAATTTGTCACCTACTACTTTCAAGGTTTAAAAGAATTTAAAATTTAGTTTAAATATATTCTTTTTTTTCTAAATATCTCTAGAGATTCCATATATATATATGGTGAACCACTTGCAATTTCATGTTGATGAAGTGCACGCTTCACGCATGCTCTTGCTCCATCGTGCTCTCCTTGTTCATTTCCACTCATAAAAATTCCACAAAAAATTTGATGTTGTGTCTAGCATGTTGATGACTTAACCAAACAAAATCTTTTGCAGAAAATTATCCTATGAAGTTACAGATAATTACATTCAAACCAAATTAGCTTCAAAAAACTAGATATACATGTAAAATATATGTATATATACACATGTACATGTACATGTGTACACTTTAAATATTATATATTATAAGTAATTGAACAATTTAAGTCTCAAAGTTAAAAGTAAATAAATTTTAAATTTAAAAAAAAATAATGTACTTACCAGTGCACATCCATCAAACCATATCCAATGTTGTTCTTGATTTATGCTATGTCGTCTCAGGGCTTCAAAAAACATTTTGAAACAATGAGCTACATAACTTCTATCATGACCTGTATCATCACTAATATTAAAGTGAACCTCTTTGATGATAATTTTCTCATCTTTGCTATTTTGTATACCATCTATATGAAACGTGACATGCCTATAGAAAACTTGCACAAAGATTGCAACTTGCTCTGAATGATAATATTGACTTTGAATCTCATTTGAGGACTAAATGTATAGTTCTTGGAGAAATCTACAATAGAGAGAATACAGCCTACTGGAAAGCAATTCTTTGAATTGTGAAATTGTTTAGCTTGCCATCTTGCACCATGACAATGTTGGATATGTGGATATATGATATTGTAAAATTTATTTATAAATTCATTGTAAGGCAATCCACTCTCTTTAAGAACAATTTTTATGGCCTCAAATCCTAACTTCTTAAAGTATGTCTCATATTCAAATCTCTTCCAAATAACTTGCATTTCAATATTGTCAACTTGTATAAAAATCTTCAAATTTCCACAATAATTACATATATTTTTATACACTGAACATTGAATTCATCTGAATCTTCTAATTTTTCGCATACAAGAGATTTCACAAATTGTGTTGTGCTTCTAGGGATGGCTATATTTTGATCAATTATTGTCATAACTTTTTTATATGATTGTACTTATAGATCAAATTCAGCATGATTTCGACAACAAGTTTCACATACTTTATTTATACATACAAATGATGATTGTAGTGTCTCAAACATCCTTTGACAAATCTTTACATTTGAAAATTCTTGCTTGAATGCTTCAAAAATTTCACTTTGTGTTGTATTTATAAAAAAAATTGGATGATAAAATTTTGTACCATCTTCACCTATTATTTGTATAGTATCCCTTCTATTGAAAGAAACACAGGAGTGATTGGTCCAATATTCAACCGGTTGTTTCTTTACATCTTTTGAAATTCTATGCTTTTAGGGAACCCTACAAATATTTACCCAAATTTTCTCAAATTTTTCAACTATTTCATTTCTCTTTTCAATATACCTTTGGACAGTTCTCCTAGAAACATTTCATAATTCAAAAATTGCTTGAACTTGTCTTTTGTGTGATAACTTCTTACTAGAAATTATAGTCATTAATGCTCTACGTGCAACACTTGGATCACTAGCTCGGCTCTTATTTTCAATACAATTCAATGCTTCTTGTAAGTTTTCAAAAAAAAAAAAATTAATGAACTTGATGATTTTTTCCTATTATCAACCCCTAACAACTCCAAAATAGGGGTCACTTATTTTCGTCTAAATAACTTTGCAACTAACTGTGCTCTTCCAATCAGAGATTTTTCTTCAAAAAATTCATCCCATATTCTTTTAGAGTGTAATTTTTATGTTCTTTCAAATAACATATTTTCAGATGAAATATTATTGAAAAGAGAATCATCATCCATCTCCATCAAATTTTCCATACCATAGAAAAAAAATGTATTACTAGGTTCAATTTGTTCGTGTACCTGTACATCACCTTGTTTATCAATATTTTCGATGGGTTGTTCTTCAGCAGATGTTCCTTCACCCACTTTTCTCTTCCTCTCTTTTTTGATCATACTTCTTCGATCTATTCCTTGGATTTTCCACCACAAATTACACTCAAATTTCAATTCACCTGCATACAAATGTACACACATGCTTTCAATGAATGTATAGTTAATATTTCATAAATAGAACACTAAATTATATATTTTTCATTTGTTAAAGCAAGTATAGGTGGGATTATCAGAGACTCTATGGGAAATATGATGGTGGGGTTTTTTGGTGGCATTGGGGTTCAATCAGCCTTGGTTGTTGAGGCTCGAGCGCTGTTCATGGGCCTCAAAATTGTTGATTCTCTAGGGATTGTTAATCTCCATATTGAAGGAGATTCCAAAGCGGTGACGGATGCTGTGGAAAAAGATAGATTTATAGGTTGGAATACCAAGGACATTTTGATGGATGCTAGCTTCCTTATGTCCAAATTAAGGGACAAAAAGGTGACTCCTATTTTCAAGGAAGGCAACTGTGTGTTGGATTCCTTGGCTAATCTTGGCTCGGGTTGGGATTCGGCTAGATGTTGGAGGAATAAAGAAAGACTACCACCAAATATTCAAGCTTTGATAGAGCGGGACAAGGCTACCATGGTTTATAATTATTTTCAACTTATGGATGACGAGAGCTAATTGGGGGGCCCACTGGTTAATTTGGGTGTGCTGGTGGATGAGTGTCAATATTGGTATGGAGTATAGGTGGATTTTTCCTGGTAAAGCCGAGTGTGTGTGGGGTAGGGAAAGGAGCATCCACATGTCTGTCCTATGGACTTGTTGGATGGGTTTAGTTTATAATATTATGATGAGATGGCAGGGAAGGGATTTAATTGAGGAGATCAAATCTAGTTTTGGCGGCGTGATGAGGGTTAATTGGAAGGACGTGACTTCTTATCAGGTGTGGGACCGTATTGTGCGTGTTACTCCTTTGGGAATTGGGTTGCTTGTTTTATCTTCTCATTGCATTTGGAGAAGTGAGGGTATTTATAATGATGTGACTTTCTATGATGCAATTTGGCTGCATTCTAGAGACTTCGGGCCAGCTAGTTTAGTTGGGGGTTCCTTTAGCTTATTTAGGAGGGTTTCTATTTTAATTTTATTGGTCCGTCCGCATGGGGTTTCGTGCTTTTCCTTCATCTCTGCCAACTTGTGCCTTCTCTATTGTAATCATAAATTCATTAATTTTGGTGTCTTTTCTCACTATGGTATATTTCCTCTCCACGCATGTGAATGGTATGTGGGGATCAATTTTCTTCACTATAATCCCTGCTTTAACTATCTTCTTGAGATTATTGTTTGTGACTGCTATTTTTGGTGTTTATTGCATTTTTGTGAGCTTTCTGAGTAGTCTGGCAGTATGGGGGGTGATCGCATTCGGATAGAACTGGATAGTTGTGATGAATTTTGAAACAACCCGTTGGTCTAACATATTTACGTGGAAGGAGGGATTGCTCCGCTCATGGAATGCTTAGTCAGCCATGACCCCATTTTACCAGGCTAGTTTGCTAGTTCTTGGAAGGATAGGAGGGTTTCCATTGGTGGGATTTCGTTCGAAATCAGTGAGGATGTTATTGCGCAGGCTACGGGGTTGTTGTGTGTGGGGAAAAAATATCCCAAACACACTAAAAAGCCAGACCACGAGAGCCTTAAGGCGTTCTTCAGAGGAGAGGAGACTCTGGTTAGGAACCACGCGGGGTTTGAAAGGGAAGAGCTTCCTAAGCCATGGGACACGGTTTGCATGGCACTGATGAAATATGTTACGCTGGAAGGTAAATTCAAAACTTGTTTCTTTTATCATTTCCCTCTGTTAAACCACCTTAGGCATAAAATGTTGCTTAGCTTTCCGTTTTTCCTTCTAATGGACCTGGAAAGTTCGGTGGACAAGTGTAAAGCGCTGGCCAGTCAAAATCCCTGTGATCTTCCACCGCTCCCACTCCATTAGGGGCTAATCCTCCACCTGTATCACTTCCATCTTGCCCTCTTCCCACCTAAATCCATCACCATTGTCCGTGTTGAGAACATTGAACCCCTCTCTACGGTGCATATATCCTCGGTTGAGTCCAAGAGTACTCCTCGGAAGTCTAATTTTGACAATGTGGGGAATGCCAAGACTAAATTTGCCACCAAAAAGCTTAAGGGTGGGCTTGGAAAGGCCCATGCTAGTGTGAAGGAAGGGCTCTATGAGCTAAAAGCCACTCAGGTTGACATGGCTATTACTGTCACTATGTCGAAAAAAGGTAAGGAGAAATGCATGCAGGCTATGACTATTAAAGATGGCAAGGGTAAGAATATTGTTAGGAAAGATTTCAGAGGGGATAAGGTTGTGGGGAACACGAAGATGACTGGAGGGGAAAGTGTCAGGAGGAGATCTGGGAGGCTGGCTAAGAATAGCAAGAAGAGGTTAATCATTGAGGATTCGGAGGAGGAGCGGTCAGACAGCAAGGGTTACAAGGAAGAAGAGTCTAAAGACATGGAAAGCAACATGATGGAGAGGCCCCAGCTTACTCTGGTTGACAGCAAGCTCCCTTTTGGTGGCTCTGGCTCGCACTCTCCGCAGCCGCTGGTGGATGAACTCGGTGAGGTTCAGGGTGCTATGGATGTTGGGGAGGATTTGGACAAGGTGGCAAAGAGATTGGACACTCTGGACAAGAGATTTCAAGGGCTGACCCGCTTCACCATGAAACTAGGTCACTTTGTTACAAGTACACTATCAAATTCCATAAAAGAGGAACTGGAGGAGACCAATAGCTAGGAAAACAAAGAGTGGGTGGGAGACGAGGCGGTGGACCTCCTGATTAAAAACTGGGATGAGGCCAGTTAGTTGCTTCTAGTGCTGGTCTATTGGCTATTTCTCGGTTGTTGATTTGATGTCTCTATTTTTTCCTATTTATGTTAGCTTTTTAAGACTTGTCCTTTTTTTGGCCCTAGGGGCTCATTGTGTGGGGTACAACGCCCTATAAATGTTGTTTAACTTTTCAAAAACAAAAGCATTCAAATTAAAAACATATCATGAGAAAATTTGGTATCATGAACATATTTGGTACATATATATCACTTGAAAAAAAGTTCATCAATTAAAATTTCTTTAAATACATAAATTACAAACATATCATGAGCATAAATTTGGTATATATCACTTGAAAATATTTAGCATGTAACTATATGTGTGTGCTAGATCATGATATCACTTACTAGATCACCACTAAATGTGCATCAAAATGTGGATCTTTAATAAAATGAGTACTATAAAACATAGAAAGAGAAACATCATGAGCTCGATATATACCTAAATGTGTAGATCACCAAGTATAATTTTTACATGTAATCAATTCAAGTGAACCTAAGACATGTGCCAACCTAATGCAAGAGCATGGGAAAACTTAGACAACATGTAATAAATTTAATTAATAATTAAAAAGGAAATGGACTTGGATAGAGGCCTAGTTAGTGTACATGCCATGTAGGTGAGGTTGAGGAAAAAAATTAAGGGAAAAAATTAAATTAATCATGCAAAGTATGAGTGTCTAGGGAAGGATGAGACAATCTTGATGAAATTTGAATCTAGATCATGAAACTAACACTTCATCTCATTTACATTCAAATCTTGGAATCATGTGTACATTATTTCACACCTAAGGAGTTTGATGTAGGGGCATAATAGGCTAGATAAACTAAACATTATATCAAAGGATCTAGGGTGAACACATGAGAGTAGATAATGTTACAAGGAGTTAAATGCACAAGAACAAGGGATGGAACCCACACATGAGAAATAAATGAAAACTATCTAGAAGAGAAGAGGTGCTAGGCAAAAAATGACTGTGCACATGCATAAAGCTAGTTTTCCCTAGATGGGTAGGATAGTATAATGAAACTCATGATGGGGGAAAGTCATGATGCCTCTAATTTAAATATATCATAATAAAAGACTTATATTATGTGAAAGACAGAAAACATGATATATATCCTATGAAAATGTATATAGCAATGAAATGATAAGATTAAAAAGGGGAAGGTATGATTCATTAAATGTGAGGATGTGACAAATAAAATCACACTATGTTAAGGAGGAAGGAATAATGACCTAAAATGTAAGGATATAACCATATAAGCATAAGATGTAAAGGGATAGAGACATGATTCCCATAATATGAAGATGAAACAGGATGAAGGTACAAGATGTAATGGAATGTGTAATGCCCTCTACTCTATGTGGTAACTCTAAAAGTGTGACATGAACATTTATATGATCAAAGAAAATAATCAATAGTCAAAGAATAATGTGGAAAAATATGAGAAATGTATCACAATATGCATGAAGATTTTTGAATTAATCAGGCAATATGAGAAACCAAAATTATAAGTGTAATGCCCCGCCACGTAACCCTAGAGGAATTTGCAATTCACTATAAAAGGATACAAATTTATTTATTTTATTAAAGTGAAGTAAACATACATGTTCACCTACAATTGAAAACAACCTCTAAGGCTACGTAATCGATATTACTTAAACCCACACATACATCAACATAAAACCATAGCATTTAATGACAATATGAAATAATTATTTAAACAACAGAAAGATACAACATAACATACTGAGATATACATCCATATTCCATATTCATTAACTTAATCAAAGGTTACATTACTCATTCCCAGAGTGAGGCAATAATCCAAATGTGTTACAATTTACAGAAATCCACCTCGAATAAAAATGAGGGGTAAAATAACATGATACAAACTAAAATAAATACATTGCTAGAATTATAACAAAAATCACAATCTCTCCAACTGGATACCTCACCACCAAGTACTGAAGATCAAAGGGGACCCAACGGTTTATGGTGCATGCTCCACCCAACCAAGTGGTACCCGAAGGCCCACCCCCCATGCTAGGAGATAGTAACCACATAACATGGACAAATTCTACAACCACTAACCAAAGGTTGAATCATACTGACTCACACTAACACAACCAATCAAATAAACAATACAAGTCTAACTCTATCATGGTCGCATTGCTTCCAGACATAAAATAAATCAAGTATGTTAAGAAAACCATACACATACAAACATGAACCAACTATTGTCCTAGATAGAGTGTCATCGCACAGCTCGTCATGAGATCTCCTCTAGAAATCTTCATAGGCTCTAGTAATCCTGGTGACCTCAACCAAATCCCGGTCCTCATACTCATTCATGCGGAATCAAATATCTCTCATAAGGACAAGATAGATGACCTTGTCATTCCAAGCCTTCCCACTCATTCCAAGTCTAAACAAGCCCTTATGTCTATGAGTGAGGCTAAGTTATCTTTCTTAGTGTGAAATACTACCTAATCTTTGAAGTACATTAATTTAGTTATCACTTGATTAAACTACCTCTGAAGGTTACCCAGTTTACCTCTTTGGGCTCTGGCATCTAACAGAAGCCACTCTTCTTCTACACGACATACATACAAAACCAAACCCCATGGAAATCCCAAGTGCATAAAAAAAGATAAAACCACTCCAACTCTAGGAGGTAACTTAAAATGAAAATCACTCCAAAAAATTGGAGGCAACAAGACACAATGCACTACCCAAGGGAAAACATATGGTTGACATAACAAATCGACAACCCCCACAAAGAATCCTCTAGAAGACTTACCAATTAAAAACACATTCTAATCCCAGTTCCCCAACAAGAAACACGAAGGAAAAATTCACTGAAGGAAATTGAATTAAACTACTTTTGGATATTCTAAATCCATTTCCTTACATAACGAATTCATAGAAAAAATGGCAATTTCCCTAACAAAATAATTGAATAAAACAATAAAAATTGCCTCTTTAGTAAAATCAAATTTTCAAATTACTTTTAAAAGCAACATAATTCCTTCTACTAATTAATCCTTCCAATTTCCAACTAAATATAACACATAATCTCTTTTGAAACAAAAACATTTTAGTATAGAAATATACATTTAATATATATACATAAGATATACATACATAATTATATAATAATATATAATTATGTAAATATACTTATAATATATATTAATTAAATATATACTTAATATTCTGCAAACCAAATAAATATTATATATATATATATATATATATATATATCATAACATATTAATTGCTATTAATATTGAAAACATTTGAATAAAATCCGAATTTCCTTGATACAACGGACAGATTCAAACGCAGGCTGAAAAATTTATACATTAAAAAAAATAAACGATAAACACATTGGGAGCGTCAGTTGTACTATGTATAGACCTGCCACCCCTCATAAATTTGGAGGGGGCAACTCTCCCTATGGGGCAACGCGTCCCCCTATGAGGTGGGTGCACTGCCTCATAGGCAACGCATCCCTCCCAATGCAAATTGTGGGCGATGGGGAGTATATCTGCCCCCACCAACCACCACTCAATTTTATTTTTTCAAATACAATTTTTTTACGAAATTTCAATTTCGTTTCTTCAAAATAATTGAGTTGTATGAGTGGCAATTTTCACAAATAAAAATAAAATCCACCATAAAATAGTGTATATATATTATATGTATATACATATGTATATATATATATATATACAGCAAAATATATATATATATATATTTAAAAATAATTTCAACTTAATAGACAAATTGGGAAAATTTTCAAAACATCCATCCATAGGAAAAATTATAAAATTTCCAGAGAATACCCAAATTTTTACAGAGGATTTTAAAATAAACTTTTCGATTGCCTTTCTCAAAACCAAACACAGGTAAGGAAACTACTAATTTCATACAAAGGTTTTCAATCAAATCCTAATATCTTCTGGGTTTCTCCACCACAAAATTCACAGAGGTTTCACAATTTCCTTTTTCTACAAAGGTTTATTTTCTAAAATCTAAATTGGTTTTCCTCTAGATTTGTTTCACAATTTAAATCTAATAAATTTTACAAACATCACAATTCATAATCTCTGGTTTTTAATGTAACTAATGTTTTCTAAATTTCTTCACAGCAGTCACAAAAGCTTTTAAATTTCATTTTTTTCTAAAACAAATAAACTTCCTTAATAAATCTAGCACAACAATTTTCTACAGCTATACAATTCCAAAACAAATTTTAAACTAAACCAAATACACAAGAAAGGAACCTATATCAAGAAGCTTTTGTAGAATTGAAGTTTTTGATGTTGAGCCTCTTCCAAAGCTTTCACAGCTTCCTCCCACCAACACAATATTTCCAGAACCAAAATCGTATCCAACTCCACAGCAAATAAAATAAAACAATTCTTCTAAATTTCCTACAGCAAAGAAATCTCTACAATCCTCTGTATTTTTTTAATTTCTCATTCCTCTCCAAAAAAATATCCTCACACTCTCATGAATAAACTTTTCTCTTCTTTAACCCAAATCCCAAATTTTCTCCCGTGAATAAATTTCCAAAAAACTCTTAATTAATTCATCTCACACATGTGGCAATTAACAAATATCTTTTAACAACCAAATTTAATTTCACAAAAATATAATTTAATAATTTATAATTCAAATTTACTCCAAATTGAATTTAATTACCTCTAATCCAAATTTAAATTCCAAAATGAATTAAATTTCCCTCTTTTTAACTTTCTAAATAAACATATTTAATTAATCAATTTTAATTACTTAATAAATAAATTTAACCCAATAGATTAAATTTAATTTACTAAATAAATAAAATTTAATTAATTAATTTAAATAAATAGCTTCTACCAAAATGTCTAAAATTAATTAAATAAAAACAACATTATTTAAAGCAATAATTTTAAACATATATTTCTATAATCAATAACCCTCCATAATTAAATAATAATAAAACAAGGCAACCAATGACTCAACAAATACGACTGACGACACACTATGGCTAGGGTGTAGACCTGACACATGTTACATAGCTATCTCCCATTCAACTTAATCATTGGATCAACACGCTCAAACCTATGAAACCAGGTGGAGTCGATGTCATGTACCTGCAAACCTATAATGAAATAACAAAGATCATACATATAAAAGCAACATAAAATACACACCATGAAGAAGAAATCACATAATCGGAGGGCGCTCACAAGCGAGTGATGTGATCCCGTCCCCTTCACCAATACACTCATCATAAACTGACAATTCCTTATTACTCAAACATCTCATATAAAATAAACATGTTAAAGCAACAAGTATTTTACTCCAATTAAAGCATATCCAATAAAGCATCTCACAAATAAAGCATCACACAAATAGTTTGTCGCTCAATATATAGCGATCAAATAATACACATGATAAATTATGCAAAGTATCATAGTAACATAAACTTAAAAAAAGAATAAAACGTTGTTTGAACAAGAAGCAAAACGGAGGGGTATTACAATAAAGCAAGGATCATAAAATACCGAGTACTAAAAAAAAGTCTAATAAACATAAGCATGCAAAACATAAAATGGAAAATTTATATATGTAAAAGATAAGTCCAAGTTGAAAATAAAAGTAAAGGCAAAGGTAAATAAAACATAGGCATAAGGAGGATGTACACAAGAATAGGAGGAAATATTTCAAGAAAAGAAACTAGAAACTAAAATGACTCCAATTAGGGAAGATAAGAACGTCCAACTAAATATAAAAGATAAAATAAGTGTGGAAATCATGGGAAACTCAATATCATCATGTAAATGTAAGAAAAGATGATGAAGCATGAATGTGCATACATGATCAATTATAAGTTGAAGATCAATGTACCTTCATAAATGGCTCTCCTATTGTCCAAATACATTTTCTTTTGTCGAAGTAAGTCTTCTAAATTGTCAAAAAAAACTTCTTTTGTTGAAATAAGTCTTCTAAATTGTTGAAATAAACCTTATTTTGTTGAAATAAGTCTTCTAAATTGTTGAATAAACCTTCTTTTGTTGAAATAAGCCTTCCTTTGTTGAAATATGTCTTCCTTTGTATTTTACTGAATTTTCTTAAGTTGAAAAAAAATTAAAAAAATTATTTATATCGGTTGTTTTTAGTCGACCACCTGTCGGTCAGTCATGTTTCAGCCACCAGTTCCAAATGAGCAAGTTTTGGCCAAAACCTACTAGCTGGGACCTGCTCGGTCGGAACCTGCTCGACTGAGCATATCTAGTTGGTTGCCTACTTGGTAGCCAACTCACCTATTTTCAAAAAAAATTGAAACATTCAACTTTAATAGAGTATTTTTTCAATCAGAATGATTTTTTTGCAAAAAAGAAAAATACTTTTTTGTAGAAAATATTTTGATTAGATTTAATATATTTTATTTTTAAAATAATGCAAGTAGGTTGTTAAAGTTAAAAAAGATGTTGATTAGAATTTTTTTTTAAATAGTAAAATATATTTAATTTTTTTTTAAATATATGGTGCACTAGAGGAGAAAGTCATCTTCAAAAGGGTATAATTTTTTTTTTGAAAATGATTAAAAAAATAGACAGTAGTTGACGTCTCGTGAAAACTATAAAATTTTGACAAGTTTGACTTTAAAACATTATTATGAGGAAAATATACATCAAAATTAGATTTTTTTTCCATGGACTAGATATTGAAGTTACTATTTGGAGAAAAAAAAATCAGGGAGAAATGAAGTTTTTTTCAATTTGTTTCTTTACATCCCATGAACGTCACTTTTTTTTGAAATTTTCAGCATTCCAAAATCTATTATTAAATTGATTAAAAAATAATGAAAACAATTTTTTTTAAATCTAAAAAATTACAGGAATAAACTTCATCAAAAGTTCTACATTTCATTATTTTACATGATTTCGAAATTCAAAACATAAATACCACTTTTATGTGGTCGAAGTTCAGAAATTTTTTTGTTGTTGGTTGATTCCTTTATAAAGTGTGACACAAGTTTGTGCTTTTACCCGAAGTGGATCATATTCTGTCTTCAAACTTTCATCATTGGCACAGGAGCTCTTTCTTTAAGGGGGGGATTCATATCCTTATTTTATCTCTCCTTTCAGGGGGACATCTATTGTACTTGCATGATAGAAGCAGTCCTTGGGGGGTCACATTGTGTCCTATCCTTCTTTTAGTTTGTGCAATCATTTCTTTTATCTCTTTTTGGAGAGGAGCTTTTCCCATGTGGTTTTCTCCTTTTCTTGAGTTATGAGAGATTTAAGTTGTGTGTTCATGGGTACCTCATCAAGCCTTGTATTTGGGACCCATTCTGCATTCATTTAGCTTACTTTATTAGTAGTTTAGTTTCCCCCCAAGTTGATCTTAAGGGGGGTGTTGGAGTAAATAAGTCATTATCTGATAATTAATTAATCATCAATAAATTATTAGAGGATTTTTTACTTTAGTTCACTTAAGATAAACTTAGGAGTTAATTTTTAATCTTTAGTTTGACACTTTTTTTATTAGTTTAGACTAAAGTTAGGACAAGTTGTCTCATTCCATGAGATTACAACAATTGTCTCTATCTTGTCAAATCTGCATGTAGGGTTTGCTTGTTTAATGCTATTATACTTTATAGAATAATTTCTTGTGCAATGCGTTTATATTATATAAAAGAATTGCAATTGCTTGTGCAATGCTTTTATACTATATAAAATAATTTTCAATGCTTTTATAAAACTTGCACATTCATTTGTGTATATTAATCCAGGTAACATGGATTAATCCATAATATTTGCATCAATAGAATTCTCGGGCTATTTTTAGTTTGTACAATCATTTTCTTTTATCTCTTTTTGGAGGATTTTTTCCCATGTAGTTTTCTCCTTTTCTCGAGTTATAAGAGATTTTAGTTGTGTGTTCATGGGTACCTCATCAAGCCTTGTATTCAGGACCCATTATGCATTCATTTAGATTCTTTTATTAGTAGTTTAGTTTCTCCCTAAGTTGATCTTAAGGGGGGTGTTGGAGTAAATAAGTCATTATCTGATAATTAATTAATTATTAAAGACTTTTTTACTTTAGTTCACTTAAACTAAACTTAGGTAATCTTTAGTTTGACTCTTTTATTAGTTTATACTAAAGTTAGGACAAGTTATCTCATTGCATGAGATTATAACACTTTTCTCTATCTTGTAAAATCCACATGTAGGGTTTGCTTGTGCAATGCTTTTATAAAGCTTGCACATTCATTTGTAATATTCATCCAGGTTCTTTGCATCAATACAATTCTCAAGTTATTGAGCACAATCTTGCTTTCAGATATTCTCTATTGTGATAGGTAATTGCTTGCAGGTGTTTCATGGGAGATTTGGATTGAATCATCAATTCTAACAACACCTTACATCTTGCATCCACTAGTATGTATTTATTTTAGGCTCTTTATGATTATGATGCACTCTCTTTTACTAATTTATTATTTTCAAATAGTAGAGTCCCTACAACAAATGAATTTGTCCAACAATGTCAAGAGATCATGTGGTCATTCAAAGAAAATTTACATCATGCACCAGACCAACAAAAAATGTATGTAGACATGAAGAGAATGGAGAGATTATTTATGGTTGGTAATATGTTGCAGCCATATAATCAAAGCTCCTAGAAGGAAAGTGGAGCGAAAAATCTCAATGAACCATACAAAGTCCTCAAGAAGGAAGAAGAAGTAGCTTATGATTTGGATGTCCTACTAATTAATAAAATACACAATGTCTCATGTTTCATGTCTCCAAAGAGTGGTGGGAGAATAGATTGTGATTTCTCTTTATTTTCCACCATTAGATGATGAGGGAAAGAAAAATTTGATACTTGAAAGAGTTTTGGAAATGAGGAAGAAGAAGCTAAGAAACAGAGGTATCACAGAGCACTTAACCAAGTGGAAAAATTTCCTATTGAAGATGCAACATGGAAAAGGACATAAGATAAACCAAGTCTTCATTACTTGAGGACAAGCAATCTTTGGGAGGGAGGACTTGTCATTTCCCCTAAATTCTAAAAAAAGAATTTACTATTTTTAGTAAACCTGGTTTTCAAAATAGCAAGTTAGGACCTAGGGATGAATCAGGTAAATTGGGTTTTCAAAATAAATTTATTAAATCATATTTGAGGGGAAAATTAATAAATAAATAAAATATGGGACCAAGTTGGGCGTTGAATTTTGGGAGGAGAAATTATGGGGCATTTTTATCTTTATTTGATGCAAGATTCTATTCAACACTTGGAAAATTGCATGGAGCATATTTATGACAAGAGTTAAATTCAATGAATGAAAGACTCCCCATCATGGGTTCCAATTTCATGTTGGAAATAGGATTTGAATATAATATAATTTCCCTCTCAAGCTTCATTCATTCCAAATATTGATTTCTCTCACAAGATTGTGAATTTTCTTCGGAGGTTGGTAAACCAATGAAGAAAGAATCTCTAAATATGGTAAACCAAAGGGATTGAGGCTCAAAGAAAATGGTTTTTGGGGTCTCCAAGTGCAATTTCATCCAGAGATTTTCATTGTGTTGAAAGCTTTTAGTTAGTACCTTTGTCTTCATTTTATTTGTAGGAATTTTGGTGTAGTTTGATGTGCATATTTCATACTATGGGTTGCTATTGAAAGTTTTATCATTAGCAACATATTTAGATGTTATTGAAGTATTTAATTATGTAATTTTATGTTCCTAATATTTTCTGTGAAGTTTGGTGAGTTTATGTGGAGTTGCTTCAATTTCAAAGTGTGTTGTGGCCTCTAGTTTTAGAGATATTGTGATGTATTTTGTTGCAGTTTTTGACTGTTGTTGTTTGATGTATTCAACAACAAGATTGATGTAATTCCATGTGGAGATATATAATAAAATATTATGTTTCAGTTACACATTACCCAATTTCTATTTGGTGTATTTTGGTGCTCTTTTTAGATTACCTGATTTCCTCTACTTCAAGTTTGATAGAAATTAAGATATCCAGATTTGAGATAAATTGTTTTGTGGGATCTCATAAGTTAATCATATTTGAGTTAGTTTTTAATTTGGGACATTACATTTTTTGGATTTTTAGATTTTAGGGAATTGACAAGGATCCAATCTTAATAATAGGTTTAGGAAAATGCCCCTAGTTAGATATAGGATCATTTTATGATGGATTGGATAAGATGACCCTAGGACGATGCTAGGTGATAGGGGTAATGCTAGATGTTGTTTGATTACCAAGCCATGCTAGGTGTGTAGGATAAAATATGATAGATGAATGGATAGATATGGATGAGATGATAGATTTATTATGGATGGAATGGAAGAGAATATTGATAAATGGTAGATGATGCTCATTACACATGGTGCCTATTTGTCAAGTTTTCACCAAGGTACTTGTCTGAAGCGCCGTCAAATTGGTTTTCACTAGAGGATAATTGTTTATCTTTACTATTTTTTCTTTTTTTTTGAATTTTTGACTTTATTTGATTTTTTTATTTTTGAAAATAGGATACCTTGATAGGTTAAGCATAGAACCACTTGAGATTACAATTTTTGATAAGAAATTTTTTTATTTTTGAAAATAGGATACCCTAATAGGTTAAGCATAGAACCACTTGCAATTACAATTTTTGATAGGCTCCTATAAGGTTTCACCTTCATGTGTAGCTAGTTGATAGGATCTAAATCCATAGCTTGTTTTAACCACAAATGGTCCCAACCAATTTGGTTCAATTTTTCCTTTGTTATCTTGATCCAATTGATTCTTTTAATTCTCTTTAAGGACTAGATCACCTATTTGAAAGTTTTTTTCTTGATATTTTTGTTATAGCTATGACACAGACAATTTTGAGAAGCTTGAAGGTGATTAAGGACACTAAGACATTTTTCATCTAGCAATCCTAGCTCGTGTAATCTTGATACTCTATATTCTTCATTATCAACAAGATGTTGCAATGACACTCTCAATGAAGGAAGTTCAACCTCGATAGGAAAGATTGTCTTTGTTCCATAAACTAAGGAATATGATGTAGCACTAATAGTTATTCGATAGTTGTATGGTATGCCCACAAGGAAAGATTTAGTTGGATGTGTCAATCACAACCAACATCTTCAACTATCTTCTTTTAAGGATTTTTAAGATTTTTTTATTAGATGCTTCAGCTCAAGATTGTTTCCGTGGGGGTAGTATGGAGTGGAAAAGCGGTGTTGGATGTGGAATTAAGCACAAAGATCTCAGAAATCCTAATTTTTAAGGGTGCTCCATTATCTTTGATGATGGCATAAGGGACACCATACTGAAAAATTAGGTAGTTCAGGATAAATTTGGATATTTGTTTGTCAATAATGTAGGTAAGTGGAATAGCTTCAATCCACTTTATGAAGTACTCAGTTGAAATGATAATAAAATTATGACCATTAGAGGATTTGGGAGAGATCTTTCTTATGATTTCAAGTCCCCATAATGAAACTGACCATGGTGTAGTTATGGGTTGCAATTCTTGCACTTGAGCGTGAATAAGATCACCATGTTGTTGACACTAAAAGAATTTATTTTCAAACTGATGTTATTCTTGATCCATGGTAGGCCAATAGTACCATATCCTCAATAGTTTCTTAGCAAGGGTAGGGCCACTAGAATTTGATGCACAAACACCTTTGTCTACCCCATGTAGGGTAGTTGAACCTTCTTCTGAGTTAATACATCTAAGTAGTGTACTATCGAGAGTCTTTTGATAAAGGGTGTCACTAAGTATGGAAAAGAAAGATGATTGATAGATAAAAAATTATTTAGATTTGTGCTAAGGTTGGGTGGTATGGTACCATTTTGGAGATAGGTGTAAATTTCATGGTACCAAGGGGAATTGGGACCAAGAATTTTGTGCACGAATTTGAATTTGGGGACTTCAAATGCCAATATCAATAGTTGCTCGGTAAGGAACTCATATCTGTGAGTATTATATGGCATGTCCAGGAGAGACCCAATGGTTTCCATAGAATTTTTTACCTTGCTGTTTACCTTGGGTATTTTCACAAATGAGATAGTAGTGAAGTATTTTTTGAAACTATCTATTATGGTTTTTGCACACACGCCTTGCTAAAAGAAAGAACCCCCTCTTTTCTTTCACTCATTTTTCACTTTTTTTTAGTTTTGATTTTATTTTCTTTAGTTTAGTTTCCCTTTTGGTCAATGCTTGTTTGGTTTCAAGTTTTGGTTGCAATTGAGGTTTAGTATTTGGGAAATTGCATAAATTTGATGGTTGGTCTGGTGACCCCCAAATTTTTGTAAAGTCAAAGGATGTCCAAATTCTCAGAAAATTGTTTGACTTCCATTTTCCACAAAAGGTTGGGTGCATTTGTTCTTTGCAAGGGTGTGCGAGAATAAGTTCCCACAAGGTTGGGCTTGTATTTAAAAAAATTTATGGACTAGGATGTTTTAAGTTCATCTATAAGGTGGGAATTTTCTAAGCCTATGGTGAGCTATAAGCATCCCAACTACCTCAGTATTGTTAAAAATTTCATTTTTTATGGGTTTAACCAAGAGTTAAGAAAAAATTTACATGCAAAATTTAATAGAGGATATGCATTATGGACTTGGGAAGGTATTCTAAACTTTCCTATGTAGGTTATTTCCTTTTATTGATTTTGGGTATTGTGAAGATGTCATTCACAATGAGAATGCGGTTGAATGGATTTTGGCATGGGATTCCTTATTCCATCATTAGATTTTACCAATTAAGGGGAGATGTGATTAAAAGTTTGATAAAAATTGTATAAACAAGTGGGATTTTAATATTAGTTATTATGGAATTTTTAGCCTATATTTGATCTTGACTTTATCCATCTATACTTCTACACTAGTTGCACAACATTAGGATCTTTACAAACATGCATCCACAACCACTTCATTTCTCCATAATTGCATAATGCATTCCTAAGATTATTACCTAGTTTTTGGATATTGAATTTCCATATTCATGACTCACAAGGTCCGTGCCCATGTATGCAACCAATATTCGTGGCTAATTACATCCCGAAGCTCTTTAGAGTCATTATATACCTTTGATTCCTTCATGTGCCTGCAATGATGTCTGCCATGTTAGTGAACTTTAAGTTATTCTTTCCTATTCATTTGATCAGATTCAACACTTGAATAAAGTTGGTCAAGATGTAAGGAATGCCCTTTTGAAGAGCGAGATCAATTACGTTTGAATCACTATTAGTGATATTATAAGAATGAAGGTCGATGTTGTCTAAGTTTATTACAAGTGACTTGGGGTACCTTCATACATCCGTGATGAGATTCATGCATTTCTCTAATATCTCAGACCATGTTAAGCCTCCTCGCATATTTCTTTGCATATTCTTGGTCTTGCAAATTTTTACATTACAAATTTTATTTTTTATCTATGGTATTTCTATAGTGAGGGAGTGTCGAGATGTCAAGGGTTCTCCATGAAACCTTTTTCATATCATTTATAGTTGTGCATAACTTAGCCAATGTTATTTCTTTATCAATGTGAGTAAGCTCTCATGTCCTCTTTATTGTTAGCATTGATTATTTTTTAATTTAAAGTAAATTTCTCACAACAATGGTGTTAGCAATTTCTTTAAAGTGGGGGCATACATTGGTATTATTATTTTTTGAAATTTTTGGCATTCCTTATGTTTCATTGTGTGATTTTCTTTCTTCTTGTGATGCATCTTTTTCTTGGTCATTTCATTAGGTTTAATGTCCTCCAATAGCATGATATTTCTTGGCATATGACTTTCCTCTTAGTGGTGATGCTATGTGTTGCATTCCCTAAGTTGTAAATATTTTATCCTTGACCTATCCTCTCTTGGAGACATTAGGCATGATGTTCCCTAAGAGGATACCTTACATGAACTAAAAAAAATCCCTTTGAACAAACTTTATTTATATTTTTTTCATAATTGTTTAGTATAACATAGCTTGTTAACCTTATGAAGCTCAAAGTTCATATTTTTGTGGTGCCTTATCGGAGTTATTAGAGATATAGATTTAGTATGGTTAGCATGATGGGAAGCTTATAAACCTAGCATGACTCTCTCATTGTATGGTGAGAGCCTATAGACCTGGCATGACTTCTCACTTAGTCACTTTTTGGGGGGTCACCTAGTGGATAGCCTGAGGTTCCATTAGCCTGGATTGAGTTAGTGTATGTTGTTGTTTGCATAGTGGACATCAAGTTCTGCTTCTAAATTTTTTTTGGACAAATAGCTAAGGCTTGATCCACATTGTGTTGGACAGGTAGATTTCTTTAATCTACGATCAGATTCTGGGCTCTCTCAATATTGAGTTTAATCTTGTTGTTTCAAGTGTTAGATTGAAATTTGGAGTTAGTTTACTATTTTTAGTTTTTCTCCCCAAAGTTTTGTTTGACCTTGACCCCCATCCTTCAGTCATAAGGAAATTTGTAGATTCACACCTTGAGTTGACTCACCTAAGGGTTGTAAGGAAATTCCAATGGAGATCTCATTCCTAATGAAATAGAGGAAGATAGATCCATCAAATTCCATTTTAACACTCCAATTAAAAACCTATTTTTCTTCATTTCATTTTCACACTTGAAACAAAGGTAAAATAGGTTCACCAATAGAAATGAAGGGAAATAGGGCTATGATGTACCTATCTTCCTCTATTTCATTAGGAAATGAGATCCACACAAATAATTTCCTTACAACCCTTAGGTGAGTCAACCCAAGGTGTAAATCTATAGATTTCTTTATGCTTGAAGGACAAGGGTCAATGTCAAATGACACTTTGGGGAGAAAATCCAAAAATGGTAAACTAACTCTAAACTACAATCTAACACTTGAAACAATAAGATTAAAATTGAAACTAACAAAACCTACAATTAAATTGCAAACCAAAGAAGGGCATATCTTAATGTACCTTTCACCAAAATTCATTTTTTAAAGATGATCGTGGACTTATTTTCCCATGGCCGATTGGGTCCTTTGATAGGGTTTTTCTACAGCTTTTGGGAGCCTTTGGTCCTATCTCTACATTTCCAAATTCTCTAGGTTTCAATGTCAAAAAGTCAAAAATAAATTTTATGGATGAGTTTCCATGAGATGACAACTTTTGCAACTATGACAACTTCAATTTTTTTCCTCAAGAGATCTTCAAGATTTCTTCCACCTAGATCTGCAAACACAAATCAAGAGGGAATTTTTTTGTTTTTGGTGAATGGGGGTTTGCCTTGGTCAAACCTCGTTTTGGTAATCAAACCTTGAAATTAAATGAAACATGAAAGAGGGAATGAAGAATGAAAAAATCTATGTTACCACTCAACAAACCCTTGAATAAACCTTGGAATGTAGATCTACAACTTGCATGAAATGACCTCAATGGATGTGGATCTTGAACCTTAAATCTTACATGAAATAATTCTTTGAATACTTGAACGGATCATGAAACCTACATCATCATATTAGCTCTAAAATCATGCATAATGCAAGAAGACTTTGACATGACAATTTGATCTTGAATGTTGCAATAAAAGTCTAATAAATCTTCCTTTGAATTCCTTGAAGTTCTCCAAAAATTCTCTCTTGAATTGATCTTGAAGTCTCATAAAAATTATAGGTGAAACATAGTGAAATTACTTATATTTATAGATATGTATCCTCAATTTCCCAAAATTCAAATATCACAAGCTGACATCTAAATATACACTTAGAGATATTAAAATCCCACCAAAATAATAATTTTAATTTAGGTCCTAAGGTCAAGGGAGGACCCATTCACCCATGGGTGAATGGGTCCCAAGTCCCTAAACCTAGAACACACATTGCTCAATGAGAAGTGTTATGTTAAGGCATTAATGAATGTTGGGTTTCCTCTTCGGAAAATGTAATAAAATAGGCTTGGAAATGAATTAAGGGGCCAATTAAGGTATAATTAATCTTGATTAATTAAGGGATACCTAAATAAGTGTGAAAGTGTAAATTGATACACTTTAAAACACCAAAATAAGGCACAATTAAGTTCAATTTAACTAGGAGGGCCCAAAAAAGTGTGAAAATGTAAAAGGTATACATTTTTCTACACTACATTTAGCCCCCACTTTATTGAGAGGATGACCTTTTGTCAAACTCACACTAAAGTAGAAATTCAAAATATATGTATGGAGCAACAACAAGATTACTCAATCATACACCATCAAATATTTAAAAAGAAAATTAAAAACATAAAAGGTGGATCAATCCTCGACTATTTGTCCAACGCGATGTGGATCAAGCCTCAGTTGTTTGTCCAAAAAATGTTCAAAATAAAAATGCAATGTCCAATATGCAAACAACACAGGATCACTCTAGGCTAACGGAACTTTAGGTTTTCCACTATGTGAGCCCCCAAAAGTTGGCTAAGTGAGAAGTCATGTCAGGTCTATAGGCTCTCATCATACAATGAGAAATTCATGCCAAGTCTATAGGATTCCCATCATACTAACCATACCAAATCTATATCTCTAATAACTCCGATAAGGCACTACAAAAATATGAACTTTGAGCTTCGTAAGGTTAACAAGCTATATTATGCTAAACACTTATGAAAAAAATATAAATAAAGTTTGTTCAAATGGATTTTTCTTAGTTCATGTAAGGTCTCCTCTTAGGGAACATCGTGCCTAGTATCTCCAAGAGAGGACAAGTCAAGGATAAAATATTTGCAAATTAGGGAATGCAATGTGTAGCATCACCACTAAGAGGAAAGTCGTATGCCAAGAAATATCACACTCTTGAAGGACATCAAACCCAATGGCACCACCAAGAAAAGATGCATCGCAAGAAGAAAGAAAATCGCACAATGAAACATAATAAATGTCAAAAAATTCAAAAATAATAATGCCAATGTATGCCCCCACTTTAAATAAATTGCTAACACCATTGTTGTGAGAAATTTACTTTAAAGTAGAAAATGATCAATGCTAACAATAAAGAGGACATGACAGCTTACTCAGAAATCCCTATGCCAATTTATATTTTTCCAAATGAATCTACATCATCAAAAAGAGAGGGGAATGGGTTTCCCCCAAAATGAAATCCCAAACACATAAGGGATCTACGGATTTGGGGTCAGTATGTATTTTCTACAATATTGTTATAGGGTTCATAAATGTAATCATTCCCCAAATACTCGTAGAACAAGAAGAATGACACATAGAGAGCGAAAAAAAAAAAAGATTTTGGGTCAACATGGAAGAGACCTAAATGTCTGGATACCTTGCATCATCCCCTAAAGGAAAACACAACACAAAGATAAAGATAAATTTTTATGACATATATAAGAATGTAGATACAAATAGAGGAATTCACATGAAGAGATACATCAAACAGAATAGTACAGGGAGATCACATTACTCACATGCAATCATACAAAGAACATGAAAATAAAACAAAGACAACTAGTAAGGTACATGCAAAACAACCTATAGCAGGTCATCCACACCCCAATATTTTTCATCGTATGCAGAAGGAAGACAACTAGCCAAAGGGACAACAATAAGTGCCAAACTAGGACAAGGCTATCTAACCCCTTACCCCCACTACATGCAAGACAAGGATGAGTCGAGATAAGTGATGAGAATGAGCTCCTTGAAATAAAGAAAATGATTTACAATGAATGTAAAGCATGAAATAGTGAGTATGCTATGATCCTTAAACTATCACATGGTAAGGATAAAAGTGCATGAAATCTAGTTAATTTGGATCCCTAGGGGATTTAAATTTCTTCAATAATTCTTGTAAACCATGACAATTATCGGTTCACCAATAGAGATATTAGATAAAAAGTTTGAAAATGAAATGAAGAAAAATAGTTTTAATTAGAGTGTTAAAATGGGGTTGGATGGACCTATCTTCCTCTATTTCATTAGGAAATGAGATCCACACCAAGGATTTCCTTACAACCCTTAGGTGAGTCAATTCAAGGTGTGAATCTATAGATTTCCTTATGACTAAAGGATGAGGGTCAAGGTAAAAAAAAACTTTGGGTAGAGAAACTAAAAATAGTAAACTACTCCAAAATGCAATCTAACACTTGAAACAACAAGATTAAACTCAATACTAATAGAACTTGCAGTCAATTTGCAAATCAGAAAAGGGTAGATCTGAATGTACCTTTCACCAAAATTCACTTTCTAAAGCTGATCTATGACTCATTCACCCATGGGAAAATGGGTCCTTTGCTATGGTTTTTTTGCAACTTTCAAGAGCCTCTGGTCCTATCTCTGCACTTCTAGATTCTCCAGGTTTCAATGTTGTAAAGTTGGAAATAAATTTTGTAGATGAGTTTCCATGAGATGACAACTTTTGCAACTTTGACAAATTCTTTATTTTTGCTCTTCAAGAGATATTCAAGATTTCTTCCACCTAGATCTGCAAACACAAATCAACGAGGAAAAACGTTTTGTTTTGGTGAATGGAGTTTTTCCTTGGTCAAACCCCATTTTGGTAATCAAACCTTGAAATGAAATGAAATATGAAGGAGGGAATGAAGAATGAATAAATCTATGTTACCACTCAACAAACCCTTGAATAAACCTTGGATGTAGATCTGCAACTTGCATGAAAAAGCCTCAATGGATGTGGATCTTGAACCTTGAATCTTTCTTGAAATAATGTTTTGAATACTTGAATGGATCATGAAACATACATCATCATATTAGCTCCAAAAACATGCATGGTGCGAGAATACTTTGACATGACAATTGGATCTTGATTGCTGCAATAAAATTTTGATAAATTTTCCTTTGAATGCCTTAAAATTCTCCAAAAATTCTCTCTTGAATTTCTCTTGAAGTCTCATAAAAAATTCTAGGTTGCTTAGATGAAACAATGAAATAACCTTATACTTATAGATATATATCCTCAATTTCTCAAAATTAAAATATCACAAGACGACATTTGAATATAAACTTAGAAATATTAAAATCCCACCAAAAACATAATTTAGATTTAGTTACTAAGGTCAAGGGAGGACCCATTCACCCATGGGATAATGGGTCCCAAGTCCTAAACCTAGGACACACATTTCTCAATGAGAAGTGTTATGTTAAGGCATTAATGAATTTTAGTATTCCTCTTTAGAAAAAGTAATAAAATAGACTTGGAAAATGAATTAAGGGGTCAATTAAGGCATAATTAAGCTCAATTAATTAAGGTATCCATAAATAAGTGTGAAAGTGTAAAGTGGCATACTTTACAACACCGAAATAAGGCACAATTAAGTCCAATTTAATTAGGAGGGCCCAAACAAGTTAAAAATGTAAAAGGGAAACATTTTTCTACACTACATAACATTTAAACATATTCTATTGGAATATTTTCATGAAACTACTATGTTTCCTCTTTTGTATGGAACCATGTTGAAACCTTATTAAAATATATGTTTTTTCCTCTTCTAACTAGTTACTTATGCCATGTCCAAAATGTCGTTGGATCATGAGGAACTTCGGATTGAGTTTTAGTGGCTAGAAGGAGTGGCTCTTAAAATTTTGTTATGGGTCCAAAAGCAACACTAAAGGTTGCAACAAGAAAGGGTTGTTGTAAACAAGTGATAACTAATCAAACTCATGGGTGATTAAAATAAACCAAGAGATTAGTTTTGGGGAAAGGTTGGAGTGTTGCAACAAGAAAGGGTTATTTTAAACAAGTGATAACTAATCAAACTCATGGGAAATTAAAATAAATCAAGATATTATTTTTTGGGAAAGGTTTGTGTGCTCATAAAGACTCGACATGGATTCCATGCAACAACATATCAAGAGTGATTGTGTAGACTTGATATGTGCATCTGAGGTGTGCCACCACTTTTGATGCGTTGGGTGTGAGGAGCACTTCCACCAAAAAAGGGTTCATGTACTTTATTCTACAAAACTTTGGAGATATTTTGATGGCACTTTTTGCCTTCCTCTAGTATCCTTATCCTTGAGTCATAAAATTTTGCATCTAATGTGATACCCTTCTCTATTCCCTATGTGTGATGAGATGATTTTCTTTGTTTTTCATATGGTCATACCTATGTTGCATGCATTTTGTTGTTGTGAGTGCATTTTTTTTTCCTTCTATTATGACTATGTCATGGCCCTTAGGACTATATCCTAGCATAGTGGGGTGGACCTACAGGTACCACACAGTTGGGTAGCATAGAACCACCATTGGGGGTTACAATTTTTAGAGGAGATAGGATGGTACATACCTATAAGTTCCATACTCATGTATTCAATATTCTCTTTTTTAACTTCTATAACATAGCTCTTAGTATTATGTCTCAAATGTAATAATTTTAGTTGTATTTCATAGCTATGAAAGTGCAATATCTCCTATCTTATAAATTGTATTGTAAATCCATTAGATGAAATTCAATTCTTATTTGGGAAATAAATCATCTTGTTATCTCTTAAATATGATATGATGAAATGGAACTATGTAGAGGGGAATTTATTTCCTTATTGTATATAATTTTTAATAATTATCATTATTATTGTCATGCTAGGATAATAAAAATATATGCTTCTTGTTCTCATGTTGTGTTTGTACAACAAAAGTGGAATAAGTTTGTTCTTATTCAGCTATGTAGTTGTTTAAGTTAGAGATTATATGATTATAGTATTCCTCTAAGGTATCAAAGGTTTTTGAACTCCACCACCTACAATGTGGTTTCCTTATCATTGCTATCCATGTGAAAAGTTAGAGATTCAAAATATTGATATTCTTAGACTAATTAAGTGGATAATTATTTATCGACTTTGGACCTTAGTATCTCTTAATATGTTGGGCTTCATGTTCCTTAGTGTCCTTTTTAAGGTTTTGTTTTAGATTATTATATTGGGAGGAAGTTTGATTCCTTTCCATGCATTAGTTTTTTTTCTTGTTCTTTGGATCAAAGTATCTTTTTTCTTAGATTTTTATTCTTTTTTTGCTTTTATTTGGGTTTATGTGTTGGCTATTGAACTTTCTTGAAATTTCATACCTTCTTTATGGTATTTAATTTTTTTGAAGTTCTATACCAAGGCATCAAGCTTCCAATAAGCTCACTACTATCCGTAGGTATTGGACATTTTTTTAGTCTAATACTATCTTTTGGTATCAAATTTGTATGAAGATTTCCACATGTTTGATCAAGGCCTAGGAGTTGAGTTTTAGCAATTTTATCATGATTTCTTCATGGTTTATTTAATAAAATATGTCACTAGTTGTAGTGTTCTAAATTTTATACCCTTACAAATTTCACATTGCACAACACCCTTTCTTTAGCCTTTTGATATAAATCATTTAATTTCAAAATGTTAGCCCTAAATCATGCATTTTTATTAATTATATGCTGTTTTCAGTATTTTGTGTTTGAATTCCTTTGAATAGGATAATTTTAGACAAAAATTTATACAACATGCTAGCATCCTATGAAAACTCATGATTCCAATGGCCATTGGAGCATTACCTTTCCACATATTTTTCACATGTAACAACCTTTCATGTACTCGCATTGAACAAAAATCAGCTTGCTTCGTTTTGGAAGAGAATTTTTCTCTTATGTTTTTATAATCTCTTTCACTCTCATGCATACTCTTGTTGAAGCAAAAATATTGTTCACCATTGACAGCAAAAGCTACTACTTACATTGCATGTCATTATTTCATTCTTAGTAGCATTATTGAAGCAATAAATCACCTTTGAGGATTCTTTGAAACTTCAAGGTGATATTTTCTTTATTATCACTATAGTTTCTCTCATAATAACATTTGAATGCATCAGGTGTTAATATCTTGTTATTAAGCTATTTATATATTTTTTCATAGAAATTTTATTGCATAATTTACATATTTTTCAATATATATCAAAATTTTGGTTGTCATGGAGGTAGAAATACTAAAACAAGGTTTTGAATAAGGAAAGCTCCTCAATAGAAAAAAAATTGCTTGTGTGTGTGCACGTTCTCCATTGAATAAGGATGAGTGGAAATTTGGTTTTATCTTTCCATACCTTTATTTTCATTTTATTTTAATTTCAATGGTAAAACTATGTTGTCATTTTTAATATATAAGCATTTCTTATACTATTTGAGTTTGGTATTTTTGGTGCTATGTGTGTGTAGTGATAAAAAATGTACTCCTTTAAATTTTCTCTTTGTTTGCCTCCCCGTAATTAGTTGGACTTAATTAAGCCTCTAATTGACCCAATTATGCATTTAAAATCCTAATTGATCACGGTTTTTGAAAGGGGAACCTATATTAAACAATTGCAAACATCAAATTACACATCTTGGAAAATGTGTGTCCTAGGTTTGGTTCCTCATTAAGTTTAGGACCCCATTTTTAATATGTTTTTGGTGGTATTTTTTTAATTCAAATTCAAATTTCAATTGTCAACCTTTGACATTTAATTGTCAGGAAATTAGAAAATTACCTATAAATATAAGGTTTTTTTATCAATTCAAACCTAGAAGAAGTCTAAGTTGCATAATTCAAATTTAACAAGAGAAAAGATTATTGTCAAGAGAATTCAAGAGAAGATTTATTAGTCTTCTACATCAGCAATCAAGATCAAGATCAAGATCATCATGTCAAAATTATTTGCATTCATGCATTTTTTTGGAGCTAACATTGTGATGTAGGTTTCAAGCATTCAAGAATCAAATTTGTAGTCACCCTAAATATGACACCATTTCCTCTTAATCAATTAAATAGAGTTATTTAATGAATTATTCAATTCCTCCCCTATTAATTAATTAAATCTAAATTATTTAATTAATTAATCCATTTTCTTCTTATAATTAATTAAATATCTTATTTAATTAATTATACCCTCTTAGACTATAGTTCTTCTAATCAGTTAAATAATTTTATTATTTAATTGATCCCATCAAAATCCCTTATTCCTCTAATACCAATTAAGCTAATTAATGCATAATTAATTAACTTGTTAACCCTCATTATCTCATTCTCCAACTTTTAACCCTAGTCTAGCTAATAAACCTATGGTTTGTTGACTTAACCTACCCCATTAAGCTAACTAATCCTTGATTCACTACCCTAACCCCCATCATTACCATTATTTCCCAATTTAAAATTCATGCACACCTCCCTAATCTTTTCTCATTAATGTGAGAAATCCCACCTACCTCCACTATCTTACACCTAGCCTCCAAAATTAAATACCCAAGGTGTGATCACACATGCCTCATCACCTCTTTCGCACTCAATTGTGACACTTGTCATAATGCTAATAATTCACCACTTTGATTCAAACCTCATCTTCTTAATCAATTCTAACCCTCCATTAACTATCAATCCTAGCCCTCCATTTCTCCTCCCCAATTTCTATAAATTGGAGCACAATTACCTCATTTATTCATCTTGATCATAGCCATTGTTATGCTGGTAAACTTGTGAGAAATCCACTTTCCATCCTTAGAGAAAATACAACAAGATTTTGGGTGTATCTTGAGCTCAATCTTGGAGGGTCATTTGAAGATATAATCTATGTTATTCTTTTGTGTTCATTTTGATTTTGTTATTATTCCTTTGATGATGTTTTAATCCCCTCTACATTTGGTATGCCCAGTGGGACCCACATCCCTATTAACCCTTTTGTGTGAAGTTTATGAATTCTTAAGTGTGTAGAAAGTGTGTAGGATTTGGCCTCTTTGAAATCGTGCTTTTGATCTGAATTTATGGGCTTATGTGATGACTTGTAGCACTTCCGACCAATCTAATCACACCCAAGTTAAAAAATTTGGT
This sequence comes from Sequoiadendron giganteum, assembly GCA_007115665.2. Classification (NCBI taxonomy): domain Eukaryota; kingdom Viridiplantae; phylum Streptophyta; class Pinopsida; order Cupressales; family Cupressaceae; genus Sequoiadendron; species Sequoiadendron giganteum. Next base: position 163,027,385 of record CM021110.1, on the reverse strand, counting down.
GTTTGTATGTCGACTTTCGGTGCCTACGTCTATCACTTTTGACCTTGTTATTTTGATAACCATTTTTTGTTTTTATAGGGTTGCTTGGCATTTTAGGGGTAGATTTTAGCCTCTAACAAAGTTTTTGTTCTACTTTAATAACTTTTATTTAGCATAATAGATATATATTTTTTTATTGCAACAACTACAACTATCACATTAAGGGAAAAGATAAAATGAACTCACAATCTAAAATCACCTAAAATTTACCTAGGCTAAACAACTTCTCTAGTTTTCACATTCACTTTTTTATTTTTCGATTTTTAAAATTAACCTTAAAAGGCCAAAAAGAACTCACATTCTATTTAAATTTTCTTTTCAGCCTATGGTTTTCTACAACTGCATATAAAATTGCTTTGCTACGCATGCATGCTGACTTGCAGCACTTCTACACTATATTTAAGTGTCTGCGCTATGACTAGCAATGCTTGCATAGTGGCTAGCTATACCTCTATCTCATAGAATGACACTTCTATTTTTAGCCAAGAAAGCTTAGTTTATCTAGATTTATCCTAATTTTTTATATTTTTTCATAGCTTATCATTCGAAAAAATATCAATAGTTTACATATTTTGGATAGAAAAGGTTAACATAATCAATATTTAAACTAATATTGTGCCAAATAGTTTTAGAAATGCAAGCATAGTTTTGTATAGTACGATGTCTCTGCTTTTTAGTGAAAAAAATTATTTAACTTTGTTTTGGCACTTTTGTTTCTATTTTATGTAAAAAAAAGCTTTTTTTTTGTTGAAATGAACAAGACAACTGAGAGGGGGGGTGAATCAATTGTAACAAATTAAACCTTCAAAACCCTCAATAGTAATCAAATCCACAATCATTTATTAAACCCTTATTTTGTTAGTTTGATTAAACAAGAAATGCAAATAACAGAAACTAAAATCACAATACCATGCACAAGAGAACACGAAATTTACATGGAAAACCCAATGAAGGAAAAACCACAATGAGGATTAGCTCACAATATAAGTAATAGACAAACCAGTACAAAGGGGCTCACTGCCAGAATAGGACACACTGTCCAAAAGGCTCACACTAGGGATCACTGCCACAAAAAGAATATAAGAAGATATAATAATAATGTTACATAGATAAAACACTTCTCAATGCAATAAGGGGTCCACCACAATTGCTCGCACACTTTCTCATTCTTACATACAAGATTCTAGATGCCTTCAGCTCACTACCTTCAAGAACCTTAACATGAAGTTCACACTACTCTACTTAAATTCGCATCACACACATCACTCACATAAATCTCACATCTATCTTACTTCTTACTCTTTCACACACCCTCTTGCATCAACACCATACATTTTATATCAAGCTCTACCTCAAAATCCTTCTCCAATATCGGCCACTAGCCGTTATCCATTCAAATTCAAAATAGGTCAGCACCTAAACATTCATGTGATGGAAAGGAACAAAAGGCATCCTAAATAAATCCTTAATTAGGACCCAAATATATCTCAACACACTTCCACAATCCTTTCATGTAGTGTTAAACACAAGGTCGGCCAACACCCATGCAAAACACCATAATAATTAAGTACACACTTCCTCAAAACAAGCTGAAATTTATGGACAAAAAAAATCACTTGAACTCAATCTAGAATAATCCACTAAATACTTAAGATTCATCAAACACTTCATCCAAGGTCACGTCAACAAATAATTTAACTGAAAACAACTAATAACCCTTAATTGCATACTGATAAATGAAACATACTTTATTACACCAAATCAAGTAAAAACTTGAATACTAAAAGAATAAAGAATTATAAACAACTTCTCAAATTTGCACAACTTGAAGCCAAACAACAGAGAAACGTGGAGAAAATACATTTCCCCTAGACTACAGAAAACATCACTAAACAACTGGTTCACACACTCGTGAAAATATCTCACATTCTACAACGGTCCGAAAACCCAAATTCTAAATATAGAAACCTATTACACCCTTGAATAACCTGTAAGATCCGCATAGGCATAGCATCAACATAGAAAGAATGTGGAGCACAATACTAGAGCACACTATGAACATTTGCACAACACAGTTTACTTTGTTTTTCAAAATCACTTGAAAACCAAGTACCAGAGACATCATCTCAGCTCATTACTTTATTCCAACTCATTTTCAGACTCGACAATAAAATAATATCTCCATTTACTCAAGGTCTCAACTACACATGCACAACCTATTTTCCTTTTTTCACAATTTTCTCAATATCCTCAACATCTTCATTTCGTAGTTGACATCAATGACAACACCAGTCACTAGACTTCCTATTGACATCAATGACAAAACCATCATACTTGCAACATGTTTAGTTTCAAAATTTGATCATTTTTTGGGTTAACAAGTGGTGGGGTTGATCAGTCATCCAAGATAAATGTAATAGCTACTAATTTGTGGTTTTTCAGGATGTTTGCACAAGATTTTTATTTCTTCCACTAATTTAGGCATTAAAATTAGATTAGTTGGTTAATGAAATTTTTTGTTATGTTTGGAAGGGTGCAATATATGTATGCTCTCCCCTCGCACTTACCATGATCTTGAGGATCAAAAATATTTTCATTTCTTCATTTTGTTTATATTTGTGTTTAGGTAAACATAAGGTTGCTAGTTTTGTGTGTAAGCTCTCCCATCGCTCTTTGTGCAATCTTAAGGATCAAAAACACTTTGCATACCTTTCCCTTTAGGAGGCCTACCTAGGTATTTCTATTAGAATTGTGAAACAAGCACAAAACCATGAGCCACAAGATCAAACAACAAATAAATAAACCTTCCACGAAAGATATTTACAAGCAATATATGCAATATTCCTCAACAAGAAAAAGCTACAAAAACAAGATACTTTTAAGAAGATATGAAAGCTCGAGATAATTACAATGAGGGTTGAGTGCTTATAAGATAAAAATCCTAAATGAGAAAGGGATCAAATCATGACAAGTGTCAACACCACATGAGATGAGACATAACAATCTAATATTAGCTCAACTAATAAAAGAATAAAAGCACTCCTTAGTTTAGCTTAAGTGCATGAGAATAAAATAGACTAATAATCAATTAAAGATTAATTAATTATTAGCTAATGTATGATTACTCTAACACCCCCCCCCCCCTTAAGATGAACTTAGGGAGTTGCTAAAAAATCTAAAAAATAATGCATGATGGGTCCCAACAAACAAGGCCATATAAGGTACCCATGTACGAACATAAGATCTCTATAATGCGGAGAAATAGAGAAAACCTCATGGGAAAAACTTTAATCCAAAAAGAGATTAAAGGCAAGTGAAGGACTGAAGAAGCCTCCAAACAATATAATGTCCTAAAAAATGGGAACATGTAGAACATCTAGAAGCATGAAGTTGTAGACTATTGTCGAAAGATGACTGATAGAGTGTTAAAATGAAGAACCTCCAAAAATAGGAATGCAAGAGTGTCCATATGGTAAATGATCCATCTCACTAAAATGTATGTAACCAGCCATTGATGTATGTTGCATCTGAAAGTACATAGGAACAAGAACTCGATATGTAGTTTACTCCAAACCACAAAACCAAAGAAGCATTAGCACCAATAGTAGAAACCCCCCATAATGTTGAAAAAAGGGAGACGAATGACACGAACATTGAAATTGTGTGAAACCAAGAAGTGAATGTAGGAGAAAAAACCTACAAATAAAAGGGTATGCAAAATAATGCACACATGCATGAGGAAAGAATCGTTGAGATTCACAATTTTCATGGAAGAGACACTCACTTGAAAAAGGTGTGATGGAAAACCAAAGGAAAACATCAACCCTCCATGGAACTTTATATCATAGTGTAAATACAAAAGGCACAACAGGATGTGTAGAATCCCTAAAAAATTATACACCAGAATGGCACTTTATCTCAGTGCGTCTACATAATAAAAATTGCATACAATGGGAGCCCATAATATCCAAAAAAGGAAAACATGTTGAAAATACAACTCTCTTAAAAAAAAAAGTGGAAACTGATAGCACCATGATGAAGTACACAAAAAAACATACGCTTTCAAAAAAAATGGCACCCAAAAATGTGTCTGGATGCAAAAGATATGGCCCATCAAAGTCTCCAAAACAAGAATTGAACAGCAACACCATTGAGAAAACTGAATTTTGGAAAAAAATAGAAGTTCAAATTGGAAACACTTGTACCACTACGAAGAGCTTAAAATTTTACCCCATTTCAAAAAATATTGCACTGAAAAATATCGTTGTATGACCAAGATATGGCCTCGGGAAGATAGGGTGCAAATTTGAAAAGCCCAAAGGAGAGGGGTTGTGTAGGGCAAAAAAGAACTCCACCAAATTTAAAAAAACTACCTCCAAATATGGAGGTCCACCAGATTTAGAGTGTTGGGAGAAAAAATAGCTCTCCAATTGTCCAGATACAATGCATGTTGAATTTATTTTACATTAAAATAAATTGCAAAAAAAATGTTTTTTAATTTAAAAGAAAAAAAAACTTTATATATTTTTGCTGAAAAACACATATAGACCACCCTAGGTACAACCTAATTCATAGGTAGGCTAGGGATACCATTAGGTATTGTCCCATGCAAGAAAGGGCGAGGCCCAAGATACTGTGCAGGCGCAATACTTGGGTCCTGCTTTTTAATTTTTATTTTTTTACTTTTAAATTTTTTAATAACAATTCGTTAAAAATATATTAAATTGTACTTCGATTTGCATGTTGGGGAGGTTGATTGGTCTCTTTGGGAAGAAAAATTTGCCTCAGAAACTCCCGACACGGATTTTGGCGATTTTACAAGCAATCTTAAGGTTTTTGGGCCTTTTGAGTGCATGGAAACCTCTATTTTGGCTCGAAACGCACCAAAAATGTAGCTACCCTTCAAATATGGGAACAAAGCAACCACTTCAAATCTTCGTAGATGTAGCGCCAAGAATCCAAATCAAGCAAAACAAAAGGAAAATTCAACTTTCTCGACGGCTCTTAATCCAATGGTGAAGTTATTTTTATGCCAAAATTCACTAGAAAATGCACACCACCAAAATGTGTAAAAAAAGAAAAGGGGATTCATATCTGAAACTTGTAACCCTTCTTGAAGAAAAAAATCTCATAAATAAAGAAGGGATTTGATGAATCCATGCTCTAATACCATGTTAGAATTGTGGAACAACCACAAAACCATGAGCCACAGGATCAAACAACAAACAAATACACCTTCCACACAAGAGATCCACAAACAATATATACAATATTCCTCAACAAGAAAAAGCTACAAAAATAAGAGACTTTCAAGAAGATATGAAAGCTTGAGATAATTACAATGAGGATTGAGTGCTTATAAGAGAAAAACCCTAAATGAGAAAGGGATCAAATCATGACAAGTGTCAAAATCAAATGATATGAGACATAACAATCTAATATTAGCTCAACTAATAAAAGCATAAAAGCACTCCTAAGTTTATCTTAAGTGCATGAGAATAAATTAGACTAATAATCAATTAAAGATTAATTAATTATTAGCTAATGCATGATTACTCTAACAATTTTTTCACCCTAGGGGACGACCTCAACCACATGTTACCGATAAGGTATATAAAGGGGTGAGAACTAAATTTGTACCCCAATCTAACCACATCATGTTTAGTGAATCTCTAATTTCTTAGGGTGATTCCAAGCTAGGAGTGCAGGGTTAGTCCAAGCTTTCCCGTTGAAATTTTTGTCCCACGCCTGTGACAGGTTAGTGTTCACAATTGTGCCTCATGTACCTTTAAGTATATCGAGGAATCCCTAGAAAAACATCATGTAACTTAGAAGATCCATCGAATGTAGACTGGTGTAGTGTAAGGGATGTGCATTGTGCTCTATATATTCCCACCATATGGCTCGCTTGAGTGAGACAAAAATCCTCAGTGTTGCATAAGCTATGCATAGATTTCCAAGGAGAGGGTGATTTGAGCTATCCTTCCATTCCAAGAGGCCCCTAGCTATTTAGTCTCGTAAATATGAAAGTGTATACACCTCCTAAGGTGTCCCTACCCTTGACTTGAATGAGATTCCAAGTTTGTGGGACTACACTAACCTATAAGCCTACTTGAGCTTAGGATTTGTAAAACAAGTGCTTGAAGTGTCATTTTTTGCAAACTAGTGAAAGATGAATTAGCCAAAGGGTTGATGATTGACCATACCCTACAAAAACTTTCAAACGTATCCAATGTGTTTTATTGTTTGTCAAATCTCTTGCCAAAACACCTAGGACTATAAAATTGAGCCTGTGACCAAAATTGTTGTGCCTACATTAAAAATTGTTGCGCCTGTACTCTACCATCCTTCTTCACTTATATTAAAAACTATTGTACCTACGTTCTCTTAAATTCCACCTACCTTCAACCACATAACCTATCTTCTGACTTTGACCCCTTAGGGATCTTTGAGAATTTTGACAAAATATTCAACTCTATCATTTCTTGGCCACCATTTACCCCATCACTCTTCTTACCTAAATCTTGCCATCATCAATCTCCCACCCTCCCCATCATTTAAATCTACCCCTTGGACTTAGGATAAACCTTATATCTCCTCATCATTTTGACATCTTGTACTTGGTATCAATCCATCACCTTTTCCCCTTCATTGATCATTATCATCCAATCCAATCTTAGGACATATTCCTTAATCTTCCAAATCCATCCCTTCAAAAATCCTCATTTAATCCTACCATCACCCTTGTAAATCAAATTTTTCATTATGGTTTAATCTAGATCCTAAATCATCCTTACTAATATAGGGGTACCTTAAGAACTTTCCTATCTTAAGTTGCATCCTTGGTTAGCCCATCTTTTTGGATAATTTAGCCTAAGGATTTGGCTCCCTTTTGCTATTTTTTTCAAAATCATATTTATCTAGTCTTGCTTAGGAATTTTCATATCCTAAGTAAGAAAAATCCCAAACCACTTCATCCTGAGGGTCTAGATTACAACTTTTTATCATAACCTTTGGTTTGCTTACAATCAACTCAATCCAATCATCTTAAATCAATCTTATCATAGCAACCCAAACCAATCATCGAAAATCAATCTCATCATTAAATCAAACATCCCAAATCAATCCTTCTAAATCAATCTTAAAACATCCTATTCCAAAACCCTCATCATCCAAATCCTATCCTAACATTATTACTCAACCATTGCATCATAAATCCAAGTCCAAACCCTTAAACTTCTAAAGAATCCTCCTTTTGTATTTCAATCACTAGATCACAAGCAAGGAAACTAATGGATTCTCATGGAGAATCCTTCTTCAACATCACTTCATACCAACCACCAACACCTAATGAGGACATGGTAGATTCCCAAGAGGAGTCCCCTAGCATAAGGGAGTTTTCTAATAATCCCCACAACCAAGAAATAATGGAGAAAATCATTTTATTAGAGAAATGTTATCTTGTCCTTAGCCTCATAGTGCAAGGACCTAAATCCCCAATACCACCGACATCCTACAAGCAAGGAGTAGTGACCTTTCCAACAATCCTTCATCATCAACCAACTTCTTTAACCACATCCTTGGTCCACAACTTAATACCAATATCCCCTCCTCCATAAACACAAGTCAACCTAATGTCAACTTACCCCCCTTAACAAATATAACTTTAGCCCCCTTCACAAACACAACTCTACCTCCTTCCATGAACATAATCTCATCTACCACTAACTTACCCCCTTCTTCAAATACTACTTTACCTCTTATCACAAACACAAACCCCCCTCTCTCCATAAATGTGACACGACCTCTTAATAATATATTACATCACATCTAAGGGTCACTATTCCTCTTAACACCAACTTCACTTACTTCCCCTCCAACCCAACTATACCAACACAACCCCTCCCTACTTCATTTGTTCATTCTAGTTACATTTCTCAACATAGTGTCTCCCAACCCCTCAATAACAATCTTCCACCTCCACCTTCTAATAATCCATCAAACTCTAATCCTCAACATCAATTTATTAACAACCAACTTCCCCGTCCTTAAAATATGTCCACATCCAATCCTCAAATCAATATTACTAATGCCAATCTCCAAACTCAACATAAAAATCCTCCACCCTCACCTCCTCAAAATCCTCCACATATCAACAATCAAACCCCAACACCTAATCATCAACAATATAACCAAAACATCAACAACCCACCATCAACACCTCCATACCAATACATGTGCAATCGCCTACTCCAAAATCCTCCAAAAAACCACTATCTATCCCAAGAGTTGCAAAAGATGAAGGACATGATTCAAGGTATACAAAGTGGTCAAACAAAGAAGACTTTTATATATGAGGACATATGCCCTTACACGTTTGACGAATCCATATTAGCAATTCCCTTCCCTAAGAACTATGAGATAACAAAATTTGACAAATACAAAGGGAAGGGTAACCCAATCAAACACCTTAAAGAATTAAGAGTTGCATGTCAAAAGGTGGCCTATAATGATATATACCTCATGAGGTTATTTCATAAGAGCCTTAGCGGTCAAGCTTCGAAATGGTTTACCCATTTATCCCATAGATCCATAACATCCTTTGTATACCTAGTTGAATGCTTTGTAACACACTTTTCATATAACATTGATCAAGAAATAGAATTGGCTAATTTATTCACAATGAAACAAAGAAATGGGGAAAGTTTTGCCTCATTCCTTCAAATATGGAGACACCTTGCAAGTAGATTCCCCTTACAAGTACTGAAAAAAAAAATGGTTAACATTTTCATTGAAATTTTGCATCCTAAAATAGCCCTACACTTGTAATTACAATGTGTCACTAAATTTGATGAAGTCATTGAAAAAGGGTTAACCATTGAAAAGGCTTTAATTTCAAAAGAGGTAATAAAAATTTACAAAGACCAAAAAGATAACAGCCAAACATCCAATGACAAACTGAAATATTGGTCTAAAAATTAAAAAAATCTTGTATTTATGATGGATAACTGATTGTAAAATTGTCCAAAATATGAAAAACACCTCATCACATAACACACAACAACAAGGTTCCTCTAATACCATCACCATCTCCCAAGGAAAATGTAGAAAAACTAACCAAATCAAATGCAAATACACCCCTTTGGGAGAACCTCTTGACATAGTATTTCAAAAATTGGCACAAGCAAAAGTAATTAAATTTCTAATCACTACCCCTCTTGATGAAAGCAAACCCAAACCCAAATGGTATAGGGAAGATGAATATTGTGAATACCATCGAATTAAATCCCATAACACCATCAAATGCATGAGATTAAATAATTGCATCCAAGACCTTATTGACAAGGGAGAAATTAAAATTCAAAATCAAAACTCCCCAAATGAGAAATTGGGTATATATACCCAACCCTTCCCACAACATAATGATGGAAAAAACACATATAATAATGTCTCATACACATATACCAATAATTCCAATCCATCTTCACATGACACAATCATCGGTCGTATTGAACAATGCAACACCATAACTATTAAAGCACCTAATTGCATAGTCACCACCTACCAAGGCCGAATGACAATACAATGAGCATCATCTCCAGTATCCACTCCATCAAATACCAATAAATATAATATCATTGAACAACTTGTTAAAATTTCATCACAAATTTCCATCTTAGAGCTCCTTCGCACATCACCCATGCATAAAGAAGACCTTGTAAAATCTCTTCAAGAATCTAGAGTACCAAGTGATATAAATGTTAATCAATTCCAGGCTATGATTGGACACCTTTCATCCACACATCAACTATCATTTACTAATAAATATCTCCATTCTAAAAAACCTTACAATAAACCACTACACATTGAATCCATTGTCTATAAACATAACATTAAAAGAGCCCTAATAGATGGTGGATCCAGCCTAAACTTATGTACCTTGAAATTAATAAAAAAATTGGGTTATTCAGATGATGGCATTGATCCCATTAAGAAAATAAGAATAAAAGCATATGATGATGAAAAAATAGAATCTGAAGGTGCAATTAAATTACCTGTTCAAGTTAGACCTACCATTATTTAAACAACATGACACATACTTTACCTTGACCTACCATATAGCATTCTCCTTGGACAACATTGGATACATGACATGCAAGCCATCCCTTCCACCTACCACCAATGCCTAAAATTCTCCCATAATGGAAAATAAATCACCATTCCTGTTGATCCACAACCTTTCCAATATTGCAAAGCATTAGAAGGAAAATAAAAAACCTACCATCATTTTAATATTAATGATGAAGCCTCCACCTCATCCACCTACAATAACTCATCAGCATTATAACCATCATCGGCACCACCTTCCATTTATGAGTACAAGGTCAAGATAACTTATAAAGGATGTGGAGAGTATGTGATCCAAAACTCATTTTTTGTAGTACAAATCCCTACCTCTCCACGATCATATGGATTTTCACTCAATTTGAAACCAAAGGAAACCTTCAAAATTTTCAATAAATGGGGATTGTTAGATAAAGAAGATTTGGGTCTAGACATGGAGGTTCCCTCTTGGTTATATAGAGAAGAAAATGAGATCCCCGCTCTCGATACTCAGAGGTATCCTAAAGGACATGACTTATGCAAGAATTGGGGATACAAAGGCAAAGGATTGGGGGCACAAGAACAAGTAATCATGGAGCCTATTCAGCTTTGTGAATATAAGGACCATCAAGGAATTAGATTTTTGGCCACTAAATTGGTAATCATAAAACCCCAATGTACTCATGATAAAAGTAGTAAGACTTCTATTGATAAGAGCTCTTTAGAGGAAGCCATTGAAGATTCCTTCCAAACCATCATTGAAATTTTCAACACTGGCCACATATACACCATATCATCATCCATTGACCTTCAACTCATACATCCTAGGCTAATTGATTGGGACCAATAGGGACCTCTCGTCTTAGACATTTCAAAATGATGCAACAACAACAAAAATCATGGGAGTCTATCACTACCTTCTATCAAGAGATCATAAGCAAGATAACCAAATCATGCTACATAAAGATGCTTACTTTTGGGAACAAATCATGTACCTTAGTCACAAAAAGAGGAAAAAAAAAGAGAGATCCCTTAGAGAAAACTTCGATGAGGTGCTTTTGGATCATGAAAAAGTAAAAATAAAAGACGTATCCTCTGATGAAAACCTTTCTAAGGCATTGGAGGATGGTGCACTTGATTCGATCCCCAAGCATGATGAGACATCTATTTTAGTGATCAAAGATATCACAAACATCAACTTGGGAACAAATTAAGAACCTAAAATTACCCACATCGCCAAAGAGCTACAAAAAGAATTTAATGAAAAACTAGGATATTTCCTCAAAAGAAGATCCATTAATTTTTCTTGGACGTATAAGGACATTCCAGGATTGGATCCATCCCTTTTAGTACATCATTTTCCACTCTATCCAGATGCAACACCCGTCAAGAAGAAACTACGTAAAATGCATCCACAAATAGCTCTTTTGGTAAAGGCAAAATTACAAAAAATCTTGGAGGTTGGATTCATTAAGCCTATTTATTATCTTGAATGGGTTTCCAACGTTGCCCTAGCTGCAAAACCCATTCTGCCAAATATTGATATCATTGTAGACCTCAATGATGGATATGAGATGTTATTCCTTATGGATGGATTTTTAGGCTACAATAAAATTCAAAGAAGATTAGTACAAAACTTTTATAACTCCATGAGGAACATTTTGTTACCAAGTAATGCCCTTTGGACTTGAAAATGCAAGAGCAACATATCAAAGAGCAATTATTGTTATCTTCCATGAAATGCTACATGACATTATGGAAGATTATGTGGATGACCTTTTCAAAAAATTGAAAACAAAGGATGGGCATATTGAAGTGCTTGAAAAAATATTTAATTGACTGGAAAAATATAAATTATGGCTTAATCCTAAGAAATGTGTGTTCAGAATTTCATCCAAAAATATCTTGGGTTTTATTGTATCCCGTCGAGGAATTGAAGCAAATCCTACCAAAATAAAATAAATAAAGGAAACACCTTTGCCAAAGAACATAAAACAACTTATAAGTCTCCAAGGAAAGCTATAGGCACTTCGAAGATTCATTGCTCAGTTGGCTAATAAATGTCAACCATTTCCCTACTTCATAAAAAATGTCATGTTCAAATGGGATAATGATTGTCAAAAAGCTTTCCAAAAAATCAAGGATTATCTTGCAACACCACCAATCCTAGTACCTCCACAAGTAGATAAACCACTCCTCTTGTATATATATCATCTACTCAAGTGGCACTGGGGGCATTGTTGGCTCAACATGATGATAAGGGCAAGGAAAGAGCTATATACTAAATATCTCGCACACTAGTTGGAAGTGAGTTGAACTATTCATCAATAGAAAGAGCATGTTTAGTTGTGGTATTTTGTGCTAAAAAACTATGAAATTATATGCTCAATCATAAGACTCGACTCATCTCAAAAGTAGATTCATTAAAGTACTTTCTTTCAAAGGAAACTCTCCAAGGACGAATAGCTAAATGGATCATGGTTCTCAATGAATTTGACATCAAGTATGTAGATAGAAATTTTATTAGAGGACAAGTGGTTGTTGATCAACTTGTTGATGCTCCTATACAAGATAATAACCTATTTCTAATAGAATTTCCTGACAAAAATATCTTAACTACAGAAGAAGGAACATGGTGGAACCTATATTTTGATGGATCTTTCACACAAAATGGCTTGGTGATAGGAATGCTCTTTGTCACACATCAAGGAGATTGTATCTTTAAGTCCTACCAAATTGCATTTCCCTTCACAAACAATATAACAGAGTACGATGCATTAATACCTAGACTTAAGCTAGCCATCCAATGGAAGATTGCAAAATTACAAGTATACGATGACTCCCAATTAATCATCAAATAAGTAAATGATGAGTACCAAAATAAGGATAATAAGTTATTGTCTTACAAACACATGGTGGACAGCTTCAAGGAGTACTTCACACAAATCTAGTTTGATTAGATACCAAGGGTAAGAAATAAATAAATAGATTCCATGGCTACCATTGGTTCCCTTGTTGATGTACCGTAAAATAGTCAGCAATATGAGTTCTTGATAGAATAGCTTATGGTTCTTGCTTATGATTTTCCCAAATCTGAAATTATTGGTGATACTATTGGTCCTAATTCTCCATGGTACCAAGACATATACAAGTATCTACACAACAACAGCATTCCACCCAAACTTTCATCCTCACAATTACAACCCTTTATCTGTAAAACATCATGTTTCACTATTCTTGGAGACACCCTTTATCACTGCTATTTTGATGGCACCCTCCTGAGATGCTTAGACTTAGTAGAAGCCCAAACTACCCTAAATGAGATACATCAAGGTATTTGTGGGGCTCATTCTAGTGGACCAATGTTAGCTAAGAATTTTTTGCCTATAGGATATTATTGTCCTACGATGGAACAATATGCAATTAATTTGGTCAAAGTATGCAAACCTTGTCAACAACATGGTGACTCGATTCATGCACCATCACTAGAGTTAAATATTTTTATTTTTATGTGGCCTTTCTCACAATGGGGGTTAGACCTCATTGGAAAGATACAACCTATGTCATCAAATGGTCATAAATTCATAATCATCATCATTGAGTATTTTACTAAGTGGGTTGAAGCTATACCTATGGCATATGTTACAGGGAAACAGATTTCCAAATTCATACTCCATTACATCATTTTCCACTTTGGCATTCCCACCTTGATAGTCACAGACAATGGACATCCCTTTAAAAACTAGGAAGTTTGTAATCTATGTCAATAATTTCATATCCAACATCATTTTTCCACTCCATATTATCCACAAGGAAACAACCAAGTCAAGGCCACAAACAAAACAATATTGAAAATCCTAACAAAAACGATCAATGAAAATGGTTTTGATTGGCACCTACAACTCAGCCCCACCCTATGGGCATACTATACTAGTATTCACCTCCCCACCTAGAGCTAATCCTTATTCCCTAGTATATGGTGTTGAGGCTATCTTGCCAATAGAGGTTGAGCTCCCATCATTGAGAATTTCTCTACAGTATCTCATTGATGATGAAGAATATCGTGTAGCATGTCTTCAATAATTAGAGCTTCTAGATCGTTTAAACACCCTCAATCACCTCAGAGCTTATCAAAATAGGCTTCGTAGAAATTATAACAAGAAGATCAAGCCTAGAGAGTTCGCTATTGGAGATATTTTCCTCAAGGAAAATTAGCATAACCTACAAGAATGAGAAAAGAAGGACAAGTTTGAACCTAATTGGCTAGGCCCTTACATTGTTACAGAAAAATACAGATCGGGGGCATATCAATTAGCTACCATGTAGGGAGAACTCCTTGAAGGTCCCATGAATATTATCCATTGAACCAAAAAAACAAAAAAAAAAACAAAAAAAACAAAAAAATGGTAAAGAGAAATAATTCATTCAATGGTGAAAACCACTTTATGGAACCTTGGGCAAGTACCATGGTCAAAAACTAGCAAACAGGTTCCATGTGTAGGGTCATGTCCATCATCTATTAGGTCACTTTTTCTTCCATCCATAATAAATCCACCTACCCTACCTGTTGATGGTGAAAATGACACAAACAACATTAAACAAAATGTTTCTACTCTATTTATCCTAAAAAAGAAAAAAAACATATAGTAGCCTAACTCCCAAGGTCCTGGTAGTTGGTTCTCAACTATCTGGTGTCAATCAATTGGTCCATACAAATTTAATATTCAAGGGACCTTTGCTGGTAATAAGGAATGCAAGCAATGACTTATTCATCAAACTGTTCTTAATGAAAAGGGGGTTTTTAAATAAAAGAAAAATATAGATCAAGGCATACATCACTAAAACATGAATAAAACTTATCTACTATCCAGACATATATCTTCAACATCAAATTTTCTTCCAACAGATCAAGAAAACCATATCATAATGCAATTTAAAGAATAGTCCATACCATTGCATGCATCTAAGGTGCTTATTTTAACATCACAATCACACATCATAAATATTTCAAAGATAAAAAAACACACTCTCATTCGTTGCCAAGACCATAGATCAACAGACTTTCAATAAACTCAATTCACAAATAATCTAATGAAATGATCTTTAAATCTGGTTTCTTCTAGTGATTTTCATCACATAAGAAACACTCATGCTTCAGCACAATCACTAGCATACAGATAGACTATAATTCATCAACCTTATCCAATAAAACTCAATCCCAATATCATATTGCGTAAAAACCTGTAATTATATTCAACTATAAATAAAGTAACAAAATATCTCTGTAAAAAAACTATGAAAAATTATCTCCTACTATCAGGTGGCTAATCTTATTCTCATCAGCCGACCCTTACAATATGATACCTTACAGGTATTTATAGATATACAAAAATTTTAAGTCCTTTCTATCTTAAGTCGATCCACCTTTTTAGGAATTAAATTCTTCTTGGAAACTTAGATCAATTTGATCTCTAGTTCCCGCCTTGATCATTTACTTTAACTAAAGAAAAGAATAGAGAGGAGAAAAGAAAGCCATACACCCACAAACTGTCAGTTATGCATGCAGAGGAGAAAAATAAAACCATGCATGCATGAGGATATCAATTATGCATGTGAATCTTTCTCTCTAATGTATTCATCATAATTGGAGAAGACATGTTGAAGCATGTCCAAATCTAGCCCATCAACCCAGCTATCTTCAAACTTGATCCCTTCTAACTCCACAGCAACAAATCCTCTCATGTATTTTAGCTTTGTTAACTCCCCCTTAGCAGCCCTCACTTCTTCTTTAATATCCATTAACCAATCTAATAGCAAGTCTTCTCCATCATCTCTTTTTTGCATGACCTCTTTAAACCTATCATCCCATTTCTCTTTTATTTGGCTCAAAGATAGGCCCTCCTTCACCGGTATATCAACATTTATAATAATAGCTATAACTACTTCTAACTCTTCAAACTGTTCATTCAGATCTTTGATAGAATCTTGAACTTCATTTTTATGCTTGTATAAAAATTCATAT
Organism: Sequoiadendron giganteum; assembly: GCA_007115665.2. Classification (NCBI taxonomy): domain Eukaryota; kingdom Viridiplantae; phylum Streptophyta; class Pinopsida; order Cupressales; family Cupressaceae; genus Sequoiadendron; species Sequoiadendron giganteum. Next base: position 163,011,220 of record CM021110.1, on the reverse strand, counting down.
CTAAACCGGACTATACTGGAGGTCTTTCCAAGAAATCTTTATTGTCCTCTTCAAGTATTGACCGTTCTAGAAGAATGAACTTCGGCAATTTATTAACCTCCTTTAGCCTCAAACTATATCCTTTGTAATCCTCCTCTTGTTCTCCCAATACTTTGACATACAAGTTCATTTCCTCTATTAACTCCTTCGTTATTTTTTGAACCTCAAAACTGTTGTCCAGCACTTCACATATTTCCTTATTTAGTTTACCAATCCATCTATCAACCATTTTTTCCTTACTCCTTACCTCCACCAAATGGTTCGCTTATTTCTTGCTAAGTAACATTGGTGTCTCAATGGTGGCAACTTGTTGTGACCTTGGAGCAGAAACACTTTTCAAGAAAGAATGCAATTGATCTAATTGAGCCTTAAGCTCATCCTTTTTCTACTTCTCTTTCATCATTCTGGATTTAGTGGATAAAGCTACCTCATCTATTAAGTTCATCTATTGATCTCTTGTGGGTCTCCCTAAGTTAACAGTGCCCAACACGAAATCACTCAATTTCATATCCCCTACATCCTTGTCCATCATTGGTATGGCACATTCAACAACAATTTCTCCTTTGCCGGTGAGTCTAGTGGAATGTAGGATTTTGGCCTTCTTATTGGGCCTTTCTTTTTCGATTCCCTTCCTCATATCATCCCAATTGAGAGGTTGTGAAGGTGTCACTGATCTCTTTTGAAGATCCAATTTCAACCAAGTGGGAGCACCTGGAGTAGTGGTCATTATAGTTGAAGAAGAAGCAACAATAGTAGATGACTATGGCATATTTACTTTAGGTTGAGAATCAACCCCTTGTACCTCTTGTTGTTCTTGCTCCACATTTTTCTGAGCAAGCTTTTCTATTTCATCAACTCTTTGTTTGGCTTCTACCTATTGTTGTTGGAGTAAGGCATCATCTTGTGCCTTAGCATCAATTGTCTTTTTCTTCTCCATCACCTTTGCATGTGCTTGAGCATCTTAGGCTTTCTTTGCCTCCTCAAACAGAGCCCATTGATCTTCCTTTATCAAAATATGTTCAATTTCCTCCTCTAGAGGCATCTTTTCTTGTGCATCTTTCTCTGATAAGGTCTCATCAGAGTCTATTTCCACCTCATGGATCTCTTGCTCCTTTTCTTTTCCCTTTAATGCTTTAGCTATACCATGAAGATTTCCTTCAGGCATCTCTCCGCTTGGTTTCTCTGTAAGAGGGACTTCAGCAGATGACTTACCTATTGTTGATGTTGAAACCACCAGTCCTGTTTGGGCATCCCCCTCTTGTACTCTAGATAAATCTTGAGTAGATGCTTCAAGCTCAATCTCTTCAATGTCATGAGGAAAGAACTCTTAAGGCTCCTTGGAAGGCAATTTCCTCTTAATTATTTTCTATCCCTTCCCCTTCCTAGGAGCCGGTCTATGAGGATTTTTCATTCTTAGGATAGCCCAGTGGATACTTCTATCCAAAACTAGCCTCCCTATTTGTTTGATATCGATGGTCTCCTCACCATCCTAGTCCACCGGATCCAAAATTTTGGTGCCAATATTCATTGATTCATATGATGGATCTAACACAACTCCATCATCTACTAATATATCAGGGATGTCATCTTTGATCCCAAATTCTACCATGAGTGAGACGAGTAACCTCTCATAATTCCGTTTCCTAAGGTCATACTCATCTTGAAGATCACTCCAAAAACCCTCTAATAGGTTGAAATGTTTATCAAAAACCTAAGGCAGTAAGGCATTCATTTTATTCCTTGGGTCAAAGTGTTTTGAGCAGTGTTCAAAAACATGGGAAACTTATGACACCCTATTTTGCGCTTCAACCCAAATCGGGCATTGACCCCCAGAGCTTGATATACAAATTCCATTAGAACCATCCTATTGCTACAACATCTTGGAAGTAAGTGGGGATGACCTTCAAATCCAACCAGTCTAAAATAAGTGAACTTGGGGTATTGGATATACCAACATCCCCATTCTGTGATAAAGGCCATAGCTTCTCGGCTCAATTTATATCTCATATCTCCATTAAGTTGGTTAAAGATTACATATAAGAATGCATCATTAACCCTTTTAAATTGTTTTTCAGAAACTTGTAGAGATAGTTGATCATTATGATCCCATACTTTCCTTTTTCCATCAGCTTCTCCCAATATTCCCACTCTATTCAAACCTAGAAAGATGCCTCCTCTATTTGTTGCATAGACAACATAAGAAGTCATGAAAAATATCTTAGTTTCTAGTCATGAATAGCATCAGAGACAATCATTGGCCAATCAAACTATTTTTTTCCATTAAAGATGGTCTGAATGAAGGGAAAAATCCATTCCTTAAAATGAAACGCATCCCTCTTCCCAAAGGCTCTAGACAACATCATTATCAGGTTCAATACTTCTTTGTAGAATTTTATCCTCTTTGGTGGATCATGAAGCTTGGTCAGAGACTTCTTCTCTATTCTCAACCACTTCTTGTTCAAGTGAGCCTTGTTAGCCTCTTTGTATTTTCTATATATACCCAAAGCTTCTGCCTCCTTTAACTGTACCAGGCTCTTTGGATCGGGGACACTAAACATGTGTTGAAACATTTGAGGAGTTAAATTAATAATAAAATTATCCTGTGAATCCATACACTCCCTACTCGCCGAATTGTAAGCTCTTGTTGTCATAATCAACTCTGGGCACTGGATAGATACGAAAAATAAGGTGATGTGAGCCAAGCCAGACTCAACTATTCTTTTAGTTCTCCCTGTTATATCCTTAGCATTTTTTTCCGAATACAACTCCCCAAAATTGTATGAGCCTAGATTGGTGTCAGTTATATTAGACCAATTTGATTCCACTTTTCTTGCAGTGACAACAGGACCCTTATGGTTATACCTTAAAGTATAAGGTATTGCTCTGGCTTAATATTTCTAGGCTTAGTTGTTGCCTTTGATGTTTCTATAGGTCGATTCCTTTGGGAAGCTTCTCCTGATACTCCTGACATTCTTTAGCTATCCTACACCAAAACCTCTAATTAGATCCTTGAATAAACATCACAAAATATGCTCCAAAACCTTACCCTACATATATATCGGAGGCAGAACCAAGCATAAAAACATTCTAAATAGTCTCTTTTAAAACACTGTTGAGCTCGAAGCCAAAAATATTATTGATATTATAGTAATAACAAGTAGGACCGGAGTCGGAATGGAAACCCATTTAGTTTCATTCAGATTTTCTAATTTCACATTCAGTTTTTGTTCCGCTTCCAGCTAGGTTGTCATTATTTTGAAAGAATGCTTCTTACTATCAGCGAAGTCGAAGACGGGATGGAAATGGAAATGATACTTATTGGAAAACATGGTTCAAATTCTAGATCGATTCTAATCTTGCTTCCGCCTAAAATGACCATGACGTCATAAGTGATTTTTAACAATTAATAAATAACTTAATGACTTAAGGACTAGGTCATACCAAAATGAAAGGGGGCTTAAAAATAACCTAATAAGACCATCCCCATATGACTGAGAGGCGAATGTACTTCTTAGGGCATCATATTTTAATTAAAAACACAAACACAAAAATGCGTCAAAACCCTAAACTAAAAACCCTCGATTTCAAATAACTAGGGCATGAATTTAACCCTATTTAAATTAACCAGATCGAATGTGGAATAGATTCCTAAGTAAAAATGACAATTTACCAAACCCTACTGATTGTGGAACAGTAATTAACCTATGCATTTAAAAACTGGGGCACCACGACACGGTCACGACTAAAACGTGAAAACGACCGTGTTGAAAAACAAACAGACGAAAAACAAAACCGAAAAAGTAAAATGAAAACAAGAAAACTTAAACAAAAAAGAAATAAACCGAAACACACGAACTTATAGAGGAATTCACACGAAACCAAACAATCCAAGAAGAACATAAACGGAAAACACGAAAAAAAAAAATGAGAATAGAAAACCCTACCTCGAATGCAAATAAATAGGTTAACTTCCTGAAGCAATCTGCATGCAGTTGTCTCTCTTTCAATCAATTCACTCGCACAAAATCTCCACTGCAACTCTGGTTCACTCTTCGATCTCTTAACAATAATGGTGATAACTACACGTTAATCCCTTATTAAGGTAAAAAATTGGAGTTTCACGCATGCATGGCACCTGTGATTAATGCAATAAATGTAGTAGAGTGGAGTCTAAACTATAGAAGGACTGGCACATTACTATTGTGCGACTTCAGTAAAGTCAACGACCACAAATAGCAAGAGCAGAATCGGAATGAAAACTATTTTGGAAACTTGAGTAATTTCCCAAATTCGTTCCTATTCTGGGTTTGCTTCCGCTAACAAAGAAGAAAGTGAAACAAAATATCAAAATAAAACAAAAAGACTGAAACGAGAAAACTTAAAATAAAAACCTAGTTTAAAATGAAAGACTAAAAAAGAGGAGGCGGAGGCGGAACGGGAATTGATTTTGAAACTTCAAATAAAAATGGACTTAACTTCTGCCCCGGCTCCAACAAAGACAAAACAACAAGGTCAAAATAAAAACTGTCGGGATGGGAATCGGAACAAGTTTTGAAAGAAGTTCTTGAAACCCGATTCGTTTCCGGTTCTGGTTTTGACAAAAGAAACCAAAGAAAAACAAAGTTTTGGAAAAGAAAGACTCCAAACTATTTTTGACAAATGACCAAGGACAAAAACATAAAGGGGGACCCATTTTGACCAAGCAAAAGATGGGGTGGTTATGCAAGGCATAACAAATGGCGAATCAGCTAGGAAAATATTTTACCCATTTTTAAGATACCCAAAGAAAATTTCAGTCACCCTAAAACTACTTGGTTTATGAAACATTCTAACTTGAATAAGATCAGATATATCTAGAATAAGGTTGAGCTGGAATCTCGGATGTATGTGCTCATGAGTTATTTATGAATTTGAGTGTGTTTGTATATTGTGCATCATTCTTTTATAGATACTTTCTTTGCTCCTAAACAACTATACCTAAGATTCAAGCTACATAGGTTGAGTCCTTTAACTATCGTGCAATAAAATCCTGGGTATTTCTCCACTGCCAGACAGGCGTCCATAGCCCCGATGGAGATACCTCTAGTTCTCTCAAAGCATTGCTCTACTGCCAACTAGGTGTCCATAGCCCCGATATAGATACCTAATTACCCATTTGATATTGAGTTTTCATTTGAAGTTTCTATCTTTTTATTATCATTCATTCATTTTTACTCAAGCTTCACTTGTGGAAATTTTGTATGCACCTTCCTCAATACTCAGACACAATGGATCTGAAATGTGGGTTGAGAACTATAGTGGATTTCATGATAGTCTTGGAATCGGATTTTTCGCTTGAATCAAAAGTAGAACCATCCAAAAACAGATAGGCATTTACTTAGGCAAATGTTTTTCTAATTTGGTGACAGATGTTTTATCACAATTCATGAGATATTCACAATGTATCTTCTATCCTTAATAAATTTTCAAACCCAAATTAGAATGGTCATAAAACATGAGTTTTAGAATGAAATCCTTTTCAATGATGATGATGAAAATACCTAAACCAATTTCTCTCTTAGTACCAGTAGTATACTTTGAATAACAACCCCTTGTCTTGAGATGAACAAAATGAAGATCCCCGATGAAACAAGACAAAACAAAAGAAACAAAAGAACAAACAAAACACAAAAAATAATAATAAAAACTAAAAACAAAAACTTAATTACATATGATACAATTTAATACATTTTCTTTAAAACATCAGACCTTCTATGCACCAAAATAGTGCTTGAGAAACTGACCATTAACTGGTAATGGAACAGAATCTCCTATTAAGGTACTTAAATGAAAATAATTCTCGCCTAGTATCTCAGCCACTTGATACAGTCCTAACCAGAGTCAATCAAACTTTTGGTGATCTCCTTTCTTTTCTCTAGCTTTATCCCATAGTAATACAAGATCTGATATCCTAAAGGCTTTTATCTTGGCTCTTTTTTCAAACCAACGTTTGAGGACATCCTGATGCTTAGAGAATTGCTACAAAGAAGCATCCCTTTGCTCTTCTATGTTAAGCAAATTAAGTAATCTAACCTTAATCCTATCATCCTTCGTATAAAACTCTTGCATGAACTTAAGAATAGGTATTTGTAAATGGATAGGGAAGACAGGGTCTTGGCCATAGACTAACTTAAAGGGTGAATTTCCTAGAGTTGCTTTAATTTGGGTTCAATCAACCCATAAGGAAAATCTTAACTAGGTGTGCCAGTCTCTAGGATTTTTTTCTAGCAATTTTCTTATCACTTCCAACAAGTTTTTATTAGTGGACTCAGTCACTCCATTTCCCTAAGGGTAGTAATTAGATGAATACTTCAAAATAATTTTATGGTCATATGCCCATTGAATGAATTCAGTAGAAGAAAAAGTAGGGCCATTATCACATACCAGAGCAAATGAAACTCCAAACCTGGTCATGATGTTCTAAGTCAAAAACTTGATGACCACCTCTATGGTTCTATTTTTGCAGGTTTGGGCCTCAGTCTAGCGTCTACAGTAGTCAATTGCAGTCAAGATGAATTTATTCCCTACATAATAATTGGGATTAATAACACCTACAAAATCGAGGGCCCATTGAGCAAATGGTCTTACCTCATACACTGGTTGCATAGGCATTGCAAGATTTCTTTCCCTGGGTGCAGAAGTGTGGCATACATGATAGGTTTTGACATGTTGGTGTGCATCCTAAAATACATAAGGCCAATAATAGCCTGATCTGAAAATTTGATGGGTCAAAGCATCCGCAGATCCATGTCTTCCATGAAACTCAAAAAATAACATGCTTGGCCTCTTGCTGATCTAAACAGTGCAAGTAAATCCCTTGAAAATTCTTTCTATAGATGGATCCCCCTTTAAGCATGTAGTGAGAAGTCTTTATCCTTAATGTTCTCCTATGATTAGCATTCATTCCTTCTGGACATCTATTATTGAGGAAGAAAATTAGGTTTGTGTACCAGGGATCCTTAGTAAATGACTGGATGGTATACTGTTGATAAGTGATGTTTTTGTCCACATCACCCATTGCCTTTGATAAACCTTTCCCTCGAACGAGTTTCATCGGATGAATCTCTAAGTCAAATTCTTGCAGAATTTCCATCCACTTTCCTCTTCATTCTCCTAATTCACTTTGCATCAAAAGAGACTTCACAGCTGGATCTGGAACTATAGCCATTACTTGACTTCGAAGGATGTAATATATGAACTTCTTTACCGCTCGTACTAATGCAAAGGCTTGTTTTTCCAATGGTGGGTATCTCACTTCTGCATTTTTAAATGGAGAGCTCATAAAGGAAATAGGTCTTTCTTCTCCCTCTCCTCTTCGTTGTGTTAACACAGTTGCACATGAATGGTCAAATGCAAAATAATAGATATAAAAAGGATTTAAATAATCTAGGCTTGTCAAAATAGGTGCCTCAAATATTGACTGTTTAATCTGCGAGAAAGCATATTTAGCCTCATCATTCCACTCAATCTTTGCCTCTTTCTTCATCATTTCATTTAGAGGTTTGATGGTCTCTGCAAACCCTATTATAAACTTTCTAACAAAATTGATCCTACCAAAGAAGGATCTCATTTATCTCTTGTTGCCTAGCCTTGTCAATTTCAAGATGGCCTCCACTCGATCAGGGTCTATGGATATCCCTTCTTCTGATATGATGTGACCCAGGAGTTTCCCTTCAGATACTCCAAACAGACACTTCTTTGGATTGAGAGAGACACCATAACTTATGCATTTTTTGAGAACTTTTTCCAAATCAGCAACATGGTCTTCTCTATTCTTAGAAAAAATGGTTAAATCATCCACACAAAAGATTATACACTTTCCTATCAAATATTTGAAAGCTACATCCATTGCCCTTTGAAATTTTTCTCTAGCATTGATAAGACCGAATGGCATCCTCTGATAGGAAAATGTGCCCCATTTGGTTGTGAAAATTATCTTCATTCTATCCTCATGACTGACAAGAACCTGATTGTAGCCAGAATAACCATCCAAAAATGACATCATCTGAGACCCATTAACCTTTTGTAGTACTTCATCCAAAGAGGGCAATGGATATTATCTTTCTCAGAGGCTTTGTCTAGATTCCTGAAATCAACACATAATCTGATCTCACCATTCTTTTTGTGTATAGGAACTATATTTTCCACCCAGGTAGAATGTCTAATAGGAAAGATTATCCTTGCAGATAGGAGCTTTTGCACCTCTTTCTAGATCAGGGGATCAATTAAAGCATTGATTGGGTGTTGTTTTTGATGGAAGGGCTTGGCTTCTGGCTTGAGAGGTATGGTATGTGTGATCACCGAAATCTCAAAGGCTTTTAAATCATCATAACTCCAAGCAATGGCTGCAATGTTTTGCTCCAAAACTTTAACTATTTGGTCCTTAATTTCTTGAGGAAAATTCTTTCCTATGAGAACATTCCTTTCAGGGCTTGAGTGAGTCAGATTGATAGATTCATATTTCCCTCCTTCACTCTCTGTGAGCACCCTTTGACGAGCCTGTGGGTTAGAATCAAATATTCTTTCCAAAGCTACCATCCCTTTTGGAATGCTATTTATTGACACAGAATTTTGCATGTAGCAGCAATCTCATGGGAAACTTAGCTATTGGGGGACATAGTGCGCTAGCTAAGTGACCTCTGGGGTTTTATCAAAGTTGGCTCTTTGTTTAGTGGGGAGGTAAAAGGTTAGAAAATAGCGAAAATATAAAATCTACACTATAGGCGATGTGCCAAAATCATAGTCAAAATCACCAGAGCACAGTGCAGAATGCAAAGGCCCGAACCACCAAAATGTTGTTCATAAAGTAATTTTTCTCAAAATCACTTAAAACATAACAAATACCTTCTAATTTTCATAGCATAATCTAGCATAACCTTAGCTAACATAGAGGATTCAAAGAAACATGATTTGTATTCATTGAGCTATGAAGGATTACAAAAGTTGAAGAACAGGCATTCATACAATAAAAGAAGATAACAGCACAGATCAATAGTCTTACTAAATGCATGAAAAAAAATAGAAAGGCTAAACTGATTTGGCACAGTTTGGACTCTTCAAATTAAATAAAACTATTACAAAGGCTTCTTCCCAGTGCTTGGGAGTTTCTTGTAACTTAATCAACAACCCAATAAAAAGAAACATGGTCTTACTTATAGGCCAGTCTACCGCCTGAAACACACCAAGAGAAAGAAATTCATGAGCAAGGATCGATGCTCTAGATCACCTCGAACCTCCATAGCAAACATCGATCACCCAGGAGCATGCCAACAAAGCCACTACAAGGAATGGAAAAAAAACCAGCAGCAGAAATGGACACACGGTGCCACAGAAGAAAATGCAGCAGCAGGCGAGTACACAAGGCATAGCAGCAATTCCAAGGTAACCGACGCAACAGCAACCACCACGTGTCGCATAGACGGGGCCTAGAAAAAAGTGAAAGGGATCCCCAGCGAAAAGCTCTGAGAGGGAGCCACGTGGAGCCCGTCGAGTGAAAGAAAGTACGAGGCGGGCAAAGTTCAGAAAGCAGCCAAAGAAAGCCACGCAGCAAGCAGACAGAGACCGATGAAAGGTGAAGCGATATGAAAAGTAGAAAGCCTCACGAGGATGCCATGTGGAGCACATCGAGGGTAGTGAGCAATTGAAAGGTAAGGCACAGCCACAAAAATAAAAAACCACGAAGGCTTAGCAATTTTTTGTGAAACACTATTACTTTTCAAATCCAATATCCCTTCTTCACTCTCTTTCTCAGGATTCCAATCTCCCTGATCTCTTTCATATTCATCTATTATTTTCCTTTCAAAAACATCATAACTTGCCAAAAAGGCTAATATATGTTGATCATCATAAAATACCTAAAAATTTTGGACATTATCAGGGACTGCAAAGACTGAAATTAGCTCAACTAAAAATCTCTTTAGATCAGAATCTTGCATGGGTTCCAATGTGCTAGCAAAAACAATAAGTTCATTTTCAATTTGATTACCTTCTCTAGGTATCAGGCTAATCCCAAAAGCATCAAAGTCTTCAACTAAATTCCAAAATCTATTTATGTACGCAGCCAGTCTTTCGTTATGACATGTATACTGGCTACGTACCTATTTTACAATTACTTCATAATCCCCCATAACTATGAGAGCAGTAACCTTATTTTTATGAGCAAACATGAGTCCTCGAGCAAGTGCTTCATACTCAGCCACATTGTTTGTGCAGCCAAACTGCAATCTATAAGATGCAAAGTAATTTTTCCCTTTCGGGTTGGTAAGTTCAATCCTTGCTTTGCTTCCTACTTTAGATTTGGAACCATCAAATTTAAGAGTCCACAATTAGTCTTTGGCTGGGAGTTCTTTATTTTTAGAGGTAAAAGGGGATGACTTACTTGGGATGTGTGGTGGCTCGGACTTTTGCTGGTCATCAGATATTGACTTGGGAAAAAGCTCACTTGAAGATTTTTCTATGTTTTCAACTTGCTTAGAAATCAATTCCTAAACAACTTCTTGGGATAAATTGCAATCCAACTCATCTTTCATCAATGCCTTGGGCACTAGAAAATTATATCGGGCAGGTGTATTAAATAGGAATTGAGACACCTCAACCTCTTCTTGAATTTTAGAGCTCAGAACCTGGGTCTTCTCTATTGGTGAGGAATCTTCCTCTTGAGAAAGGCTAGTCTTGGTGAGAATGGTAGCATCCTTGACTTTAAAAGAAAACTCATTGACAAGGGTTTGGGGTTCCTCTTGACATATTTGTTGAGGCTGGTCTACATAACTTAAGATATATAGGCATGATTGGCATGTTAACTCTAAATGATTATGATAATGAATCCTACACCAATTAGGAAGTAACAAACTACTCAAATCAGTTTCTTCTCCTAAAACCAGCTTATCTTGTTGCAAGTTCCTTATTAGAATTTTTTGGTTAATGCAGACCATTGGGTCACCATGTTCTAGGGGAAATGTATCCCCAAGATTAAGTACAGAGAAAGTAAGGACTTCCTCCTGTTTGTAAAATCCTATCTCAGTCTCAAAATATGCTACTTCATTTGAAGCATCATACTCTGTAATCATATACTTGAGTCTTGGTTCACTTTTGTTATACCCAAAATGAAATTTTTGGCATTCTACTTAATTTGAGCTAAACAATGTAAAAATTCCATCGAAAGTATGTTTTAGGTCAAAACAAACATGGAGGCTTTGTGGATTTCTGTCAAGGAACATGTGGTTAAAATTATGAAAAAATGAAAATTAGGGTTTTACGCCCCTATTTTTAAGGAAACCCTAAAAAATAGGACCTTCCCGGAAATGATTGAAAATAATTCTGATATGGTTAATTGCCTTCACGATCACACTGATCGAGTTAGAACTATCAAAGTGCATGTTTTACTCTAGTGGGTCTATTTCTATTTTTCATGAACAAAGTTAGGAGCTCTGCAACCATTAATGGCAGATTGGCCAGTACTAGGTGCTGAAAGCTAAACCTCAAAAGCTTCAACAAAGAAGCCATGGCAGAAAAGGTAAAAAAGATGTTGTTTCAATGAAGGAGATTCTCAAAATGAAAAAGGCCAAAATTTGGCTAACTCTGGAAGATGGACGTTTTGTCTACCAAGGCAAAACACAGTCTACAGAGGCTAAAAGCGCCCCTCTTGGAGAAAGGTGCCCTTGGATCTCAGAGGGAAAATGTAATCATTTGGCATCTTCAACTCAGTCATCCTCTTCACTTTCATGCTGGCTTGACAACAAAATAATCAGCAAGATCGTCTGATTCAGGTATCATTGATCAACCGTCAGCAAATTATGGAGGATCCATCAACGACAAAGATGCCAAATCAAAGAGCTTCAAGGTAAAAGCACCCCTACCGACAAGGGGCGCCCCTCAGTTGCAGGCACCAGATGAATCTGTAAGCAGCAACTCTATACATGATATCTTTCCAGCTTCCTCATAGCTACGTGATCAATCTAACAATAATTCCATAAGACACACCAGACGATCACGAGATGAGATCAAGCAAAAAAATCCAAAATTGAAGAACTGGAAAGATAAGCCAGAAAATGGCTAAGGCATGGCTAAAAGTGCCCCCCTTGAAGAAAGGCACCCTTTCTTGAAGGCTTCCAGATTCAACCAGAATCTTCACTGCCTCCTAGTTTGACCTTCTCAACTATGACCTGTCTCGTCAGTGAGACTATCAACAATAACTTCTGACAAATCAATCATCTAATGGAGGAGGTCAAAGTCAGGCAGTTCACAGCATGAAGAAATTCAATCAAAAGCTAAAAGTGCCCCTGTTGGCTAGGGGCGCCCTTTAGTTTGAAGGATCTAAACTTTCCAGCTTCAACTGAGAAGTCAGTCATCCTAAGCAAGACCGAACCAGCTACTCGATGCATCTAACATCGAGAACGCCAGATCAAAGCAAAGAGGGTCTGAAAAGGTCAAAACAAAGAACAGTCAATGAAAATTGACTAAGGCAATGTCAAAAGTGCCCCTCTCAAGGAAAGGCGCCCTTCTTTCTGGAGACCTAAACTCAGTTTTATGAGTTAACCTCTCCCAGGCATATCTCATTGTGTTGATTCCACCTCAACAATAGATATGCCAGCCACTACCAGAGATCAACTGAGTAGCCTAAATCGAAGATCAAACAGGAGCACTTCAGCTTGCAAAATGGACGAAAATGATCAACTTCAAGGATGGACGCCTAAAAGAAGTCAAAGTAAAAGTGTTGACTTGAGTTAGCAAATTTGGAGCCAAAAAGAGACCAAACACTCCACAATCAGTGGAAATCATCTTTTGGAACTCCAGATCAGGCCTGAATCATGAGTTGTCTTCCATACTTGATGGATCTTAACCCTAATTACCTTATATTCATGCTAGGCATCCCATTCTTCATTATTCTTTTTACAGGTTGAAGGATAAAACATCAAATAACTCTCAAGAACACGTTTTCAAGATTTGGAGAGGTTTTCGATGGATCTTCAATATTTTTGAAGATTATTGGCAGTAAAAGCATTCTTTCCCCAAGATTGCTTCCAGAGACAGATTATTGCAAAGTGGTAGTTTATAACTTCCAATCCATCTTCTGTCTACTTCCTCTATTTCTGTCTATATTTCTTTGCATGTCATAGGAAATGACAGATAATCACAGATCTGGCCAATTGGGTATGATCAGCACAACTTTTTCAACAAAACCCATGTGGTAGATATTTCCAAAAAAAGTAGCCCTGCTGCCCCTATTTTTTAGGGTTTCCAAAAAAAGTCATAATATTGAAAAATAGACAAAATGGGTTTGTTTGGCTTTGAAGCATGAACAAAACCCATGTGTTAGATTTTTTCGAGAAAAATCACTTTCTGGTACCCCTACTGTCTCTGCCACCAAAGAGCTTTTGCATGTCAAAGAAGAACTCATTTTTCTGAATTTTTGATGATCTGGGTCTGTTTAGAAAATCATTCTCAACAAAACCCATGTCTCATAATTTTTTGTAAAAACTACCCCTGGCAAGGCTATTTTTAGCAGCTCCAGAAAAGTGTTAGAATAGGGTCAAGTGCCCAGTCAATATTCAAGGTTTTCATAATGCAATACTCTCACGTACAATACAGGACCAAAACGGTCTTATACCATGATTACCTAAAAATGACTGACACAGACTTATGGCAGAAAAATCCAGAGGTCAGTTCTGAAGACTTGGAGGGCATGAATCAAATCACTTTGCAGAACATCGAAGAATCCGATTTATTTCAAGCAGCATCTATTCCAATCTCCTTACAAAGCATCGAGCTTGTAACTGCTTGCACAAAGAATTACAACACGACTTCAAGAGAGATCCTGTTAGTAGACGGGAGGGTGATTTGCAACTTAAAGTCGGTGGACATAGAGACTTGTTTTGTAATTCCACCATGCCCTACCAAGAAGGTCATATCTGTAACAGAATGCGAAAAGGCGTTTGAGGCTTTGAAGGATGAGTGTTCTCTTATAATGGCCCAACATTGGTTGAAAACAAAGAGAACCAGCTTGCCTAGATTGGTTGGGAGAGGAGAATTCAAAGATGAGTACGGAGTGTTAATCACCCTACTCAGCAGAGTCATTGGACAAGAGGAGGGAAAATCCTTCCAGCTGTGGATGTTCTACATTATTGGAAAAATAATCAGCAGGAAAGAACACTACGACTAGGCCTCCCTGATCAGTGACACACTCCACCAACAATTCACTGAGTTTCTAGAAGAGCACTGTTTCCACATGTGTTCATACCTGGTCTACTTGATAGCCTTCCAAGGCAATTTCAGAACATTAAACACTGTGGGAACCCTAGGTGTGCAAAAGGTCCAAGAATACTTTCCTTGCTTGGAGTTCAATCTAGCGGAAAGACACTTCAAAAAGATAAATGACCTTTTTACTATGCACACCGTGCACGAGCTAGACAATGAGATGCACATCTTTATTTCACCAACAGCTAAGGTAGCAATGGTGGACTGGGCGAATTGGTTCATCCAATTCCCCACTTTCACCTACATACGCGTGTATGGATACAATGGTCACCCCGCCATGATGCCACACTACCCCTCAGATAGGGTAGTGTTCATGGAATTCCTAAGGTAGTTGGCCGAGGTTCACTCTTACCTTCGCATAAAGAAAAAGACTACTGTAAACTTTCCTTTGCAGATGGGATTCTACAGATGCAAGACTGTAGTAGATGTCAGGTTGATAAGCTAGGAAATAGTGAGATTTAATCTCAAGTACCTCATCGACAGGTTGCCATCCTATGACCCCAGAGGCATCTTTGCAACACACCTTGAGCAAAGATCATCACATGAACCTTTCATGGAGGATTTTTGAGTCAACTGCGAGGATGAGTTTGAAGTGAGAAAAAGGAACCATAGCAGATTCAAGCTCTCACAAATTGAAAAATTCATGTCAGAGGACATCGAGGGCTTATCTGATGACGAAGAAGAAGTCATTCTTTCTTCCTTCTTCACAGGTCTAGTGGATTCACAACCACTCGACGAAGTAGACTGGTATGCAAAAGAGAGTACGTCTATTCAGGAAAGAATGGGTAGAGTAGTTCGACACAGTCAACTCTACCTTGACTGTAAAAGGACAAGGAAGGTAGTACTTCCCTGATCAGAGCCGCCAACGGTTTAGTTTACACTACCTACCTCGTCTAAGAGGAAACCCAGATAGAAGAAGATGAGCTTTCTTCGAGAAGGAATGTGGATGTCAGGGAGCACATGAGGGAGAAAAGGAATTTCCAGCACAAGCCGGTAAGAGGTACAGGTGGAGACAGCCACCAATCTACCTGAAATAGTTGAGACCACTGCAACTACACGAGAGCTAGTGATTGAGATAATTGAGGCAGAGATGGAGCCCATTGTAGAAGAGGTTGCAGCAGAAGCAGTGCCTATAATAGAAATAGAGCCATCTACTTCACCACCATCACAGAGGTCACAAAGTCCTATTGATTTGGACTCGCCACCACGAGGCATTGCCACGGCACAGTCTCATTCTTCCAGCATTCAAGGGGCCTATGCTCCTCCTCCCAGCAATACTAGCTTAGATTCTATCTGGCTGGAAAGCTCGCTTGGGAGGAAGAGAGAGAGACCTTCTTATCAGCTTGACTTCTCTAAATTCCATCATGTCCCACAAGACATGCCGACAAAGAAGTTGAAGAAGCAGACACATGTAGAGAAGAATGTTGAGAACGAGGTTATCATAGAAACTGCTGCCCCACCTGAAGACAAAGATATACATAATGTGAGGGTTGAGGATTTCACGCTTTCAAAGGTGAACCTTGGAAAGACCACTCGATAGGTGGAGGCAAAAATTCTTGGAATTGCCTCAGCGAGTGTCAAAGAGAGGATGACAAAGGATGGACAAGACAAAGTAGCCTTGAAGGCTGAAATCCATCAGCTAAAATTGTACATTTCTAGTTTGATACATGATACTCCAAACTCCTCGGCCTTGCCTCAAGGACTATTGGATCTCCCAACTGAAAGAAACCATCATCAATTGATTACATATAGAAAACACTTGAGACGTCAAGTGGATGAGTTTGTCATCAAAGGAAGGTGTGTGTTGGCAGAAGCATATCAGCTGAGAGATAGGGCACATGGACTTAGATCATAAATCTAGCAGTTAGATATAAAGGCAGCTCAAGAGAGGCCGAGAGAGGAGGCGACATTTGTTGATCTACAATAGGCATATGAATTAGTTACAACCATAGAAAATAAACACCATCTCTTTGAGTGGAAAGAATAGGTGGCATACAAGGTGAGAGCCTTCGATGCCAACTCTGTGGAGCTAATTGATTATAGACGCTTTGTCACCAATATTATCAACTTTGCAAGAAAATTGGTAATATGCTTCCCTGAGTTAGAATATCAGCAAGAAGGAGGAGAATATGTTGAGCTTGAAACAGTACAGACACGGTTCCAAGATGTCATCCGATCTTCATTCCTTGAAGATCCCAATGGTTGCAAATTAGCCAAAATTGCAGCCATGTCTATCCAGTTAGATGAAGTAGCTGCCCAATGCATAATCTATCAGCAGCAGCTTGAGACGGGTGAAGAAATGCTTAGACGCCACATAGTCACCTTGAAAAGCATTAATTGCCCAGAGGCCGAAGAGGTCAATGACTGGATAGAGACTTTGTTGACCAGTGGTGAAGAGGTGTAAAGCACCAAGGAAGGACGTCCTACCCTCCAAATAGCATTAATTATGATTGAAGTCAACTTGATGCCCCTTTCCAAGTTGACTCCAGACCTCCATAGATCATGCATGTCAGATCCCACTGATCTAGGATGTCTATTTGGCTCCCACAATTTGTGGATCTCAGATCTCCTCAAAAGGTGGATGTCTATTTGGAGACATATTTGTAATTATAAGTTCACTTTTAGTTACTTGTCAGTCAACTGAGGTAGACTTCCAGTTTGACTTTTGTTTAGTTTCAGTTAACTGAAGTAGATTTCCAGTTAACTATTTGTTCACCTATTTTTAGACATAGAAATAAATCTTGTTGATTGGCAAGAACTGATTGTTAACTCAAGGAGATTTTAGGGTTGCCTACTCCTTTGAGTTTCTATAAATAAGCCTTAGGTTCTTTATTTGTTTAACCTTTATTTTCTAGCAAAATTGTTGCACCATTGTCGCCAGAGTTAGCTCATTTATATTTGTTCAGTCTTGGATGAGAGTTCGTTGGTTGATCGTAATTGTGCATGATTTTGTGCCTTTATTGTCCCGACCTTTGTAATTCTTTGGAGAAACTTGAAGAAATAAATCATAAGGTGCATGCTTGCTTGATCTAAATAATTGAGTGTTTTCAAAGTCTTGTTTTCAAATAGTGTATTGTTTCAATCTCCTCCTTGGACATGTGTTGTCACCTCCTTGAATATTTTGTCATCGATCATTATCATATGATGTTGTTTAATGTTTTGTTTTGCAGCCTAGACTTTGGATAGGTGTCATCACCTCCTCAGGAATCCTGCTAGACAAGCCATCATTCCTTGTTGTTTCCAATGGGTTGTTTCCAAGCCTACACCTCGGATAGGGGTTCCTCCTCCTTGGCAAGTCTCAGATTCAATTTACTGTAATGAGTGTTTGCTTGTATCGAGCCCTATCTTGGTATATATCCGAAGGTTCAGAGCCTCGGCCATATTCCATTGAGATGGAGGATTCAAGTGATCCAACCAAATCCATTTCGCTCCTACGCCCTCATGCTCTGTTTATCTTGAGGAGGTAGGATAGTCTAGAAGCTAGTTAGTCATAGTTAAGATCTACGGAAACTAGGGAAAAAGCTTAGCTACGGCGCATTGGTTTATGTACCCTTGTGTCCTGCCACTGAGTAAAAAAGATAGGAATCTTAGTACACCCCTTTTTTTACAGTAGAAAATCAGCAAAGAGAGATCTTCCTCTCTATAATTCAAAGAGCATGTACTAACACACTTGCAATAGCTGTCTGTTTCCAATAAGCACTCCAAAGGTGCTAATTGAAATGCCAACAACTTTCAATCCTTATTTGTGTTGCAAACCCTTTCTAGGGTAGCCACATGTGAGAGAAATCCAAGGAAAAATATCCCTCAATACTCTTCATTAGCTCCCAACTTAGGAGCATGCCATATGTCTCTAGGATATCAGCCACTTGGATATCTAGGTCTGGATCCTTGGATCTGATCCAACCTATACATGCATGTTCTTTAGTTCTCCTACAACATTGACCTCAGTTTTATCTAACTGGATCACTTTCTTATTGGTTGGGATAGGACTTAATCCTAACTTCTTACATATTGAAAAGGGCATGACATTTTTTGATGCTCCAGAATCCAATAAATAGTTATGCAAATTCTTTTCAAAAATCCTTGAACTTAAAAGAAAAGGTGGGGTACTGGTCTTACCTTTATAGATAGCTTCATTTGTCTCCTTCACAGGAGTCACTTTACCTTTTCCTTTTAAATGGTCTACCTCCTCTATGGCCTTCAATACCACTTCACGTTGAGCTGGGCACCACTTCATGATGTCAAATAATGACAATGATGTCTTATGTCTCTGTAATTCTACAGTAAAATCAAATTTTGAATCATTCCTCACTTGATATTTAGGAAAAGGAGGCGGATTACCTCTATTCTAAGATTTAGAAGGTCCCTTTGGTGGTGGTGGATTATTATCTGCATTTTGGTTAGGTGGGACCATGTTGTTTGGAGGTTCAGATGTAGTAAATGGGCCCTTATTCTAATTTCTCAGAAAGTGACCACCTCTAGATTGAAAGGCTTGGGCATCATACACATCCTCCTCTGGCTCATTATCTCCCTGCATGGGAAATTGGTATTTCTCTTCAATAGTCTCATAAGTCATAGCAGTACTTACTGGCCCATTATCCTAATTGGAATTTCCTGTTGGAGGATGGGCATCAGCTTGTGCAATCTTTACTATTTTCTCCATCTCTAGGCAATTAACCTTTGAATCTGTTGCAATATCATGTAACCTACACCAATTAGTCATGAAGTTAAGGTCAACTACATTAGCAGTATGTGATCTCTCCTCACCTAACTGATAATTATGGGGCACTCCCCCATTGTTAGGCCTAGTATTCCACTATTTATTGTTGTTGTTGAACCTTTGGTTATATCCTCTATTATGATTTTGGTAATTTTGGTTAGAGGAATTCTTATTCTGAAAGTTTCGGTTGGTGTTGTGATTCCCATTCTGATTGGAGTAATTTCCTTGATTGTTGTAACCTCCCTGGTTCTGATAATTCTGATTTTGGTTGTGGGGAGGGCTTTTCCTAAGCTGTGGCATGTCATTAGACATTTGAGATAGAGTCTTCTTGAGATTTTCTAGCTCACTGGTTAGTTGAACAGTTTGTTCATTTTGCACATTCAGCACTATGGATGGGGAATGAACATGGGTTGATCCTCCTGCTTGTTGTTGTTGATTTTGAGATTGTTGGGAAGAATCTTGCATGCCATTTCTAAAAAAGGGCATGGTAGGTGGAGCTTGTAACTCAGACACAAGTCCATACCTGGAGTAAGACATCCCTGGGACAGTGTTGTACAATGGTGGGTTAGTCATCTGATAATTCATGGCAGGGAGAGCTGCTCCTAAACCTCCTGATTGCATACTTATCTATTGTAGCAATTTGATAGCTAGATGATAAACCTTAGATAGGGAGTCAATCTCATTAGCCTGATAAGTTCTCTATAAGAATAAGCCAATCAAGGGATCAACAACTCTTAAAAATGCCTAAATGGCAATGTTCTTAGCTTATAAGTAAGGATCTTGTACCCTACGAAACATCCTTTGGAATCTAGTGTTGAATAGAGGTAGTGGCTCATGATGTTCCTTTCTTATGGTGGAAAACTAGTGATACAAGATGGCAGGGTCTACATAAACCCGAAATTGATTAATGAATGCATTTTCTAAATGTGTCCAACCCAGAATAAATCCCTAGGGCAGATTTAAATACTAGTTATATGCCATATCCCCCAAACAATAAGGAAATAATCTACATACCACATCTTGATGAGTGACTTGAGAACGTGTACAAGCATCTTTGAATGCTTGTATATGGTCCTCATCACTTCTTAATTTTCCATGCATGTACTTGGGACAAAACTTTTTTGGGTTCTTGGGTAAATCATGGAATGCTCCTGGAATAGTCCCTAACGGAGAGGGGTTATTCAAAAAATAAGCCATGGGTAGGATTGGTTGAGCAGGTTTTGATATAGGTCGAATTAGTGGTGGCGATACTGGTCGAGCTAGTGGTAGTGATGTGGGTTGAACTGGTGGTGGTGTAGGTGGATTTGGCTGA
The DNA here is from genome assembly GCA_007115665.2 of Sequoiadendron giganteum. Lineage (NCBI taxonomy): Eukaryota > Viridiplantae > Streptophyta > Pinopsida > Cupressales > Cupressaceae > Sequoiadendron > Sequoiadendron giganteum. Next base: position 162,990,857 of record CM021110.1, on the reverse strand, counting down.
AACCCTGGTGGTGGAAATGTAGGTATCAATATTATACTAGCATGGGGTCTAGGTCTAACTGGGGTTTGGAGTTCTTGTAATGGTTCAAGATCAGTAGAGGATCTGAGAATCCTCCTGTATTTCTCCGGTGAAAATGACCCAATGCGAGCTAGCTTGTTCCTGCAGGCCCTCCTTCTAGCACCAGATCTATTGATGGTGAAAATGACACAAACAGTGTTAAACAAAATATTTCAGCTCTATTTCTCCTGAAAAAGAAAGACAACATATAGTAGCCTAACTCCCAAGGTCCTGGTAGTTGGTTCTCAATTGGTTGGTGTCACTCAATTGGTCCATACAACTGTAATATTCAAGGGGCCTTTGTTGGTAATAAGAAATGCAAGCAATGACTTATTCATCGAACTATTCTTAATGAAAAGGGGGTTTTTAAATAAAATAAAAAGATAGATCAGGGCATACATCAGTAAAACATGAATAAAACTTATCTACTATCTGGACATATATCTTCAACAACAAATATTCTTCTAACAGATCAAGAAAACCATAGCATAATGCAATTTACAGAATAGTCCATACTATTGCATGCATCTAAGATTCTTATTTTAACATCACAATCACACATCATAAATATTTCAAAGATAAAAGAACACACTCTCATTTGTTGCCAAGACCATAGATCAACATACTTTCAATAAACTCAATTCACAGATAATCTAATGAAATAATCTTTAAATCTAGTTTCTTCTAATGATTTTCATCACATAAGAAACACTCATGCTTCAGCACAATCATTGGCATACAGATAGACTATAATTCATCAACCTTATCCAATAAAACTCAATTCCAACATCATATTGTGTAAAAACCTATAATTATATTCAACTGTAAATAGAGTAACAAAGTATCTCTGTAAAAAAAACTATGAAAAATTATATCTCCTACTATCAGGTGGCTAATCTTGATCTCATCAACTGACCCTTACAATTTGATACCTCATAGGTATTTATAGATATACAAAAATTTGAAGTCCTTTCTATCTTAAGTCAATCCACCTTTTTAGGAATTAAAGTCTTCTTGGAAACTCAGATCAATTTGATCTCTAGTTCCCGCCTTGATCATTTAGTTTAACTGAAGAAAAGAATAGAGAGGAGAAAAGAAAGCCATACACCCACAAACTGCCAATTATGCATGCAGAGGAGACAAAAGAAAACCATGCATGCATGAGGTTATCAATTATGCATGTGAATCCTGCTATGTAATGTATTCATCGTAACTGGAGAAGAATTGTTGAAGCATGTCCAAATCTGGCCCATCAACCTAGTTGTTTTCAAACTTGATCCTTTCTAACTCTGCAGCAGCAATTCCTCTCATGTATTTTAGCTTTGTTAACTCCCTCTTAGCAGCCCTCACTTGTTCTTTAATATCCATTAACCGGTCTAATAGCAAGTCTTCTCCACCATCTCCTTTTTGCATGACCTCTTTAAAACCTATCATCCCATTTCTCTTTTATTTGGCTCAAAGATAGGCCCTCCTTCACCGGTATATAACAATTTATAATAATAGCAATAATTGCTTCTAACTCTTCAAATAGTTCATTCAAATCTTTAAGAGAATCTTGAACTTCATTTTTATGCTTGTATAATAAGTTAGATCTAAACCGGACTATAGAGGAGGTTTTTTCCAAGAAATCATTATTGTCCTCTTCAAGTATTGACTATTCTAGAAGAGTGGACTTCGGCAATTTATTAACCTCCTTCAGCCTCAGACTATATCCTTCATACTCCTCCTCCTATTCTCCCAATACTTTGACATACTAGTTCATTTCCTCTATTAACTCCTTCATTATTTTGTGAACCTCAAAACTGTTGTCCAACACTTCACATATTTCCTAATTTAGTTTACCAATCCATCTATCAACCATTTTTTCCTTACTCCTTACCTGCACCAAATGATCCGCTTGTTTCTTGCTAAGTAACATTGGTGTCTCAATGGTGGCAATTTGTTGTGACCTCGGAGCAGAAACACTTTTCAAGAAAGAATGCAATTGATCTAATTGAGCCTTAAGCTCATCCTTTTTCTGCTTCTCTTTCATCATTCTAGATTTAGTGGATGATGCTACCACATCTATTAAGCTCATATGTTCGTCTCTTGTGGGCCTCCCTAAGTTAATAGTGCCCAACTAGTAATCAGTCAATTGCATATCCCCTACATCCTTTTCCATCATTGATATGGCACATTTAGCAACAATTTCTCCTCTACCACTGAGTCTAGTAGAATGTAGGATTTTGGCCTTCTTCTTGGGCCTTTTTTTTTCAATTTCCTTCATCATATTGTCCCAATTAAGAGGTTGTAAAGGTGTCACTGATCTCTTTTGAAGATCCAATTTCAACCAAGTGGGAGCACCTGGAGTAGTGGGCATTATACTTGAAGAAGAAGCAGCAATAGTAGAGGGTTGTGGCATATTTACTTTAGGTTGAGAATCAATCCCTTGTACCTCTTGCTCCACATTTTTCTGAGCAAGCTTTTCTATTTCATTAGCTCTTCATTTGGCTTCTACTTGTTGTTGTTGGAGTAAGGCGTCAGCTTGTGCCTTAGCATCAATTGTCTTTTGCTTCTCCATCGCCTCTGCATGTGCTTGAGTATCTAAGGCTTTCTTTGGCTTCTTAAACAAGGCCCATTGATCTTCCTCTGTCAGAATATGTTCAATTTCCTCCTCTAGAGGCATCTTTTCTTGTGCATCTTTCTCTGATAAGGTCTCATCAAAGTCTGTTTCCACCTCATGGATCTCCTGCTCCTTCTCTTTTCCCTTTAATGCTTCAACTATACCATGAAGAGTTCCTTCGAGCATTTCTTCGCTTGGTTGCTCTATAAGAGGGACTTGAGCAGATGACTCACCTATTGCTAATATTGAAACCAACGGTCTTGTTTGGGCATCCCCCTCTTGTACTCCAAGTAAATTTTGAGTAGATGCTTCAAACTCAATCTCTTCAATGTCAAAAGGAAAGAACTCCAAAGGCTCCTTGGAAGGAAATTTCCTCTTAATTATTTAATATCCCTTCCCCTTCTTCGGAGTCGGTCCCTGAGGATTTTTGGTTCGTAGGACAGCCTAGTGAATACTTCTATCCAAAACTGGCCTCCCTATTTGTTTGATATCGATGGTTTCCTCACCATCCCAGTCCACCGGATCCAAACTTTTGGTGCCAATATTTAATGCTTCATATGATGGATCTAACACAACTCCATCATCTAGTAATGTATCAAGGATGTCATCTTTGATCCTAAATTCTACCATGAGTGAGACGGGAACCTCTCATAATTCCATTTCCTGAGGTCATACTCATCTTGAAGATCACTCCAGAAATCATCTAACAGGTTGAAAAGTTTATCAAAAACCGAAGGCAGAAAGGCATTCATTTTCTTCCTTTGGTCAAAGTTCTTTCGAGAAGTGTACAAACCTAGCTTTAGATGTATCAATTCACTGCAAACTACCTTAGCTCCCACAAGATGTTGGCAGTTGTATTCACCCAATTGCATGGGAAACTTATGACACCCTATTTTTTGCTTCAACCCAAATCGAGCATTGACCCCCAGAGCTTGATATACAAATTCCATTAGAACCACCCTATTGCTACAACATCTTGGAAGTAAGTGGGGATGACCTTCAAATCCAGCTAGTCTAAAATAAGTGAATGTGGGGTATTGGATATACCAACATCCCCATTATGTGATAAAGGCCATAGCTTCTTGGCACAATCTATATCCTGCATCTCCATTAAGCTGGTTAATGATTACAAATAGAAATGCATCATTAACCCTTCTAAATTGTGTTTTAGAAACTTTTAGAGATATCTGATCATAATGATCCCATACTTTCCTTTGTCCATCAGCTTCTCCCAATATTCCCACTCTATTCAAACCTGGAAAGATATCTCCTCTAGTTGTTGCATAGACAACATAAGAAGTCATGAAAAAGCTCTATGTTTCACTTATTCTAGTTAATTGGTCATGAATAGCATCAGAGACAATCATTGGCCAATCAAACTATTGTTTTCCATTAAATATGGTCTGAATGAAAGGAAACATCTATTCTTTAAAATGAAATGCACCCCTCTTCCTAAAGTCTCTAGACAACATCATTATCAAGTCTGATACTTCTTTGTAGAATTTTTTCCTCTTTGGTTGATCACGATGCTTGGTCAGAGACTTCTTCTCTATTCTCAACCACTTCTTGTTAATTAAGGCTTGTTAGCCTCCTTATATTTGATATATATACCCAAAGCTTTTGCCTCCTTTAACTGTACCAGGCTCTTTGGATCTGGGACACTAAACATGTGTGGAAACATTTGAGGAGTTAAATCGATAATAACATTGTCCTGTGAATCCATACACTGCCTAGTGGCCGAATTGTAAGCTCCTGATGTTGTCACAATCAACTTCGGGCATTGGATAGATAGAGGAAATAAGGTGATGTGAGCCAAGCCAGACTCAACTATTCTTTCAGTTCTCCCTGTTATATCCTCAACGAATGTTTCTGAATACAACTCCCCAAAATTGTATGAGCCTAGATTGGTGTCAATTATATCAGACCAATCCAATTTCACTTTGCTTGCACTAGCAACAAGACCCCTATGGTTATACCTCAAAGTATAAGGTAGTTGCTTCAGCTTAATCTTCTTAGGCTTAGTTTTTGCCTTTGATGTTTATGCAGGTTGATTCCTTTGGGAAACTTCTCCTGATACTCCTGACATTCTTTAGCTTTCGTACAACAAAACCTCTAATTAGATCCTTGAATAAACATCACAAAATATGCTCCAAAACCTTACCCTTCATATATATATAGGAGGTGGAACCAAGCATAAAAACATTCTAAACAATCTCTTTTAAAACACTGTCGGGCTTGGAGACAAAACCGTTATTGAGATTACAGTAATAACAAGCGGGACCGGAGTCAGAACTGGAATGGTAACCGAAACCGAAACCGGAATGGAAACCGATTTAGTTTCATTCATATTTTATAATTTCACATTCAGTTATGGTTCCACTTCCAGCTAGGTTATTGTTATTTTGAAAGAATGCTTCTCACTATAAGTAGAGTTGGAGATGGGATGGAAATGGAATTGATACTTATTGGAAAACATGGTTCAAAGTCTAGATCGATTCTGATCCCGCTTCCGCCTAAAATGACCATGACGTCATAAGTGATTTTTAACAGTTAATAAATAACTTCATGATTTAAGGACCAAGTCATACCAAAATGAAAGGGGGCTTAAAATTAACCTAATAATACCATCCTCATATGACCGAGAGGCGATTGTACTTTTTAGGGCATCATATTTTAATTAAAAACACGAACATAGAAATGCGTCAAAACCCTAAACTAAAAACCCTCAATTTCAAATAACTAGGGCACGAATTTAACCCTATTTAAATTAACCAGACCGAATGCGCAATAGATTCCTAAGTAAAAATGACAATTTACCAAACCCTACGTGTTGTGGAATAGTAATTAACCTATGCATTTAAAAACTAGGGCACCACAATGCGGTCACGACTAAAATGTGAAAACGACCGTGTTGAAAAATAAACAGATGAAAAAACAAAACCAAAAAAGTAAAATGAAAACAAGAAAACTTAAACAAAAGAGAAACAAACTGAAACACACGAACTTACAGAGGAATTCACACGAAACCAAACAATCCAAGATGAACAGAAACGAAAAACGCGAAAATAAAAATAAAAAGAATAGAAAACCCTACCTCAAATGCAAATAAATAGGTTAACTTCTTGAAGTAATCTGTGCGCAAATGTCTCTCTTTCAATTGATTCACTTGCACAAAAGCTCCACTGCAACTCTAGTTCACTCTTCAATCTCTTGACAATAATGGTGATAACTACATGTTAATCCTTAATTAAGGTAAAAACTCAAAGTGTCATGTATGCATGGCACCTGTAATTAATGCAATAAATGCAGTAGAGCAGAGTTGGAACTGCAGAAGGACTGGCACATTATTGTTGTGCAACTTCAGTAAAGTCAACGACCACAAACAACAAGAGCAGAATCGAAATGAAAACTATTTTGGAAAATTGAGTAATTTCCCGACTTGGTTCCCATTCCAGGTCCGCTTCCACTAACAAAGAAGAAAGTGAAACAAAATATCAAAATAAAACAAAAAGACTGAAACAAGAAAACTTAAAATAAAAACCTAGTTTAAAACGAAAGACCAAAAAAGCGGAGGTAGAGGCGGAACGGGAATTGATTTTGAAACTTCAAATAAAAATGGACTTAACTTCTGCCCCGGGTCTGGCTCCAGCTTCGACAAAGACAAAACAACAAGGTCAAAAGAAAAACTGTCGAGATGGGAATCGAAATGAGTTTTGAAAGAAGTTCTTGAAACCCGATTCGTTTCCAGTTCCAGTTCCGACAAAAGAAACCAAAGAAAAACAAAGTGTTGGAAAAGAAAGACTCCAAACTTTGTTTGACAAATGACCAAGGACAAAAACATTAAGGGGGACCCATTTTGACCAAGGAAAAAGATGGGGTGGTTATGCAAGGCATAACACTACCAACTATGGCTTGGAACACATCACTTTATTCTAAAGAGCTTCTCATCCACCACATACCATATTCCCACTTCCTTGATGTCACTTGGTCCACCCACCCAGAATAAATAAGATAACTTGCATGATTATCATCATCACATGCCTGGTACAAATCTAACGTGATTATTTTACTGTTGGATTACTTTTGGCTGAAAATCAGCCAAAGATACGACACATGAATTTATAGTTGGCATGAAGTAATTTTCACTCCTAGGCCTACCATACACATAACCCACCATACCCATAAATTTTATACGATGGTGTTTGTATAAGGTGTGAATTGGCCACAAATACTTCCATCCCATCCCTCCCCTAGTTCATTCCATCATCCCACCCTGTCATGTGCAGTGGGAAGTGGTCTTCAACAAGCCTAGTTGCCCATTCATCCTAACACTCCATCCCATAATAAAACTACCACCCATAATAAAACTCATCATCCCAAAAGTACCACACACATCATCCTGAGACAAATAGCACAAAAAGAAAACATGTATGCTCACATAGATCCCTAATGCTAAACCATCAACACAATCTTTAAAATCAACTGCCACTTTTCTTATTGCCCATCGCAATCCACCCAATCTTTTCCCGATAGGATGAATCCTTCCTTGGTCCAACAACATCTACCAGTCTTACCTTTGGCAAGAGATTTGGCTTTTTCTTTCGGGATTTATTGTTGTGATTGTGAACCTATGAAGTCACCAAGTCGGGGCTACCTAGATCCTTTCATATCTTATTGTGTCAACATAAAGGTACCAAATAGACATGGGGTCATTATGTATGGAATGTTTGTGATTAGCCTTATTTTCTAATAATTTTTGATACCTTAGCTAGGGAGGTTAAAAACATTCTGGTTCGCTACATAATCCCCTTTATGATCCATTAAGGTTGTTAGGGATAATTTAGTGATTAGGTATAGTATTTTTTTTGTACATATTTTGTGAGCCTCAAAGTCCATGCAAAGTACATGATTGTGGTTTTGGTCATTTATACCATTGGGGCATAATGTCTTTTGCTATATCAAATTGAAGGATTTCTCACCACATTTTCTAGCATAATTCCCCCCATCCCCTTTCTTCTTTCCTCACACAAACTAACCATCCTCCCCCCACCTTTTCCATCTAACTCAATCCCTCATGCCCCTTCCTACACACCTATACTGGAGTACATAATATATCATGACACAAAAACAAGCAAGCATTCATACCTGAATTCACATGATTTTGATAAGGGAATTTTGAGTGCAAAACTTAAAAAAGGCCACTGATATGATGTTTGATTCATGGATGCACTAATGACTAAGAGAGGGATAATTATCACAAGGAACCTATTACTATTAACAACTTTGGTTAAGAAACCTTTTGTTACCTCTTAATTATTTTATCGTGATGCAAATAAATCATTGCAAATCAGCTATAAAATTCACAATTATTAAAGCACAAGTAAATATAAATAGGCTAGCATCCAAGTTATTGATTAGGTGCTATCAATGGCATGAAATCCATACACATCCCATTGGACATCTTAGACATACATCACACATGAAATATGCAATTCATTAACATAAGAAAATAATCTCACATCATAAGCATGTCATAGATACATATGCATCAACATCCATCATATGCATAAAAATCTATTCCCACATAAGAAATTACCATGAATTTTATAACATTTCTAACTACATACTCTGAAAATAAAAATATCCACCCATCACAGTGAAGAGACAAAGGTGAAGAAAGCATGTGGTATTGTCAGCATAGGATTGAAAGCTAAATCATAAAATGCCATTAAAAGAAAGCCTTAGTACACCTAATATCATACAGTCTATTAATGGACTTGGGCTTATATCAAATAATGAAATTCAGATAGGTAGCGGACTGTTGTCACTGTCATCCATCCATCCTGCATCATTCTAAACTATCTTTTTCAAGATGCAGACCAAAAAAATCAAAAAAAAATTGGTCCACTTCTCGAGGGGGCATAACCTCATAACTAACTTTCCAATCTGTTAGGGAAAAAATTTAAACTTCTTTGACGCAGCATCACTACGGACGCTTCTTCAAAGAGGGCAAGTGTAGTCACCCTAAATTTGACATCATTTCCTCTTAATCAATTAAATAGCATTATTTAATTAATTCATCCATTCCTCCCTTTTTAATTAATTAAATATATATTATTTAATTAATGAATCCATGTTATTCTTATAATTAATTTTATATCTTATTTAATTAATTATACCATCTCTTAGACTATAGTTCTTCTAATCAATTAAATAATTTTATTATTTAATTGATCCCATCAAAATCCCCTATTCCTCTAATACCAATTAAGTTAATTAATGCATAATTAATTAACTTGCTAACCCTCATTATCTCATTCTCCAACTTTTAACCCTATTCTAGCTAATAAACCTATGGTTTGTTGACAAAACCTACCCCATTAAGCTAATTAATCCTTGATTAACTACCCTAACCCCATCATTACCATTATTTCCCAATTTAAAATTCATGCACACCTCCCTAATCTTTTCTCATTAATGTGAGAAACCCACCTACCTCCACTATCTTACACCTAGCCTCCAAAATTAAATACCCAAGGTGTGCTCACACATGTGTGAGAACACCTCATCACCTCTTCCACACTCAATTGTGACACTTGTCACAATGCTGATAAGCCACCACTTTGATTCAAACCTCATCTTCTTAATCAATTCTAACCCTCCATTAACTATCAATCCTAGACCTCCATTTCTCCTCCCCAATTTCTATAAATTGGAGCACAATTACCTCATTTATTCATCTTGATCATAGCCATTGTTATGCTGGTAAACTTGTGATAAATCCACATTCCATCCTTAGAGAAAATCCAAAAAGATTTTGGGTGCATCTTGAGCTCAATCTTGGAGGGTCATTTGAAGGTATAATCTATGTTATTCTTTTGTGTTCATTTTGATTATGTTATTATTCCTTTGATTATGTTTTAACCCCCTCTACAAAATCAAGTGTCAAATCAAGCATCCAATCAAGCCATTTCATGCAAGATCTAATCCTTGGAGTGATGTGTTAGACTCCAGTCCTCCAAGGGAAGCCATTAAAGGGTTTGGTGAGTTGCAACAAGCTAGTGTTTATTCATCATTCCTTTTTTATCATTATTTCATTTCAAGGTTTAATTACCAAAACGGGGTTTGACCAAGGCAAACCCCTATTCACCAAAACAAACAATTTTTCCCTCTCTTTGTGTGTGCAGATTTGCAAGTGAATAAGTATTGACGATTGATCAAAAGTGCAATTTTGCAAAGTTGTCAAGACACAAAATCTTACTTGCATAATTTATTTTTGACTTCTCGACAATGAGATCCAAAGAATCAGGAGTACGGATCTAGGAGCAAAGGACTATGAAATCAAATTCTAGACCCATGTAGTAGGACCCACTCACCCTAGGGAGAATCTGTCCGAGGAGGACACTCATTAACAGATTTTGGTGGCTGGTACACATCAAATTACCCTTCTGAGATCCATCAAACGTCTAATGTTTCTAATTGTGTTATGATTTAAATTGGTGATTCAAGTTTCACATTGCATAATTGAGTTCATTTAGTATTTTTAGTTTTTCTCCCCAAAGTGCATTTCAAGCATATTCACCCCATCTTATCATAAGGAAAAACAACCAAAGATCTCCAATAGGTTTGACTCACCTAAGGGTTGAAAGTAAATCCTACCTTTGAGAAAATATTTTTCCTAATGAAACAAGGAATATAGGTGCATCATATATCCAATCATATCATTTTTCCATCGCCTATTTTCCTTCATTTCAGTGTGTAGGATTACATTCTACATATTTTTGTATTTTTCATGTCATCTTTGTATTGGATAATAGTGTAGTGTGAGGATTCCTGCAATAAGTGTTGGTGTTTGAGGTTGAGACTCTCTTTGAGTTACATAATCATCTTCAAAACTTGTACATTTTATTTTTATTTGATTTGTTATAATTATTGCTATGCAAACATTTATTTTCACAAGTCCATCATAACTGGATATTTGGCTTTGTAATAGTATAGTTATATTTTTATTTTCAGTTGTAAACATTGTAAAGAGGATACTTGAAACAATTATTATAACTATCAATTCATCCCAATGTATTGAGTGACTAATTAATCTCAATAGTCGTTTATTTTTATATATCACATTTTTCATTCACTACATTTTGGTGAAACCACATTCTTACATTCAAACCTTTTTACATTTTCAAAAATAAAAATATAAAAACATGAAAACTTAAAACTAGTTTTATCTTGCTCTCTAAAGAATAATCAAATTGCATGTTGTAAATACTTTTATAAGTTTTACAACCCATCTCTTTCTTCCAATGATGTGGTAAGACGCCTTCGCACATTCCACATGCAACAATAAAAAAAATTCAGCACCTATTCAAATAGCTCTCAGTTTTTCAAAAGAACAACACACTTTCAGGATGCTACAATCTCCACCCACGATCACTCTTGATCCTAATTCACCATCTTTTCAATTCTCCTTTGTTGGATGGGGGATTTGATCATGAGGTTTCATTGGGGTTCCTTTTACATAAATAGAAATACTAGATCAAAACCTGCATAACTTTTAAACATTTCTAGAAATTGATAACCTTCCTAAAGCTACACCTCTTCTCAATGATATTTGAATTATGCTTGTCTCAAACCCTCAATCAGCTGAATTCCTTATAGGATTGACACAAATTTCTCACAAGAATGTCCCATCCTACACTTTTGTAGTTTCTAACACAACAAATTCACAATCTAATGTTACTGGCACACAGATTCCTATGTCAATGCCAATACCTAGTCTCAGATGACTCCTTATAAGGTTGCCACTATTCAAGACACATTGTTATATATTATATATCTTATAGTGCATTTCTCATTCAGCCAAATGGAATGGATCATCAAGCATGAAAAGACAAAACTTATTGGAGAATGGTATCATTTTGATACTAGATGATATTCTTAGAGGACAATTAAGCATTATTATTCATGCTAGTATGCTTTACAGTTTGATAATGTGTTTAATAATCGAACTCCATCTCATTCCAGATATTGGCCATTGGTGCATATTAGAATGGGATCATGGTTAACAATGCAACAAGTGTGGTGGACACATATTGTAAATAATTGTAAATAGATTATTATTTGTAGCAAAAATAATAGCCTGGGAAAAAGTAATAGTCTCACAGTTTCCTAGAAATAAATATTATAGTGTGTGAAAATAAATATTTTGGAGAAAGTGGAAAGAAAAGTAACAGACAAAGTAAAATATGGTAGTTGGATAAAGAGTTTTAAGTGGTGGATATTCTATAAATCTTTTACATGTGAAGACATGGTGGACCCTTGTACAAAAAGGTATATCTCGTACAAAAGATATGAAAATCTTCACATGTACAATATATTTTGTATACTATCATAAAATATTTTGTAATATTGAAAGGTGGGGATAGAAAATATCTACAAAAGATATTTTCATAGATATTCCTCCTCCACTTTCATAATATAGACAAAATAAATAAATTTAATGTAATAAAGCAAGGACTGAAAATTTCAGCCACTTGGCATGATAATCCTCCTTAGCTTTCTCTAGAAATTTACCTATTAGAATAGGTAAGAAGGGAGTGTGACCAAATCTTCAAGTCATTTAAAGGCTATAAATAGGCCACTCCCATACCCATTTGAGGTATCATAGTTGGAGATAGAGTCTTAGTGAGTCCCGAGTCTAAAATTTTGTAAATATTATAATCCTATAATATTTTTTTTTCAGTGATATAAAGAATGCATAACCATCTTGCCTCTAGCCTCTGTCATTGTAGTTGGAGATAGAGTCTTAGTGAATCTTGAGTCTTGCAAAGCATTAATATTCTCTTCTCTTGCACCATTGAGTGATCCTGAGAATTATAAAGTACTATGAAAACAAGTTTGTAAATCAATATATTTATTTCAATAATATAAAGAATTCGTAATCATTTGGCCTCCAACCTTCGTCAGTGTTTCTTCCCACTTCCGCCTAGTTGTGTGACCTCTAAATCCTAATACCATGCACATGGTGACCACTAAATCCATGGCCATGGTAGCTACTCCTACTATTGGTTTTTCTTATGATTTCTTTGGAAAAGTCTTTGTCACCTCTCATCTTTTAGGTTCTAGTGATTTCACATCCATTCACCCACAAATATCCATCATTCATACACATTCTACCTATCTTAGCCTTAATCAATTAATACATAATTTTGGCCAACTACAAAACCAAATTGCCACATTAACCAACACTTTATAACAACCATTGATGACTCCTTATTACAGACGTATTCCAATTTCATTAAATGTTCTTGCTACTCCTTCACCTATAGGATTTGAGGTGTTGAGGTTTGAAAAATATAATGGGAGGGGAGATCCTCAAACTCACATATCTACTAACACTTATTTGTGTAGTGATTTATTATTCCAAGATTATTTGTTAGAAAATGTATTCCCATAGTAATTGAAAGACACCACATTGGATTGGTTTTTTTCACGTCTTGATAATTATATTCATACATTTGAGAAATTGATTTATTTAAACCAGTTCCTCCAAGACTTTTAAGAAAACATTAGACCGTAGGTCACTTTCACTGACCTCATCCACTACAAGTAGGGACCTGCTGAGAAGGTGATTGATTTTATCTTTCAATATCAATCTTTATTTTCATAGATACCATATGCACTCACTAATTTCGATGTACAACAAACGTTCATTAGAAACATGCATCCAGCATTGTGTGATAGGATTTTACTCATGAAATATAATTCATTCATTCATCTTTGCATGGATTTTTGTCACTATTAGTAATCTATGAGTCAATATGGGGGTTCTACCTTATTGGCTCTATCCAATGCCCAAGTTGGTACCTCTTCTCAAACTTATAAGAAAAAAAAAATTCATTCAAAAGAAAAAAATGTAATAACTTCATCGCAGGTTGTTAATTTTTTTGCTGTAGTTCCTCAATAGTTAAGATAATTCATAAAATTATCTAAATATATAGTGTGATGCAGAAGTTGTTAAAATATAATATAATTACATTACCTTTGATTTGTCCTCCTCCTTCGTTTAGAGACATGATTAACATGGTAGATGCTTGCCTCTTTTCTATTAGTGCAATGTGCAACATCATTACCCTCACCATCTCATTTTTGGGTAATGATATGCCAATTGGGGTACAATATGTTCCTCTTTACATTCATTCTTGTTTTATTGAGAAAACCATTAATGGGGCTATTTTTATCCCACTATAATTACAAAGAAAAAATTATTGATTAATCAATTATATAAAAATAAGTATGATAACTCTAAGGTCATCATACACATGCATGATGGTCTTTCTTTATCAACTATAATTTCTATTACTTTTTCAGTATAGATTGGACGTAAATCTGTTGAGAAACTTTTTCAGTCATCCATAAATCTAACATATTTCATGTGAAGCTCTGTATTTCATGTCCAGCTTCCATGAAAGTGGTTACTTCGATTATTCACAAATTCTTAAAATTTACTCATGAAGGAGAAGTGGATACAATCTAGCATACTAGATATAAGCCACTTATCCTTCATGGAGGTTTCTCTCTTGATCATTTTTGGCCATCTATCTTAGGACCCTTGCAACCTTGTGGAGACTTTCTTTATATAGAATATTCAAAATTCAAATTGAGTCACTCAAATTCCTCTACTTTAGCTCCTCCTCCTTCTTCTCTTACAGTCGATTATATCCCAATTACCCATCCACACCAACCTTCTTCTATCCCCATTCCTACCCCAACGGTAACTGATGCAGGAGCATCCAGTGGTGTAAGGGCAATCCTACATCACCCAAAAATATATTTACTTTCATTTAGATTTTTGTAGATGTTTTGCATTTCTGGATACCCTTTTCGTCGAAGAAGAATTCCCAACTTTCAGAACTACTTTTCTACTTTTTCTACTCAACTGCTATTTTTAGCAGGTATGAATTTGAAGGCATGAGGAGACAGAAATTTAAGGGAAGCTTCGGGACAAAATAATAAACACTTTGGTGAAAGAATCAGGCTAAGATCATTCCTGGTTCAAAATTTATTAAAGTTTCAGTTTATGGTTTTTTGCCCTACAAAATCTTCGGAGCTAATTTTGAAGGACTTAAAGGCTCCGGATGGGCCCGAAAATTGGCAGAAAATGAAAGTGGTTAGCCTTTAAGCCCCACTTTTAGGCACTTCATTTTCGCAAGAGCTTTCTAAAAAGTTATTATGATTGAAGATTCGACGGTTAGATCTTGAGTTAGGGTTTCCGAAAGTTGGTGCATAATTAGAATGTTGTTTTTGGCCCCAAACGGGAAAAAGGGCTATTTATGGGTTGGTTTTTGATTTGTTTGGGTAGTTTTTGGGGAAAGAAGATCGCATGTTGCGAAAAGGGGAATTTCTGTAACTTTTTGTAGTTTGCATGTATTGCAGAACTTGAGGATTTGGGATCCTCTGCATGTAAGAATTTCATTATTTTGAATAATAATATTCTCTGGTTTTCTATGTGATTTTTCTGTGTCTCGGGTTGCACCCTCATCAGTAACTAAGGATAAAAAGGATTTGTTGGGTTGATCTCTAGTCCCTCCTAAGGTTCCCAGCCTTTGATGGTGCCTTACATTTCTCCACATGCCAACATGACAAACCAAGAAAAGGCACCTATGTTGGAAAAATATTACCCATGTATTTGCTATCCTCCTATGGCTCTTTCAATTCCTTGAACTATCCCTCTAGCAGAGAAAGGAAAGCACCCCATTGGACAAAAATATTCTTGAGCATTTCTTATGCCATGTCCCCTATTGGTTCCTCATATAGACAAAATAAAGGCACTCATGGCATAGACTATCCCATGTACACTCCAAATCTCTCACCCTCCACCTACCAAGATTGTCCTTCCTCCTATTTCAAAAGTGAAGATAGCCCCACAATCAAAGTAGATTGATCCACCTCCTAAGTTGTGTTTGGGCCCCACCATAGATGTCAACTTACACATGAGCATAAGCATCATCAATGTGCATTGTCCTATGAGTAGGCTACCACAGAGATGATTGCTATTGAGAATTCTCCTCCCATGTGGCCACCTCCAAATCTTATTATTTGCATCTCCTCCACCTTCTCCACCTCCCAATGATGCTCCTTTAGCACCTTATGTCTCTCACTGCAATGCTAATAAACCCCCATAAAAGAGTGTAGGTTTTCTTAGCTCCTTCGATGGACCTTCCTTTTATTCCAAACCTCCCTAGCATTCCTCCTTTCTCAATATCAATGGACATGTCAAACACATATATCATTTCCAATGTCATGCTTGCTTACCTAGTACCATTCTAGCACACTCACCATCAAGTCTTTCCAAAAAAAAATTGCCCCACCACCTTCAACAATATCGCCCACCCATCACCCAAAATAAAACCTGAATATTATCCAACTCCGCCTTGCCATAAACAAAAGCTAAACTTGCCTTTTTTGCCACCTCCAACCCATTATCCATTATTTCTCTTTAGAGAGAACATGCCAACTTCTTATGTTCCTATCATTACTCTCGTTCAAGAGATTACTAGTGGCAGTCCTCTTGTAACATATTTTGACAATGATTCACCACACTCCCCTCATGAAGAGCGGCTATTTGAATCCTTTATTGACATTATGACGTTGTCTTCGATCTTCACAATATCATTGACACTTTCTCATCATGATGTTCAAGAATATGTCATAATTTCAGAAAATTCATTAGTTATTGGTGTTGGTGAAATGCATAGTATTGCTCTCTGATGTACCCCAAATTAAAAAATTTGCTACACTTAGGCATTTTGAAGAAATGAGTCAAATTCTTGTCAAAATTTGTCAAAAAGGTCAAAATTGGGGTTTGCATGACATGCATGGGGGTAAAAAACTTGAAATTTTCAAATTTTGACAATCTGGGTTGACTCAAAACGACCAAATCAACAAAACCCAGATTTCAGTTTTTCAACCCTAAATTTTAGGAAAATTTCTATTTTTAGCAATTTTCTAAAAATATAAAAAAAAATTGGGTTTCTTTTGAAACAGATATTGGCAAAATTTTCTAAAAATAGAAATGTTGGCTTCTAGGGTTGAGACTAATTTTGATTGGCTCAAAATACTTCTTCATTAGGTTGGTGCAGTCAGAATCACGGAACGATCGGTTTTTCCTTAATGGGTCTATTTGCTTTTTCAGAAGCTTTTTCTGGATATCCAAGGTCATCAATGGAGGTCAGTCAGCTATTAGGCGCCAGAGTCAGACATTCAAGCATTGAACAAAATTTTTTGATGATGAACATGCACGAAGAACAGAGAACGGAGAGAGGAAGCTGGAAAAAGTTGAAAAATACAAAATTTTGGCTAACACTGGAGACACCAGGTGCCCCTACCCAATTTGGGCACCCAAACCTTCATGCCTTAGAAAATTTTCATCTCCAACAGCAAAGCAAAGGAAAACATGTCAAACGAAGGAGAAATTTGAAAATCTTGAAAAAAATTCTAAGTTTGTCAATCATGGGTGCCCCTGGAGAAGATAGGCGCCCAACTTTTCAAGGCATCAGATGATGAAATTAGGGTTTGTGTTCCCAGGCAATGTTGTTCAGGTTCTTCTCAACTCCGTAGTGATCCTAGCAGCACAGCCATCAGATCACTCAAAAATCTGGAATTAAAGATTGAATGTAGCAATTTCAACCGAAAGACAGAAGGCAAACCAAGAAAATAATGGAAAATATTCTAAGTTTGGGAACTCTAGGTGCCCTAGGTGGCCAGGGGCGCCCAGACTTTTGGAGGTTCAAATTCAGCAATCAGGGTTTGCAGATATGTTCAATCTCTTTAGTTTCCTACCAGCTTCGCAATGGATGTCTTCTTCATAACATTGGATCATTCAATCGTCGACAAACTTAGGATGAATAGGGGCCATGACAAGAGGTTTTCAAACTTCAAGGAGAAAACAGATGAAAAAATGGTTAAGTCTGGTGAACATGGGTGTCCCTGGAGAAGATAGGAGCCTAGGGTTTTGAGGCCTCAAATGGTAGTTTGAGCAAGTACATTCTCTAGGATCATCTCGTCAAAATCTACCAAGCTATCCAGTGAATCTGACAACTAGTCAATCTGATCAATTTAGTGCCATAAATCATGAATTCATCTAAAGGTCAGAAGACAAGCAAAAACTTGAAGCTCATAAAAATGGCTAACACTGGTAAAGATGGGCGCCCCTAGAGGAGATAGGTACCTGACATTTTGAAGGGTCGGATGAAGTTTTTGTTAGAAGTTGCCTCCAAACAAACTTCATTAGGTTAGATCAAGCTTCACGATGAGTCGTTCAGCTCGTCCGCGAGATCAATCTGGAGGCCGAAAATCGGGATCAAACAAGGGTTGAAAATCGAGTAAAAGTTGAAACTGATGGAAAAATGGCTAAGTTTGAAAGAGATAGGCGCCTCTAGCCAAGAAGGGCGCCCAAACTCTCATGTCTTACTCAAAAAATTTGAAAAGGAGAAACGTCCACATTCAATGCATAAGTTTGAGTTAGGGTTTTGAAGAGTTGGGGCAAAAGAAAGTTGTTTTTCTCAAAGAAAAACTTATTTAAGGCGCCTTTGTATTTCAGTTTTCATATTTTCTTGCAAGTGGCATCCAAGGAGAAGTAGAGCAGCAACTTAAAATCTTTTCTTTACAAGATTCAAGAGCTCAAACTTGCTGGTTTTTCAAAGTTTTTCATGAATTTTCAGACCAACACACAAGGAGGCATGCTTTTTCATCCAGAGCATCAATTCTTTGAAGAAGGAGGTCGAAGTTTTCAATTTTTATCTATCTGGGTCATCTCATTTCATGATTCTGAATAATTTTTGAAGAAATTTCTCATGTTGCAGCAATTGCTTTTTCTTCGCATGTAAGAGAAAACTTCAAAATTTATAACTTCTAATCTTTTGGGTCCATCTTAAACATTCTTCTGAACAAAACCCATCTCACAGCTTTTTCAGAGAAATTTCAAGTTGTTGCTTTTTCAGCCAGACTTCAAGGTTTTCAAAATCTAATCAAATGGGTTCATCCAGAATGTGCTTCTAAACAATACCCAGATGCTAGCTTTTTTCATGCTTTTTTGGAGGAAATTAGGGTCTGCTACTTTTTTCAGTCTACACTCAAAATTTTCAAAAACGGGCCATCTAGGTATACTTGTAACGAAATTTTGAACAAAACTCATATCTCAGAATAATTTTCAAAAAATTCATCCGTTTGATGAAGAAAATCAGCAAGCTAAAAATAGAAAGTGTGCAAAAAATGTGTCTGAGTATAGGCGAGTTTACAATCAATCTTCGGGTTTTGCAATATGGAGTACATTCCCACTGAGTTCAAGACCAAATCAGCATTGTATCATGACTTCATTGAAACAGCTGAGACTGACTTACACCACATCAAGTCAGTATTCAATATGCATGCTTTGGAAGACGCGGGCAATGTCACAATCAGGCACCTTGGCCATTCAGGACTTCTTGCAGCAGCATCCATTCACTTTTTAGTACAGAGCTTAGAATTCATAATTGCTTGCATCAAGCATTACAATCCTACAACGAGGGAGATTCAGTCAGTGGATGGAAGGACAATTTGCAGCCTAAAACTAGATATGATCAAAAAATGCTTCTCAATTCCGCCTTGGCCTAGAAGTGTTACCATCTCTATGGAAGAGTGTGAAAGGGTTTAGGAAATTCATAAAGAAAAATATAGCAAGAAGATTGCACAGAAATGGATGAAGGAAAAACATAAGACATTGCCAAAGAACGTTAGGAGAGGAGAGTTTAAGGATGAAATCACCATAATAATCACCTTGCTCAACCGAATTGTTGGCCAAGCAGATGCAATGAAGTTTCAGCCCTGGATGTTTTATTTGATGCCTCATATCATGAAGAAAATGGAGTTCTATGATTGGCCTACATTGATCAGTGACTGCCTTCATCACCAAATAATTGAGTACTTAAATAGGCATGAATTCCACATGATCTCCTACCTAGTCTACCTAGAAGCCTTCCAAGGAAAATTCACAGGGTTGAACACTTAGGGGTACGTAAATGTACAACATGTCTACAAATACTACACTTAGCTAGAGTTCATAGCACCATCACATCACTACAAAAGAGTGAATGAAGCTTTCTTGATGTATACAGTGCGAGACCCAGACAATGAGTTACACATACGCATTTCATCTACTGCCAGGGCAGCAATATCAGAACGGGAAGATTGGTTTATTCAGTTTGCTACTTTCACCTACTTAAGAGTTTATGGCTATTTGGGTGCTCCTCTCATGTTACCGAGGTATCTGTCAGATGAAGTTGTGTGCATGGAATTTCTAAGGCAAGTATCAAATGTTCACACCCGCTTGCGAAATAAAAAGAAACCAGCCTTCAAATTTCCTTTTGAATTAGGAATCTACATGTGCAGATCATCAACAGATGCCAAGATAATGGGTAATGAGTTGGATAAACTTGGTCTCAAGCCTTTCAACGAGAGACAATCTTATGATCTCCATGGTGTCTATGCAACTAGACGTGGTCAGAACTATGTGTGTGTGCCCGCACTCAAGGATTTTTGGGCCAACTGCAGAGATGAGTTCAAGGTTCGAAGGTGGAGCAATAGCAGACTCATTCTTCATCAGATGAAAGATTGTTTTTCTGAGGATACTGAGGGGTTATCAAATGATCACGGAGACATGTTTCTCCTAGCATACACTTGAAATCGGATTGAGCAACAACCTCTTCCATAGGTTAATTGGGCCAATAGAGAATGCATCTTAGTGGAAGAAAGGACTCACCAATTCATTGAATACATCAATGCTTTCTTGGTCCTCAAGAGGAAGGAATCCATTCTGATAGCAAAGCCGCCAAGAATACAGTCATCACTTCCCTCTTCTTCCAGAGCTCAGTCAAAGATGAAAAGAAAAATTCTATCTCAAGAGGTTGTAAAGGGTAGTAGATCAATGAAGAATGCAAAGAAGAGGTTGGACTTCTTGAGTAAAGTCATACAGGAGCAGCTAACAATTGAAATAGAAGCCCCTGCACATGAGCCCATACCTCAAGAGGAAACAAAAGATGTACCCTTAACACATGACCCTTTGCCATCTCCAAGGTCTTCACCAATTCATATTGATTTGGAGGACGAGGAGGTAGAAGAAGAGATTGCAATTGAACCTCCCATGGATGTTAGTAGAGATACCACATCTTGGCTTGAGAGCTCCTTGGGAAGGACAAGAAGAAGACCTTCATATCAACTGAATTTTGATGATGTGTATCAAGAAGTACCTAAAAAGAAAGCAAAGAAACAAATACACTTTGAGATAAATCTTGATGGCAAGATGGTCATGGAGACGGCTACACCTCTTGAAGATAGAAACAAAGATGAAGTGGATGTAGATGAATTTGTAATGGTCAAAGCCAATCTTGGCAAGAGCACTAGGCATGCTGATATGAGTTTGTTCAAAATGGTATCAGAAAACCTTCAAGAAAGGGTGTTAAAAGATGGAGAAGATAAGGCATCCCTCAAGGCTGAAAACCGTCAACTCTGGTTATAAATTTCAAATCTCATTCATGGCACTTCACAAACAACACAGTTGTTGCCTCAGGTTTTAGAGACACCAATTGATCAGCAACAGTTGAGGCAATTGGTAATTTGTGGGAAACAAACATAGGAATGGATTGAGGAAATCATCATTAGGGGCACATAAATTCTAGCACAAATATTTCAGTTGAGATATAATGCCCATGATTTATGCCAAGGTATCCAGGTTTTGAGCAGTTGATAGCAGAGGTGAAGCCTATGCATGAAATAATCATTGCAGATTTAGACATGGCATATGGCTCAACTGTTGCAAGAGAATACAAAAGACAAATTCTTGCGTGGAAAGAACATCACTTCTTCAAAGTGGAAACTTATGAGAGGATTTTCGATGAGTTTGTTGCATACAAGCAAAGGGTTGTCGATGCTCTCGAATTCATAAGGGAGTTTGTCACAGAGATCCCTTGTCGATAATGTCATGATGATGGTTCCTACATTGGGCTTGATGAAGTCCAAACAGAGTTTCAGAGTGTTGTTCGTGGCAACAATGGCAGTGTCAGAAGAATGAGTCAGATATTGATGATGTCAGCAAAGTTCGAAAAAACAGCCAAGGAGAATGAAGATTTCCTGAGATCTATTGCAAATGGCGAAGAAATCTTAGAAAAGTGGAACTTTGTTATTGATAGTATTGATGCACTTGACATAGACACAGTTTACCACTTTTTGGCGGATGTGCTTGAGATATAAAATCAGCTTTCATCTAGAAGCTTTCTTCCTACCTTTCTTTCTATTCTCGTCTTGATTCTTATCCATTCTTTTGAGAAGAGAAATAAAACAAATGTAATAGTTGGCATTTCCTATTTTTCATACTTTCTTAGTTGTAGATGTTTATCTTCTTTAGTCTTAGAAATAAAGCTTGCATGTTGGCAAGTATTAGTTGTAAAAGCAAGGAGATTTTAGAATTCCCTTCTCCTCTGCTTAGTTATAGATAAGGGAAACCTTTACCCATTTTTCTTTAACCGTGCTTGTGATAACAAATTGTTGAGCCTGTTTTACCTGCGAGTTGTTATTGTTTAGTTTCAGTTCACTTTGTGTTAAGAGAGAATTTGCATGGCTCTTTAGGTTGCAAATCCTTTTTCAATGCATGTATCTTGTGTTAAGTGTAAATCTGGTTTTGATCGCATGTTGCATGTATTTTGCTACAACTTGTTGTCCCATAAGTGTAATCTCTTGTGCCCAAATTTTGAGAAAATAAAGTCTTGTGCTTGCTTTTCTACCCTGATATAAAGTCTCATATTTTTGTTCATTGTGTTATGCTTATATGATCTCCATTTCGGCTTGCATCGAAATTCAGTAAATTTATGTTGGAAGAAATTTTATCTAAGTATTTGTGTCAGAGAATCAAACTTTGTTCATTTCTAACTCTCTTGCTTTGTGTTTACCTGAGAAGTTGGAAATGTCATTAGCATAGGTTATTTGTAGTCGATAGTTTTTATTAAAGAGAAAACCTCAGCTGCAATGTCAGGAGTTATATAATCTTGTGTTCTCGCAGTTGAAACAAAAAGATAGGCAAATTAGCTTTAGTTTACTTTCTTTTAGAAAACTCAACAAAAGAGGGAGCTTCCCCTCCGAATTCGAAGAGCATTTTACTACACATAGTTTTATGTTTCCAAACCGCATTCCAAAGGTGCAATTTGAAATGCCAACACTCTCATAGTACTTCCTCTGTAGGCTCAACCTCCCTCCCCTTATGATCAAGATTGGGAGACCAATGATCTGTTTGAGGATGAACCTTATAACAACACTCTATTAACTTTATATTAGATTTGTTTTCTTGAGTGTGTTGTGTTCCCCCTATGGTCGCCTATTTATGTTCATTAATATTACTTGGAGAGCCCATGATAGCCTTGTAAGTACATGGATACAAGGGAGATGAAAAATTCATAAATTCATCAGCTTTTATCATCATTCTTCTATGTATTGTACTTTGCATTTTTAATTTTTTGAAAAAATGCAAAGTGTTGAGGCATTTAGGCCTCTTCCATGTTTACCCAAAAAATTATTTGTCTTCATGTATCTTTCTTCCTTTGTACTCATTGTTCCACTTTACCTAGGAATAACAAACTTTCATCTTTTTTCACTGATGTACACAATTATCATATATTTATACTAACCCCAAGTCTATAGGTCCCTTAGTGTGATTTTGTAGGAGTGATATTTTTCATGTGACATTTCTATCCTAGATGATGTCATTCCATGAACACAATCTCACGTGTCTCATGATACAAGATCATTGTTAATGCTTCTTTGTCAAGCATCCTCTCTTTTTCTCTCCTTAAAATAACTTGCATTCTTGGCATCATGCAATTATTTTAGGGGGGCTCTCACAATGCACACACTCTACTTTCTTAATTTTCATAGTTTTCAAAAATCTTTGTGCTTCCCTTGTAACTTGGTAGCATATGAACCACCTAGCATAATACAACTTGCTATATTTTAGGTCTTCATATGTACTACCTTTTCATAGTTATCCTACAATGCATCTTGTAGTAACCAGGATTAATCAAAATCATTTGTGTGGGCTCTAGCATAATATAGCTTGCTAGGCATACCTATTAAATCATTTATCTCATACTCTTCTCTTTCTATGATTTTTTTTTGTATGTTTGCATGAATGTTGTTCTTGTGTTTCTCTTATGTGTAGTGTAGTATTTTTTCAGCTAACATGTTTTTTGTAAAAAAAATCATATTATGTGTATATGCAAGATATTCTAGTTGTTTTTGTAGATATTCTTCCTAGGGACATATCAACATGGATTGAAGATTCTACATCCTCTACAATAATTATTATTTTCTACTTTAGCATGCATAAATTAGTATAGTCCACATGCCTACTAAAGTGGAGGGAAAATGTAGTGTTGTAAATTAGATACCCTTGCAATTTCACATGGCACAACACCCTCTCTTTAACCTTTTGATATGAATTGTTCAATTTCAAAATGTTAGCACCTGAATCATGCATTGTTATTAATTTTATGTTGTTCCCGATTTTATGTGTTTGAATTATTCTGGATGGGAGCGTTTTGTGTGGACATTTGCGTGATGCGCTAACATTCTACAAAAAATCATGATTCTACTGGTTGTTGGAGTCTTACCTCCCCACATCTTTTTCGCATGTAACAACCCTACATGCAATCAAGTTGAAAAAAAATCAACCTGACTCATTTTGAAAAAGAGTTTTTCTCTTGGATTTTCACACTCTCTTTCATCCTCACACATTTGTTCACCATTGAAAGCACATCAAGCTACTACTTACATTGCATTTCATTATCTCTCATTATTAGCAACATTCTTGAAGCAAGGAATCGCCTTTGAGGATTCTTCAAAGCTTCAAGGTGATCTTGTTCTTTATTATCAGTATATTTTCTCTCATATTATCATTTGAATGCATCAAGTGTTAATATCTTTTTATTAACCTATTTATATCTTTTTTCATAGAAATTTTTATTGCATCATTTATATATTTTCCAATATATATCAAAATTTGAGTTGTCGTGGAGGTAGAAATACCGAAACGGGGATTTGACTAAGCAAGACCCTAAACAACCAAACCGAAAACAACTTTTTCTTTCTTGTGTGTGTGCATAGTCTTCATTGAAGAAGGATAAGTGGAAATCTAGTTCTATCTTTCCATACCATTATTTTTATTTCAATGGATAAATTGTGTTGTCATTTTCAATATATAAGCATTTCTCGTACTATTTGAGTTTGATATTTTTGTTGTGTGTTTAGGATTACATTTTGCATATTGTGTACTTTTTATGTTGTCTCTATACTAGATGATAGCATCACAAGGACATCCATGCTAAGCGTTGGTGTCTGAGGCCAAGACTCTCTTTGAATTATAGAATCATTTTCATAACTTGTACATTCTATTTTGTTTGATTTAAGTTGTAATTATTGTTGTGCAGATATTTATTTTCACTAGTTCATTGTAACTAGATATTTGGATTTGTTAGTATAGTTATATTTTTATTTCTAGTTATAAACATTGCAAAGAGGATAATTGAAACATTTTGTAGAACTGTCAATTCATTCTAATGTATTGAGTGAATAATTAATCTCAAAAGAATTATGTATTTCTTGTAGATCACATTTTGCATTCACTTCACTAGTCTTTTGGAATGTTTTGAGATGAAAAATTAAAAGTCATCTTCTACATCTATGGACGTCAAGTTGAATTTTTCAGCCTCATATGATACATCCCTAATTGATGAATCTTGGTATGACAACTATATCTTACAACTAGTAGACTAAACCTTTGTTTCAATGTTAGCTATCTCTCTCAACTTTTGTCAAAACTGAAGTTTTTTCATTGGATAGTCACAAAGAAAGTTTTGTGGTATGTTGAAGTTGCTCTTAAGTTCAGCATACTTTTTCAAATGACAACAAAATTTTGGTTTGAATGAATATACTAACTCTAGTAAGGTGGGATCGATTGATACTTGGAAATCTAGTACCAAGTACATTTTTAAAGATTGGGAGTAATTTCTTGGCAAAGTAAGCTTCAACAAATTATAGCTCTATCTTCCACTAAAGTTGAACACAAGACAACTGTGAGTGTTCGTTGTGACACAATTTGGCTGCATCAAACTTTCGCAAAGTTTTCGTTTCCTTAGCATTCTCCAACCCCACTTTAATGTGATAATTAATGGGTGTTGAAATCAGTGAAGAATATTTTGTATTATACTCACACCAAACAAATTAAGATTCATTATCACTATATTCGACAATCGGTAGACTGTGAAGATATTTTTCTTCATTTATGCACCTTATGGGGAATGGCCTCTTGATCTAATGACTAAACCACTTGGTTTTGTTCATTTTCTCAACTTATGGTACAAGCTACTTGTTTCTAGGTTAGTAATAAAGGGAGGGCATCAATATATTAGCAATATATTAGAATAATATTAAATAATATAATAGTGTAACTTTTCTTACACTTGTCAATTGTAGTCCTCTGTAACTATCATTATTATACCTCTTGTAGTTATTATCCATTCTTAGGCATTCTTCATTAATCTAAAGCTAAGATATCCTAAGAAGTCCCACCCCTTCTCTCATCTCATTATTTTGCTCACACTAACATCCTAAATGACTAGGTTAATTTGCACGTGTGTGTTAAAATGCATCGATGTCATTGACAATCCAATTCTACTTTACACATCACACACAAAGTCACTTTGATACCATATCACCATCCCACCTTCCTGTAAATTACTACTTGATCCTTTCTAACTCTTCCCATCTTTATCCAAAATCAACAAGATGCAATACTAACATGAATTGAGGGTGGCATCAATCAACTTCCAATTCATGCACTACCACTAATAGGATCTGTCATTTAGGCACTCACAATCATTTACCACTTTCCATTGCACCTCTATGTAAATAAAAAACTGATCATATTCCTTGTATATTGGAAACAATCAATGCTCATACCTTAAGGTCCCAAGATCTTCCTCTTGGTGGAAGGATGCTATTCATGAACATTTTACAGTTGATGTGCCTATTTCAAATCTTGATGCTCCGAAGCCTCTTATTGTTGGTGGGGAGGTGACCCCTCCACCTGAAGTTCATGAAACTCTTGTTTTGGCATCTTGCCCTTTTTTGGAGCGTGTTGTTGTTGGGCCTCCTCTAGATAGTGATAATATTTCCACTCGACATTCAGCCTCCCTGATTGGATGCTCACCTCCTCACTTGTTGCTCCAAGGTCATAATTTGGAGAGGATTTCCCCTTCTCCCTCTCTTAATTCTATGGATTTGGATGGTGGCTTTTCTTGGACAGTGATTCAAAGAAAGAAGAAAAGTCTCCCAAGACATGTTTCTATGTCTCATGCCCGAGTCAAGGGTGTATGTTTTCTAGATCTTGTTATCGTATTGTGTAGTTCCTTTTTGGCATCTTCGTTGCAGCTGTGTTATTTGGCTGGTTTTTGTTTTCTGGATTTTTGTAAAAAAGTTGAGGCCCTTTCAAAAACTATTTCCTACCATTAATCAAAACATTTTTTACCATTTTCACCTAGTCCAGCATAAGTTCTGATTTTTACTTGCCATTCGCCATTTTATGATTCAGAGTGGCAACAAAATTTGCACATAAAATATAATTTATTGTAACCACTTCAATCTTATGCTTACATGATGAATGTTTTATGCCTATCAATGTAATTACATCCCTAATACAATGGATAACAAGACTCCCATGCAAATCCTGAAAATATTGAATTTGAGCTGACCTTAGTTTAAAGTTATATTTGAACCAAACCTAAGACTGCTCAACACCGAGTGTATTTTCATTTTGTTTTAGGACATTAAGGACTCGTGCCAATTTTCAAAGATCTTAGAAGCTCACAGCCTCGTGCACATAAATTGTCCATAGAAGAGTTGAGCATGTAGTATTGGAGTATTTGATGTGCAAGGGATCCAAATCTTATATGTGAGGTTAAAGGAAGTTCTGGATATGTATAGGCGTACAGATAATCCTACACATGATTTCATGTATAAACAAAAAATGGCATGCCAAGTATGATTTGTTGTATGGCAATAAGCAAAAATTCAGAATACAATCTAGCAAGAATTCCAAGCAACAGATTATTGATACTTGTAAATTGGCGCATGACCTTGATGACTGCCTTGCTTCAAAAGTTTCAGTTACAAAGAAGATTAAGGTTACAATTCCTTTCCAGAAAATGGCATTATATATTAAAAGAACCAGGAACCCTCCTTTTATATAGGGAAGTTAAACAAAGATCCTCCACCAAAAGAGAGATATTTCATATAACATGTGGTGATTACACATACATAGTTTTGACTAAATTTACCTTCAACCTTTCAGTAATGAATGTTTTGATGCAATTATATTTGAAAAATACTAATGCGACATTCTGCTTGTCTTCCTGGTGTGAGTAGACAAACTGGTATTACTAATATACACAAGAATATGTTATTCTATATCTCTTTTGCCAGAGAAATTCATCTATATGAAACTTCTATGCAATCGTTTCCTCTCCCAGACAATACTGTAATAATATATTAAGACATCAACAGAGGCCTTAAATTCTTAACTGTTTATGAGCTCTACTGTACAGACAATGGGAATTTGAGCACATCTATTGTCTTGATACTGGTTGTGTAAATGATCTTACTAAGTTGATAGCATCATATCTTGGTTCATGTGATTGAGAAGGCAATAGAGACAAACTCCTTTGTTGAGTCACTGTGTGAATATGTGAATCTGAATAAGGGGCAACAGAAGTATGAGTCTCTGTCTGCAGTTCAATCTCAATTGGCTCGTTGATACCAATATAGCCATTCTGATGGCTATTGTCACTCAGACTAGACCTATCTCCATAGATTTCATCATGGGTTATTGTATGAGTGTCTTCACTTGAACCAACAGTAGTTCTTATTGTTGATTCATCTGATATAGTGCCCCGTCTTCGTCTTCTCTTTGCCTCTTTACTCCAACCATGTATAGTGTCTCTTACTCTCGGTGGTAGCAATGCTGCTTTGAAATTTGTTCCCATCTGTTACAAATTGTGTTAGAAAACCCTAAAAGAATTAACTTCGAATAAAATGAATGCGATTCATCATTATAATTGCAATGATTAGTTATACTATAAATAGAAACTATCATATCTGATTTACCACAGAAAACTATGTGCTTGACTGCACAGGAAGTAAGTATCAGAATTTAAAACCGTTTCTTGACCTCTGCCAACAGGTCATGGAAAGGGTAATACAATTTTAATCAGTTTAGAGAAATGCCTAAGACATGCATGCATCACTTCTTTTCTTCCTAGGTTTCTTTTCTACCTCAAGTCCTCCAGAACTGGTTAGATATACCTACCGGTTACATTTTTAGTACAGGAAACCAATAAATGTTCCCCCCGAAATAGAACTTTCTTCTCATTTGTAGGACACAAAAGCAATCTGAAAGCCTCTTGAAAAAATAGAAGGGCAACTAGTGTGAGTGGATTACCTGAGTAACAAGTGCATGAAGTGGTAGAGTGCTGAAGCTGCAAAGGAATTGCCCTGCAAAGCTGTTCATCAAAACAATATATGTAAGCTTAGTCCAAAGGACACAAAGCAAATCTTGGAAAGTAGTACCAAAATAAAATAATTCATACCCCAAAACCAGACGTACATAGACAAGCGTGTGATTCTTAAGATAACAAGAATTATATCCAAATTGCCACTGCATTGATTAAAGACATTAAAAATTAAAAGTGACTACATGGATACCTTAAAATAATTTTACAATAGATGATGTAGGAAAAAAAATCTATGGGAAATATATAATATAAAACTAGGAGCTGCTATAGAAATGTGTATTCTAGTCCATACCCAAAACCAAAAGAACGAAGCCAGCTCAAATGCATTCTGCAAAATCATAAACCAAATACCACACAAAGTTATCCCAACCCAATTCAATGCCACTTAAGTATGAAAAGAAAACAAAAGCATTTTGTAGAAATAATATACCTGGAAAAGGATGAAATAAATCAGAGAAAGGAGCAACTCTGGCTTGTTAAACCAAAACAATTCGTCTCGTGGTTTGATCTTCGAACCAGTTAAATGTCCACTTCCAGTCACATTCTCTAGTGCAAGCGTTGCAATAACATGCTGCAGCTTTGCCCCCACAATAAGGACAAGCTACGATTGACACAGAATAGGTGGGGGAAAAAATATCATTAAGAAGCAATATAAAACAACCTGCTTCCATGTACTTCTGAAAGATATGCTATATATTTGATGAACCATAAAAACTAAGAGTGCAAAAAGCAGGAGCAAGATGGTCAAAGTTCTTATTTAATGATACTATTCTAACTCCTGATATATAGACATAATTTTTCCATTAATATATTCTCCACTATTCATATAACAATCAAATTAAAACACTTTTCAGGTTGAAATTTATTAGTGATAGGCAGAGAACAGACAGCAGGTATAGCACGCAAACTTACAACAATAGGGATAAAGGCAATCCAAAAGTATAGATTGGTTCCTGCACAAATAAAAGGTCATATGAAACTATATTAAAACAACAATGAAAAGAATAATTTAAATGCAATAGTCAACTTTCATTTATCCATTTATTCTGAGACAGCTTGGAAAGATATCTGCGCTACTATATACTATATTTGGCACTCACCTAAAGTATCATAGCGATAAAATTATAAATATCTATATATAAATTCCTTAGTATTGGCTTGAAAGCCTAAAATTTATACTTGAAAACATAGAAAAACTCACCCTTCACATTAAATAGCATAAAAGCAATCACGAAACCCCACAGAGGTGCGCTGCCAAATTGAGACCAACAAAATGCTGTCAAGTCAATGGATATTTAGGTGCAGATAGTATTTCCATATTTGGATATTTCTTCATTCATTTACAGGGAATCAATGCTCTAATCTAAAAGATATCTTTACAAATCTGTAAAAATAGGCATTCACTTGTAAGGAATGATTTCTTTAATCCAAAAGACTTATTTTTAAAGTTACAAAGTTCATTCAGAGTAGATACTGTTCTATATCACTCAATTCAGTTAACATCAAGATAGTTTGGAGCTTCTGCAATATTGAAAGAGATATTCAATAGGGTACCTGATACCGACAATCTGCTTGAATTCATCTTCCACAGAACGTATCATATAGCTATGGAAATCATATGTAAATGACAAGCGGTGATTCTGCACCCAAAAAAAAATGATTACTTGACAGGAAGAAAGAAATAAATTTAGGGCACCTTATGCAAACTAGCTGATAAATTTTAACATCTTAGTCATTCTACAGTAAGAATAATAACCAAGCATTTCACCTGCCAAATCATGGCAAGATCTTATAATGCATTTCAGCCAGTAAGAGCTCAGTTAAGCTATCGAAGGTAGCCTCAAATCTGTAATGTGGATCTTGATGCAAATCAAATATAAAGTGGTGGACAGAATGATTGGCCAAACATTCATCTTTGTAAGCCGAAATGTTTACTTCAAGAGTTCAACAATGGTGCAGCGAGAAGCTCATTCTGACCTAGTAAATGGAGCTTGTATATTTAAATGCACAGTATATCATCATGGCATAACATCAGTTACTCCCTTGGGCATTTCGATGATTGTTTTATGATTTTAACCATTGGAGAATCTAGTGATTGGAGATATTTCAAATTTTCCAAATAAATCCCCACTAGTGGCACCTTTTGAGACTAAAATTCCACCCTTACTAGTAGTGCAGATTCAAAGGATGTAGGGAAAAATGAACAGGTATTATATACCTCTAAACCTTAGTAGTGGTGAGTATACATAAATTAGTAATACGAAATCCGTATGTTATTTTGTTAAAAATTAATCCCCATTTTGTATCTAGGTTCCACATTCCCAGACATATCAGCATTGCTAATTCATCATCTGGCATGTGCCATAAATATTGTAGGATAGTTAAGTATACTAGCAACTGTCCAGGTCGAACAAGTTGTGCTACTTGCAGAAATTTAGTTGTATATAGGATATGATTGATTTACATTTAATTAATGCATAAATAGTTATTTTCCGTGGATATGATAATATCCTTGGTCTTCTCGAGCATCCATAACAATTTTCAGCTTATATTCAAGAGCTCTTAACTCTTAAAATTTGATAGGATGGGATTGCTCTTGCAGGATGAGCAAAATAACAAGATGTTTAATGAAGGAAGGAATTATGTGTATTCCTTTGGCTTTGCAGCAAGCAACCAGGGCAAAGCATTGCCAAACAAAGAAAGGGTGGATTTAAATCACAGAACACTTGCAAGTGCTAATGCTGTGGAAAGTTGCAATGGGGTTTGATGAGGGAATACAATGTATTTAGAAAGCTAACTATAGTCCACTTGCAAATGGGCTCATAGAAATAAATAAAAGTAAGACAGCTGTATGGGTAGCTAGATATAAAGCAGATGACAGCTAAAAGTTAGAACAGCTAAAATGGGTAGATGGCAATGAATTTAAAGTAGATGGAAATTTATAACAGCTACAAAACCTAGATAGAAATTAACCAAAATGAAAATAGTTAGATAGCTGGGAACACTGAATAACATTGTAAGAATTTTTACATGTATATATAGGCTTCTCTTGTATATTCACTAAGAAAGACACCCAACAATATAGTTGTATCAGGTTAACACACAAGTAGTCATGTTAGACTAAGTACTACTATAACAATTAAGGAAAACATGAAAAATAATAAAATAAAATGGTATAGTTTGGGTAGCTCCTAAACATGGAATGGTTAGATAGCTGGAAAAATCGTCTTCTATGAAAATAGTTTCTAGGGTAAGGAAAATTATTTTATATTTGTAAAGAACTAAAATAAATTTCTTTACTGATATTAGGTTTTTGGAATATGACAAGCAATCTAATCCAATTAACCTAATTTAGAGTTGTGATAGATTATATGGGAGAATTTAGATAACTAGAAATTGAAAGGACTGAAAGTACTTAGCTGATTTTGGTGGTCAATTGGAAGTTGTCAATTGTTTTCATCATAACTTCTGATCCATAGCTCAGAATCACTTAAACTTGGACATGGTGGAAGAAAAATGATGAAATCTGAACCAGGTCATTCTCAAATTTGGCTAGGGTTGCATATGTGTCACAAAAATGACCTAGACCAAATCCTCATGTGTGGAACTAGAAATGAACATGTGACCTACAAACTTTCTATACCTACAAACAATGTTTCACCTTGGCATCTAGACCTACAATAAAAGATCGGCAGTCTTGACAAACTTTAGGAGTGTTAAAGTAAAAGAGTATTTACCAAATTAATTATAATTACTTAGGTCCCTTTTCACACTAGTTGCTTAAGCTTACTTATGTCATGTGCTTTTATGTCTCAAGTCATAGGATTGGGACACATGTCATTATCTATTTTTATCCTCACCTAGGGTTTCATCTAAGGTTGCTTTTTGTCTTTTTGTTTTTCCTTTTATAAGGATTCATTATTGTATTATTCAATAGTAAGGTTGCACATTCATAATGTTTGATGTTTTTTTGTATCAATAGCTCTTGGCTTGCATAGCTTTGTTTTTCTCTATTTATGTGGTAGGTGTTTGATTGTAGGTGATCCTTGGAGCTATAGGATTGAGGAATCAACTCCAACATGGTATGAGAACTCTAGATCTATAATTCTCTATCATAGTTCCACAAAGTTTCTTGATAGGAGGATGGAAGGATGTGGGAACAGGTTTCGAGGATGGGGGGACTAAGGGCCTAAATTTGGGGATAGTGAAGAACAGCAGCAAGGCAACAATGGGGGCTGGTGCTGAAATTGATATAGTACTTGAAAAAATAGTTATAAAAAGATATATAAGTGTAAGAATTATAAATGAAACTTTGGCAAACTAGTAAAACTTAGAAACCACTAAACTCTAAAGTGAACATTACCAATTTAACATTCAACAATGAAAATATCAAATTTCAAAATTTATCATATTCAAGATTTCTCAATGATGATTGCAATGAGTACAATGATGATAACAAGTGTTCAAAATAACAAAATGGAGTGAACTAAGGCCTCTAATCATCCCCAAACTCCTCATCACTAGAACTAATGGACTCAGACTCCACACGGTTAAGCTCCTCCACACTAATACCAACCATCCCTATCTGTATAGCATCCTCATCAATCTATGTTGGATCCTCTGGCTCTACATCCCATCAAGTTGTTGGACTCTCATTGTACAAAAGTGTGTTGCAGTCAATGAGATGCTAGGCACTATGTACAACCACAAGCTTCTCTACTCTCTTAGAGGTAAGCATGTTCCTCTTAAGGGAAAGGATGAAGCTATAAGTAGACCAATTCCTCTCAGTAACAGAAGAACTAGAAACCTGAGATAGCAAACAAATAGCTAGAGATATAGTCAAACAATTCGGTCCATGCATAGTCCAGCACAAAATTGAATCCTCTTGTGCCATTCCCATATCCATCTTGGCCTCCTTCGAATAACCCCTAAAAGTGGAAAATTTTGTCCACTCAGTACAAATGATGTCAGACTATTCAAGATCATACATCTTTTGGATGGCCTTACTAAACCCTTCCTTCACCTCATCATCCTATACGGGTGTAACTCTACCGAGCCTTTGCACGTACCACTTGGGTTCAATGCATAGGAAACTATGTGCAAGGGAGTGTTGAGGTTCTCCCATCTCTGATGAATGATTGGCCGAATGTGCTCATTGTAGAATGCTAATGTGGGGACCTTCTCTCACACGACAACCTTCATTTGCACTCATACATCTCTCCAAGGCTAGGTGCATCGACATCCCCATGTCTAATCACATGGAAGATTGGAGTTATGATGGAGACAATATATTTTGCATCACCCCAAAAAACATCACTCTTCACTACATCCTTCACCCTTTTCCCCTATTTTGTCATGGACTTGGGCCACCAATTCCATTCTACTGTCATAACCATTAGTTGCAATTCCCCTTGCAACTCAATCATTCTCTCCAAGAGAATGAAATAAGATGCATATCTAGTCTCGACAGGTTTCAAGAATTCCTTCTTAGAGAAGGTCCTAAAGAGTGCATGTGAAGTGTGGTGGTTGCAAATAAACATCTGCAAATCTCTAGCATCATTGACCACTGCTTTGATCCAATCAATCTTTCCCATGTTGAGTGCATTATTCATGGCATGCAAACAATGAGTCCACCAAATATGTCTAAATCTGCCTCAATTAATTTCCCTGTAGATTTGCACACATGGGCCGCATTTGTCACTACTTGGACCACATTTTGTGGCCCAACCTCCTCAATAGCATCCTTGAGGATTTGAAACTGAAAATCAACATCCTTGACACCTTGTAATGCCCTAAACAATCAACTTCCTTAAGAAAATATGGGCCCTCTGAACATCTAACCATGACATTGATGAGTGGATGATGCCTAATATTCATCCACCCATCCATGACTATACTGCATCCACTTGCCACCCAAAATTCCTTCATTTCCTCCATTAACACATTTATCTTGGAATAGTTCTTATCCAAGATATGCTCCTCAATTTTGTCTCCCCTAATGGCACATATGATGGTCCTGCCCTTGCTACCATCACCATCACCTCCTTATAATAAGGAGATTGAGCCACATGGGATGAAATGCCATTGGCAAAAAAGAAGTTTCCAATGGCAACATTTGCATTATCCTTCGTCTACACATTGAATAACTCAGCTAGTGGGTTAGGAGCATCACTTGTCAACTTGTGTTTCCCCCTAGCCTCTATTGCATGTGCCCCTGAAGTAGAAGAAAGTGGCATACATGCAACTTGCCTTTGCAAATGTGTCGCTGGCTTTGGTGACTCCTCAACATATGAGACAAATAAGTAGATACAGGCATGATTGCATTGTCTTCACCACCCCATAGCCTACATATCTCACCCCTAAATTTCAAGTTTTTCCCCAAATCCTCACACACATCTACACTTTTCCTCGGGTATGAAGGAGGTGAACATTAACTCTGGTAATGCTTCCCTGAAATTCAAGATAATAAAAGTGGCACTTCCACAACCTTGTGCCCCCAAATGCCCTAGGCTTGCTCTATAATTTTGTTGCAATTTTTTTCAAGGAGACTTAGCATCAAAGGGACCCTTAGCAAAATCTGCCAATATTGTGGAGGGACAATTCATATTTGCAGTTGCACTCGCCATGAAACTTGTGGTTTGGATCTCACGGTCACCCCTTTCTACTTCTACAATTTCAACAACCTCAAGTGCATAATTGGATTCAATTTAACTTTGAACACTCGCCATGGAACTCGTGGTTTGGGTCTCACAATTACCCCTTTCTACTTCTACATTTTCAAC
The DNA here is from genome assembly GCA_007115665.2 of Sequoiadendron giganteum. Taxonomy (NCBI): domain Eukaryota; kingdom Viridiplantae; phylum Streptophyta; class Pinopsida; order Cupressales; family Cupressaceae; genus Sequoiadendron; species Sequoiadendron giganteum. The sequence continues at coordinate 162,954,765 of CM021110.1, read as the reverse complement.
AACCTCAGGTGCATAATTGGATTCAATTTTTGTGATGTCCCCGCTCTAGTCAGTTCTCGAGAACAGTGTGTTAGCCTTTTCTTGGACCCTCATGGGCTAGCTGGATTGGTTAGAGGATCAGTGATGTTTTCTGGAGGAGTTGATCGTTCTTGTTTTCAGAGCTCAGTGATTGGTTCACAGCAGGCCTTGGCAGTTCAGAGTTGACAGCTTCTGGCAGCACAAAATTCTATGGAGATTTGAGGAAGTTATGCTTATTTAAGTGATTTAAGTTATTAATTAACTTATTATTATTTTATAAAGTCAAATTGACTTTATCCCTTTTATATCACTTAAATATTCATAAAAAGGGTGATTTAAAATTAAATCACTTAATCATTTAAGTGGGCGCGAATTATTAAGTTCTTAACTATTGAAAAGGACTTAATGATATTTTAAAAGATTTAAATGATGGAAAAGTGCGTATCTTCTTGGAAATGCGTGCCTTTTTTATATAAGGCATTTTTGGGCAATGAGAATAGCATTATTGATTATTTCAACTTTGCCTTGGGTTTCCTTCTGTGTTTTTACCTGTGATCAGGATTTTGAGCAATCTTCCATTGGAGAACGATATCTCTTCAATGTTGAGCACTTTTGAGACTGTGAGAGACCAATCGAATTTGTGCAAATTGTGAGAGCTTCATACAGAGGTTCTACATGCTTCAATCAGGGTTCTATTATTCGGTATTCAGTTGTTGGCAATAAGGAAGAGGGTTACTTCATCCAGAGTCACCATCTTCAGCAGATTTGTAGCTCCAGCTTTGATCCTTCAGAGTCTTCATTGGGCTGTACCATTTGCATTGAAATTTGTGCCTTCTTGGAGGATGGCGTGTGAAGCTAGAAGCTAGGACGCTTTCTTTTTGGCTCCTGTTTGAGCTTCATTATGGGCGGCTACTACTATTATCTCATTGTATCCTATTTCTGAGTGAGGAAAGTCAATTCTGGAGGCTAGGCGTCCACATATGCCAGATTTCACCATTCTTGGCTGGCGAGTTGGCTTACTTCTTTAAATAAAATATCTAGAAACATTCTAGTATGTTTAGCACTTGTGATCTATTTGTTATTGTGAAATAATACCTTCTGCATTTTCATTCTGTAGAAAATAGCTCTGTTTCTCAATTTATGAGCTTTTATATGATGCGCCCCTTCTCTTCTGCCTACAAACTTTCTCTTAAAAAAACAAGAAAAACACATTAAGACTTAAGAAAATATTGGGGTTTGAGTTGAGAGCCAGCAGGGCTCATCACAATTTCACTTTGAACCTCAACCTCATCCTCACTCATGCCATGAGAACTCATAATGGCATTGCAATAAACAATATAAAATTTAAAGTTTATAGTTTTAAAATTAAAATTCAAACTATGCATGCAACGTAATGCAAAGGATTAAGACACAAAGATTTTGTTTTTGTTTTTCTTACTTCAAGTTGCATGAAGCATAGAAGCAGAGGATACACAAATAAAAATATTTGTTCTTAAATTTTAATCTTTGTCAATCAAGGATTTCACTTTTGTTTTTCTTGCTTTAGGTCGCACGAAGCACAAAAGAAGACAATACACAAAAGTTTCATCCTAGTTTGACAAGATAAAAAATTTGAACATATAAACTAATAAAAGTAATTTGTAAAACTTAAATAAAAAAATAAAAAATATGACAGCTTGTATAATTAAAATTTAATTTTTTTTGCAAAATTGAAAATGTAAAACTAAACTAATAACTATTCAAATTTCAATGTTGAATCTTGATGACAATATGAACATTGAATATGCACTTGCAGCCATGTCTATGAATATGAATATGAAACTAATATTTTTTTTTAAAATTAAAAAACAATCATAGAATCCTACCTTATGCTTGAAAAAACTTTGCATCTTGGCATAGAACCTAGATCCTCTTCTTCCTCTTCTTCTTGCTCCTCCTCAACCCTCTTGCACTTGCAACACTTCACTCACTCTTTCACTCTCACTCTTTTGCTCCTCCTCAACACTATTGTTGATTTGTGTTTGTGAGTAAAAATGAGGATTTAAGGGTGTTTTATAGGGTTTGAGGGGCTTGGGGTTAGAGGGGGAGAGGCGGGGCATTGGCCATTAGGGTTCAACCTTGAGTACAGGTTTCAAGGAAACTTTTAAGTTATTTTTAATTTTTAATGAATTTTTGGCCTACAGGTCACAAAAGACACCTAGGTGTCCTCGAGACAGTCAAGAGACTCATGGGAGTCCCCCAAACATCTCGAGGGCTTCTTGACAACATCCTCAAAGTCTTAGCGAAGGCAGCGGTGCGGCAAGGGGATGTTTCCCCCAAGTCCCCACATCCCAGAAACATCCCCATCCTAAAACAATGAGGTTTTTTGGGGTGGACGCATCCACATGGAACACTGTTCTCTCTTCTTCTTTTTTTAGATTTTTGTCTTTGAGCAATCAAACAATGCATCATGGAGCCAAATGATCCTCATAATTGTGTCCAAAAGGCCCAAAAACCCTAAGATTACCTATCCAAATGTTGAAATCAGAGATTGAAAAATTTTGCAAAATATTTTTTGGAGGGCACAAATTTCAAGGTTGAAGATTTGTACAATGTACAAGATCCATATAGCCGTACAAATCTATATGTTGTACAAATCCGTATGTTCGACCGCCATAAATATACGCAATTGGGCTCTATTAGAAATTCTATAGTTATGAAATTTAATTTTTTTGGCTTTTTTTGTGCATTGACAATTTTTAAATTTTCAACAGCTAGTTTAGCTTTTGTAGCAGCATTTTTATCATTTTTTTGATGTTTTTTATTTGGCAACAACCTATTTTATTTTTGGAAATGATAGTTTTGTCATCCCCTCATGGTCATCATTGATGCCAGGTTATCGACAAGGAAGTCCAGCACACTGGAGACCTCATGTTTTCCATTCCCAATGTTTTTTGCCAATAGCACCTAGCGCCCCTATCATCACCTTTTTAGCAACCGATTGCATAGCATTGAAAATTGTTGAAACCATAGTTGGCAAACTCATCGAAAACTCAATGAGTCTTGAAAAACTTGCCGAGTTTTTTGGCCTACAAGCTTTTGTCAGGTAAACTCACCCAAAAACTCGTCAAGTTTTTGGCAACAACTCATCGAGTTTTTGGCAAGTTTTTGCCAAAAACTCGGCAAGCTCATGGCCAAAACTCGACGTGTATGCACATATCAAGCCACCGTGGCAAAACAAGGCATCATAACAAAAAGAAACACTCTAAACTTGTGCTTTGTACAAATGCACATATCAAGCCACCACGGCAAAAAAAGGCATCATAACAAAAAGAAACACTCTAAACTTGCTTTGCTCTGCACAAAAACCCTTCCCAACAGCAAACACACCATTTCTAGCATTTTTCCATTGAGAGAAGATCGAAAGGGATCTTTTGGTGAATTTTGAAAGCAAATGTGAAGCACAAGTAGGTTTTCGATTTTTCCTTTTTTTGTTTAAATCATTTTGCTTCATTTTGGTTGCAAAATCTTGCATCTAAATTGAAAAAAATCATCATATGGTAAAAAGAAGTAGGATTTTTGCATTTAAATTCCAAAAAACAAGATTCATCACTAATTTTTGTTAAGTTTTTCTGATTTTTCATTATTTTCACTGTTTTTTCATACCTAGGTTATTTTTTTTATTTTCTTTTTTTTTTTTGAAAAAAATGTTTAGAATGTTTAGATTATATTTTTTTTACTGATTTAAACTCATTTTATATTGATTTAAACTCATTTATATTGATTTAAACCAAATTTAGGCCGACTTTTAATGATTTATGTATAACTTAGGTTTTTTCTTGTATTAAAAAATTAATGTTGTAATTTTTTTTTTATCTGTAGGTTAAATAAACAATATAATGGCGAATAGAGAAGCTTTTGCTCTAGTTTAGCCTCAAGCTCCACCCCATCAGTCCCCATGCCACCACTGATTTCAGGCACTCGTCCTGCAGGAGCTAGAGACCCTACATGGAGGTATGTCATGCAAGGACCGACGCCTAGATAGGTTATTTGAATTTGACGTCAAAAGCTACATCATGGAGGCATAAATTGCCTCAAATACCATCTTGCAAGCATTACTCATCGTGATGCCAAGCCTTGTCTTACGACCATAGATAAAAAGAGAGATGAATGCGCTACTTTCAGCTGCTAAAGAGAAAAAATTGCAAAGGGAGAGTACAAGGGCAGCCATAGCAACAAGCATAGCTGGTGATCATGGTTATCAGCAAGTAAAATCTCAATCAAATGAGGAACATGTCCTAACATTGTGGGTTCTCTTCGTAGTCCACGCATTCGAGGCACATTGGCCTCCAGTCCCTCCACTTCCTCTACTTCAAGTAGAGTGCTACTGCCTACATCTTCATGCATGCCACACCGTTTTTTGCACCTAGAAACACACCAAGAGTACAGCCATCATTGGAGGCTACAGGGTGGAATGGGGAGGTGCATGAACATGCCGACATGGCATGTGTTGATTTTTGGTATTTCAATAACATTCCTTTCAATGTGGTGAGTAATCCTTATTGGGACAATTTGGTTACTGCATTGACAGTTGCCAGAAAAGGCGACAAAGAACCTTCTCACAAAGACTTGAGTGAGAGGTTAGTTAATTTAAATTTTATGCTAAGTTAAACTTCAAAAAAATTAAGTAGAATTTTGGGCTAAATTTATGTTCTTTAATTTAAATTAATTTGTGTTGAATTTAAGCTATTTTTTATTTAAAAATTAAAATTTTGTACTTGTAGGTTGCTCACAAATGCAACTGGAAGGGTGGTGCAAGTAGTGGAAGAGCAATATAAAAAATGGAAGAAATATGGCTGCACCATTCTTTTAGATGGGTGGACTGATGGGAAAAACTACACCATCCTTAAATTTTTTATTGCTTCAAAAGGTTTTTTTTTTTTTTTTAAATTAGTGGATGCCTCCAACAAAATCAAAAAAGCATAAACATTGTTTCTATTGTTGGAGGAAGTTGTCATGGAGGTAGGGATAGATAATGTGGTGCAAATCATCGCCTTGACCTTCTTTTGGAGGACCTAGGCAAACTTGATTGGGTGACACCGGTTGTAGATGATGCAAAGAGCATCACAAAATTTATCTACAATCACCCTTGGGTTCTTAGTTTGATGAGAGATCACACACAAGGGAAAGATTTGGTGAGATCGGGTGTCACAAGGTTTGCAACGGTTTTCCTAACATTGCAAAGCATTATTGGTTCATTGACTACTTTAAAACAAATGTTTGTGAGTCAAGCATGGCTAGACTCATCTTATGCAAAGAAGCCTAAAGGAGAGAGGGTTGCAAGCATAGTCTTTGACCACCTATTTGCACAAAGAGCTACAGAGATTGTGAAGGTAACTTCAAAACTTTGAATTTAAATTCAAGTTGAATATTTTAATTTTTTTCAATTCAAGTCTTTCATTATAAATTTGTAACTTTAATCTTTTTGTATTTGTAATGTAGGTGTCGGAGCCCTTGATTAGAGTTCTTTGTTTGGTAGATGGGGATCAAAACCCAATGGGGTATATTTATGAGGCCATAGATAGGGCCAAAGCGACTATCAAAAATTATTACATGGGGGATAGAATCTAATTTGATCCCATATGGGAGATTATTGATAGGAGATGGGACAATCAACTCCACCAACCCATCCATGCAAAAGGGTACTTCCTCAACCCTAGTTTTTTCTTCTCAGACACCTCCAATCCTAATGGAGAGGCTATGGAGGGGCTCACGACATGCATTCAAAGGATGTCACCCCAAGTTGAGATGAGAGACCTCATTGTCTGAGAGTTGGAAAATTACAGGGAGGGAAAGGTTAGGCACTTTTCTTCAAAGCTAGCTATTCAAGGAAGAACCACTCAGACACCAAGTATAAAATTTGGAATCTTTATTTCACATGCATCTTATAATTTGATAAAATGTGTTTTGACTTTGTTTTCTAACTCTTCAATATTTTATTTTGCAGAGGCTTGGTGGAAAAATTGGGGTGGAAATACCCCAAATCTCCAAAGAATTTCCCTTTGCATACTATACCAGCGTTGTAGTGCATCCAACTGTGAGCGCAATTGGAGCTTGTTTGAGGCCATCACATGAAGAAGAGGAACAAATTGGCTCAAAAGCGCCTCAATGACCTTGTCTTTGTGCAATACAACCTTCGACTGCACACAAGTAGGGTAAAGGACAAATCACAAGATCCTATTGATGTGGATGAGATAGATCCTTACAGTGATTGGACAAGGCCAAATGAACAACCTCAATTGTTTACAAAGGACGAGATTCTTGATTTTGAGAGACAGGCAAAGGAGGGTGTGGGTGCAGCAAGAGATGTAGGGTTGGATGACATTCATGAGGATGAGGAGTCACTGCCATCTACTTCTAGGATGGAGGTTGAGCCTCAACCACTACCTTCCATGCCAACCGAGGAGCCACAGCCTACTCAAAATATTAGAGCATCTACCTCTCCCCTAGTTTTCAATAGATTAGGGAAGAGGAATTTGTAAAATGTTGTATTTAATATTTACTTTTAGTTTTACTATTTTCATTTTCAGCTATCTATTGTAATTTGTATCAAACTATCAAGCTTTCAACCATCAGGATTCCTCATGAGAATGCAATTTTGTAATCAGTTTGCACTAAAATCAATCAAATTTAATAGAAAACACTTTTGTACTCATTTATGAACTCATTGGATTCATCTTGTCATTGAATTTTGCAAAAAAAATGTGTTTCTAAAGAAACTTAAGCAATTTTTTAAGTTGTCGAGTTTTTGCCGAGTCAATTTTTTTGGGGCTGGCAAGTTTTTGCCAAGTTCGAGTTTTCCAACTATGGTTGAAGCCTGAAACTACCACAAAACAATTTTCCACTACCATTAAACAATTTTCTAGATAAATCCATCAATTTCCAGCTCAACCACATGGTTAACTATCATTTACAATGGTTTGACAGTGGTTTCGAGCATTTAGCAATTTTGCATCTTGTTCAATGGTTTCCCAACCTTGTTTCCAATGGTTTTCCGTCAACAACAATTTTACAATGCATATAGGGGAATATTTCAACACATGCAATATATACTAGCCACCGTTTTACTAACATCATGGTGATGTCAATTCATATGGCTTGCCCCTAGCTTGCCCCACAAACCTTAATTTTGCCCTAAAGGAGCTATTTTTCTTTTTGGCATAGCTTGGGCATATGATGTTGAAATTTGACAAATGAGATATCGTTGAAAAACTAGTTCTAAGCACTTTCTAGTGGTGCGGGTATTTTTCTCAAATTTTGTTGCCGGTAGATTTTATCACTTGTTGAAGTCAGATCTTCCTTTTGACTCCTACGACCATAAATTTTTGCCTAGATCTTTTTTTTTTGCAATTCTTGTGGCATTGGAAAGGCATTTTAGAGCTCTTCACAACTACCTATACACTTTTTTCCAAATTTTGTCCCAAGTATTTTTTATTCAATTTGTTGTTATTTCACATTTTAGTTGATTACTTGGACATTTTGGCACTTGCAAAAGTCTTGTTTGTGTGAGATGACTTCATTTGAGCTATTCTCTATGTATTTTCAGCATATTATTTTTGGACATTGTAAGCATCTTTTGAATGCACTTCTTCATTTGGAGATGCATTGAGATAAAGTACCACCATTGTATGCGTTTTTTGAGAATTTTGCACATTATGTTCTTTTTTGTAGTTGCACTACTTTATAAAGTGCCATGGGGAATTTTTTTTATGCGCTTTGCTATTTTTAATCAGAACCTTGTCTACCTTCATGTGTGTGTGCCTTGTTTTACACTCTTTTTCAATTTAGGTACTACCTTGTGCACATTCTTCTGATGGCTCTTCTTCATGCACTACATTGTGACACAATTTCAATGGACCTGTCATCCCTCTCCCTTGTCAGCATCATCGGGGGTGTGGGGTTCATACTGTTGGTGCTATGTATCTAGTTTTTGTTCTTATGTACTAGGTCGATGCAACGGTTGGTTACCCATGCATTTTAGTGAAATGGAACACATACCATATAGACACTCTTGCATTCCTATTTTCAACTTGCATTGGTTGAGTAGTGCCATTGGAGTCACTCGTGTAGACTAATGTTCTATATGTATCTTTGACTGTCAGATTGTTGCTTTTGTTTTCCATATGATAATTGTTCGAGTAGTGTTGTTGGGATCACTCACGTATAATTTTGTCTTTTTCGTCCCGATCATCATCCTAATTTCAAAGGAGATTTTTCAGTTTTAGCAAATATGGTAGTCATCTTTTGAAAGTTGTTTGCAGCTTCTTTGTGCTTCAGTGGTGTTCTTCAATGTTCCTATTCTTTTTGGTACATTGTTTGGGAGTCTTATTAATCCTTCACATGTATTTCTCTCTTTTGGAATGGATTTTTTCCCATGAGGTTTTCTTCTTTTTCTCTGGTTATGAGAAATCTTTTTAATTTGTACACGGGTACCTCATCGAGCCTAGTTGCCGGGACCCATCATTTGCTTTTTTATGCATTCATCATTTAGAAGTTTTAGCTTCTTCCTAAGTTGCACTTAAGGGGGGTTGTTAGAGTAAAAAGGCATTTTCCTAATTAATTATTTAATTACTTGGGTCCCTTTTCATACTAGCTAATGAAGCTTACTTAGGTCATGTGCTTTTTTGTCTCAAGTCATAGGTTGGGACACATTTCATGAAATATTTTTATCCTCACCTAGGGTTGCTTTTTTCTTTTATAAAAATTCATTTTGTATCACTCAATAGTGAGGTTTGAAAATTCATAATGATTGATGTTTTTTTGGATCAATAGCTCTTGGACTCCATATCTTTGTTTTTTCTCTCTTTTTGTGAAAGGTATTTGATTACAAGTGACCCTTGGAAGCTATAAGGTTGAGGAATCAACTCCAACAAGGAGATTTCTAAGCGAAGATCTTCTCCTTATGACAAGCCCCCAAATCTAAGTCAATATTTTGGAAAAAATTGCATGATAGCAAGCAATAGTGCAAGTGATGTTGATGTGGCTACAATGATGCTAAGTGTCTAATACTTGAGACTTGATACAAGTGGAATGCAATGCCATGAATATTGGAATGACCTGGTACATAAAATAGGGTTTTTCCATATGTTGATGCAAGAGCTAATGTGGAAAGTTGAATAATGACTGATGAGTGATCCTTTGCAACAAATATATGCAATGGGATTGTCCTAATTATGATATTCTAGATGCTTCTTGATTCTTTCAATGGATGATGGATGCAAATGACCTATGGGAGGTGTCCTTTTATACTTGACTTGGGCACACAATTTGAGTGCATTGGTGTAGAAAATGATGAACAAGGACTAAATGGAAGGTGGTCAAAAGGTGGTCAGCTTGGGCTCCAACTCGAGCCCAAGGAAGATTTAAAATCTTGAAGAGGTCAAATAAGCACCATGGATTCAACACGAAAATGTTAATTGGTAGTCTAAATGTTGGAGACTGTCTAAGGAGGGGTTAGAATATATTTTTGAAATTCAATTTGGGAACTTAGGTCAAAATGGAAGCCAAATCAATCAAAAGCATCTAGGACTAAGTATTTAGGACATGCACCCAAAGTGATAAAATGAATGGTAGAAGTGCAAGGTATGCAATTTTTACCATTATAATATTATATTAATGATGAAATTTTGTAAGAGTTGTGCGATAAGGAATTATACATAGAAGATTCATTTTGTAACAAGGGAAGCATGTTCTACTAAAGCATGAAGGAAGTGTATAAACTATTGGAAAAAGGAAATTCTTCAAGTACGGGAGAAGTGTGTACTTATTCATATGTAGTTGGGATTCACTATTATTGTATTGTATATCATATATTTGTATGTATAGACCTACATAGTGCAAAGAATACTTTGGTTATGATGCAAGAAATTATTTTTAGTGTTATATTTTAATTAAGTGATCTTGAGGTAAAGCATAATAGCATACATTTTGGTTACATTTTAATTGAGTGATCTTGAGGTAAAGTGTAATAGCATACATTTTTGTTACCGAGCTAACTTAGTTATATAATTATCACATAAAGACTATGTTCCACAATGATTTTGGGATAAAACTAGTGGGGGACAACAGTATGCATTTCCAAGATGATAGCTTAAGAGGTCTTTTTGTATGTATGTATAATAAATATGTGATATGTATATAAGTATATATATGTGTATTTTTTTTTATTGGTACCTCAAGAATTTTTAGTCTGGCTCGAGCCAAGAGGTGGGGTTTTTTAGCCCGGCCTAGTCCAGGCAAGGCCACAACTGGAGGACCTCCTCCCCGACATGAATGCAAGTGAACAGTCTAAGACCACGAGAACACCAACCCAGCAAGGGATTGGAACAACACAAGCCTGAACATCTATCACATGGCATGAACACCATTAGCAGCCTCAACATTGCAATTCAAGTCTGCAAGCATATTGGATCAATGAAGGCATAGTGCTAGCAATCACAATGGCCCAACAGAGGTTTGAACCCTAGTGGCCACAACAACAACACCACCACCACTTTACCATTGCACTATGGGATGAACCCAAGTATATATACATATATATATTATTAATGTGATAATGATATAATTATGTTAGCTTGGTTACCAAAGCATGTGCTATTACCCTTTTTCACAAGATCATTTACTATGAGAAGCATTTAAGGGATAGTAGCCTAGAAGGCCATTTGTTGGGGATGACAGAGGATTGCTATACGAATTTGAAACCCCCTTTACAAGTTGTGTTGAGTGTGGGGCAGCTTAGGTCACATCCAAGCTATAGTAGCTCACCCACTTCTAGCAAGCCTCTAAAGTACGTGTGGGGCCCCGGTAATTGGTTTGTTGACTCTACCTGTGTACATGCACGCATGTGTGTGATCCCTATCTTTAGCACAAAAAATAGAATCATTGGACCTACAATATGCCCAATCTATTACTCTATAGAACTAGACAACTAAAGATTAAAGAATGCTGCCGAACAATTCAATTGTTTTCTTGATGAGCATAGGATCACCATGTTTCCATTTTTAGAGCAAAATGAGAATAAGAGTTTGTCATCATATAATTCCAATGGCACATTATTTGGAGATCAAAACATAACATGCAACCTATTGTATCTAACTTTCTAAAGGAGGGTGTGTTTCAAATTTCATTCTTTCAAGCCATGAGTTTCATTTGTGTAAGTACTATGAATGTTCAAAGGTGATTGGTCATAAACCATATACATTCCCTCTTCTTTCCTTCCTCTTTTAATTGCACAGCTGCAAATGCAAAAATGATTGTGATAATTCTGAGTGCCTACATAAGAAAGCAAGCACGCATTAAAAGTGCTCCAAAAATCTGATCTAAATTGTTGGACCATTGGGGTCATGGAGACTCATTTTAGTCAAGAAAGTAATCAAAGTGACTTAGAACTAGGATATCACCAAATATTATTATGTTATAGTGTCGAAGTATTATTTTTCTTGTCAAGGGAGCATCCAAGATGATCTAGAGCATCTTGGAGAATACTTGAAACAAGGATGTAGACTTCAAAATGAAACAAAAAAACCAAGCTTGGTGAAATCATTCGTTTGTGCACGAAGCAATTTCATCATTGACAGCAGCAAAAATGTTTTTGCCTCTTTGTAAAAAGCAGTGTTTTCATCATTATGCAAACAGAACATGAAATATGAGTTGACACTTTTGATGTTTCTTCTTTCATTTTCGTCCCATGGGAGGATAGAGGAATGTCATATAATATTTGAACATGAAATTTGAAGGGTTAGCTCAAATTGTTTCCTTATTCTCAATTTCATTTTATGATTATAAGTGTAAGAATAAGGGCTTTTGAGTTGCAGAGGTACATTGTACATGTGAGAAGAGAATTTGTAACATTTGTCACAACTCCTAATAGCTCTAAATGCATTGTAAAACATTTTGTCATGTCCCCTTCTAGTTGACATCTCTTTGCAGTGTAGAGTTAGCCTATTATGCGACCTCCGTAGGCTAATGAGGAGATTAGGAGGTCTTGTGAGGCATGGCTCAACCTCGGTTAGCGGAGTTTCTTTGCTTGGCTTTCGTTCAGGGTCAATCGGACATCTTTTGGCTAGATTTACTATTTTTAGTAAGTCATGGGAGCACCCTGCTATTTTTAGAATCTCAATTTAGTCACATGTGGATTTAGTCTCTCGACTCCTAGTTCAGACGGCTTAGCAATCAGACAAGTAAATCAAGAGATATTAAAATTTAAGTGACTTAAGTGATTTATTTAATATTTTAATATTATTATAAAGTTATAAAGTAACTTTATAATAATAAAGTGCGTTAAGTGAATAATTTAATGTGGGAATAAATCTTTTATCCCACATTGGCCAGGAAGGTGTTTGAGCTCTCCTAAGGAAAGAATAAAAAGAGACTTAAGAGCTCATTCTCGGCATCCATTGTTATTGCTATCATTTTGAAAACAGGTTTTGTGCTCTGAGAAGGGTTTCAGCCATTGCCATTGAAGAACGTAGTTCTTCTGTGAGCCTCCATTTGAACTGGTGAAATATCCAGCGAATTTGGTATCTAGAGAGTTTCATACAGAGACTCTGATTTGTGCCTCAGCAGTTGTGAAGAAAATTCAGAGATTAATAGGGGTTTCATTGCAGATCAGAATATTTAAAGATTAATCCTTTGCTTATTAAAGTTTGTACCTACTGCTACAGTACGGCCATGAATAGTGTCGTGTGAATAGTGCCGCATGAACAGTAACGCATGAATAGTGACACGTGAATAGTGTCGCATGAATAGTAACGCGTGAATAGTGATGCGTGCATAGTGACGCGTGAACAGTAAAATGCTACAGTGCTGTCATGAATAATGAAATGCTTCAGTTCCAGTTGAAGGCAAGGCAAAAATCAAATAAAAAATCAGGTTCCATGTCGTTACCATTGTTTTTATTTTGAAAATAACGTAATTTTCCATTCTCTCAAGAAATAAAGATTAATTGCAGCAGTAGATCAGTTGTTTCAGAAAATTCAGATTATTGTAATAAGTTTCAGTTTTATGTTATTTGCTTTTTATGTCAATAAACCCTCAAAACACAAAAAAAACGATATATCTATTCAAAACACCAAAACAAATTGAGACAGTGCATTCAGTAGCAAAATAGTATAGAAACAGAGAACTAGTCGGGTTCTTACACATTTCTACTTGGGTTGTGATGGGGGAATGAGGAGCAAAATGCTCTATTACTAGAGTTTTCACCCTTTTAAGGTTTCTCTAGGGTAAATGCATGATATTAATCATTGTGTGTGTTATTTGCTTGATACCATCACTATTTTGTGTTTTCCATTAAGTTTACATGACAAGAAAACATGTATGACTATAATCATATCCATTTTTATGGGAATTAACAATGCATGAATATGTTAGAAGAGTTGTCAACTAGGAATATCTATGGGTGATAATCTCCAGGAGAGTATCTCCAAGGTTTTGCAGATCAAGTGGTATCAAGTCTTCGTTGTGAGCATCCTAGAAGTGTTTTGACAGTTTGTGCCCTCCACAACACCAAGTGGAAGTGATAATTTAGTTCCTTGTGAGCCCAAAATTGGAACTAGAGAGTGAACAAGGACAGCTATGTTGGTAGCAAGGGAAGAAGATGATGGAAAGACTTGATTCAAGAAGGTGGAGGATAATGTTGCAAGAATTTCCAGCATGCAAGGGAAGGTTGATAGGTTGGAGAACATCCTACTAGAAATCACTAAGAAGCTTGGCATCTCCTGACCTCATGAAGAAGAAAAAGAATCTGAGAAAACCTAGTATGGTCAACGAGGAACATCTCATGGAGGCTTCTTCAAAGTAGAAGCCAAAATAGACATTCAGCCCTTTGATGCAGAGGTAAATGCTAAGAAGTTAAACCATTGGATCTTTGAGATAGAAATCTACTTTAGCCTCCACAAATTGACTTAATACAAATATCACACCTATGAGAGAAAAATCTATGTATGGCAACAATCAATGATAAAGTTCAAAATAGTACTTCTGTGGAAAAGGATAAATATAGCTGACAGTCAAAAAGGTTTAAAATATTTTAAAAGAAAGTTGACACTATATAAAGGAGATTGTTTTTCTTACAAGTTGGTTGACTTACTTTTTAAACTTAACTTTGGCTTTCTAATAACAAAGGCTAAGACAATCATGCAAAGAAAGGTGCCAATATTTAGTGTTTGAAACATTAAAAAGTGAAGTTGGGGCTATTATAAGATGGATCATTCAAGCTTAAGGAAGTCATCAATTTAACTAGCAATTACATGGATTACATTGTGATTTTAGTGAACGAGATAATTTGTAATAAAATTTGCATGTCATGCAAGTAGTTGTTGCTAGAGTTAAAGTTCATTCAATTTATTTCATTTATTTTAATGCATTGCTCTATAAATAGTATAAATAAGTGTCTTTTTGCATTTAGTTGGGTAATGGTAATTCTCATATCTACATAGTGCTAAAATTAATATTCATTGACTGTTATTGTGTTATCCAAATATTTGTATTCACTTATTGATATTTATTGTGTTGATCTTGCTTTTGAATGTTTATTAAGATGTCTCGTTATGTGTGCTAAGGTAGATTGATAGCTTTTATCAAAATTTCAAGTTTTGTATTGCAATTCTAATTGAAGTGTCGAGATCATGGCTTTGCATCATTCCATTCAGTTCATTTACCAAAGAATTTGTGTCCATGTGTTTTAACTTATTCAATTTGTATGTGTACTTGCATTGTTTAGTCTTTGTGTTTAGTTGAACAATGCAAGTGTGTACTTGTAAGGCTTTCTTTCAATCAAAAAACATAAAAAATCTCGTCTAGTGTTGATGTGCTAAATTATCTTGTGCTCTAGATTAAGAAAACAAAAAGATAGGTTTTAGTTACTTTGTTTGTATTGCATGCTCTAAATTGCCCCAAAAAATACACTATAAAGATTATGAATAGCAGGTAGATATTGTGCAAAATAGGTTAGTTGTGTGTTACAAGAATCTTACCCTTCTAATTCAAAGAGCCATTCTACTACACACCTGTTTCGTTTTTATGTTGCATTGAAAGGTGCAAATTAAAATGCTAACAATATCTAGGTGCGCATGTTAAATGGGGAAGAATGACTATGAGAAGGTTAGTGGCAGGGGCCTGCACTATATACAAAATGGTTCAGCATTTTGGACCAAGCTGCTTACCCAGGAATGTAACCTTGGTGGCGCAATACAGAAGTTTGCACAAAGAATGCACTTTAGAATGTAATGGGAGCTATCCCCTCTGATAGCGCCTATCTAAAAAAAAAAAATGCTAAGAATATCATGGGTGCATGCCAACTACTTTCTAACCCAAATATAATTTATAACATTAAGATCCTAGGAGCCTAGCATACAGCTATTATCCTTAAATTAATATCACTGAAGCAAGATGAATACAAGAAAAACACCAACTATAAAAGGAATTTAAGCATAACTTATTGAATGAGAAATTCATAAATCTATTTAGAAGAAAGAAATCCAACATAATAGATGCATGAATGGTGGGGTACTCTACTAACTAGATATATCCAGTACATGCATTTTCGACCTTACATAACAGCCATTTAAGAAAGGGAGAGTATGTAGATTCCTAGGTACCGACTACATTTCTATGTGTTAATGCAAATAAAAAAAATTGAGGCATTAAAGTAAAGATACATTATGTACATGTGACTAGAATAGTAAAAACAGTTAATCTAATTTCCTAGACTAAAAATGATCACATACTATTGGAGACCTTAGATTGTTCTAAAACAACAGAGACAATCAAATTTCTTACCACTTATATTTTTCAAGATATTGAACAACTTTAAAGTTTAAAATAGTTAATGAGAAAAATAATGAATATCTAATCAAACCTTCCAAAATCAATGATTTCTCAATTAGTTGTGAGGAAATTAGCCTACATTTATAGTGTAAAAATTTAGCTTAGAAAGATACTTACTGTAACAAACCCCATTCTCAAAGCTAAGTAATCAGCCTTTGAAACAGATTCACCAAATTGTCGAACAAAACACACCTACAATGCCACGTATAAAGTTATAAACACGTGAGTATGATAATCAGTAGTTAAAATGAAAGAAAAATTATGTTGTATTACATGAAATATAAGTACCCTTTCCAACCTCCATAGTGTAGATGTAGATGATATTAAATAAGTTGCATTAGATAAGCAATTCAGTTAGAAGGGAAAGTCAAAGAACAATAGATCTACCTACATAATACTAAATTAAAGCACTGTTGTAATTTCCATTGACACCAAGTATGATTAAATGGTGTAGGCTCCTGAAGGTTGGACCATTTGAATAATCATTACTGATTAGGATGGGAAGCCCAACCTTTATCAACAAGCAAAATCATTAGCCGTAGCTAACCTTGTTGAGCTTGGGTGGTAAGAAACCACATAAATGCTAGGTTCCATAAGAGATCAAAAACATTAAGTTCATCTAGACCAATAAAAACAGAGTTGTTCATTGTATTAGCATGACATATTTCTTTTGGTTTTCTACCTTGGATTGATTTCACCAGCTCAGCTCATCTTCAAGTTCAAATTAATGTATAAAGACAATAATTGGTAAAACACACAGTTTGAAAAATCTCCATAGCAATATGGGAAGTCAAAAGATATTGTAGGGCCATAGCATAAGTACTTTTCATGAAGAGAAGAAAATTTGTTGCACATTTTGTAATGTCAGTCAACTCCTTGCCATCATGAAATACTAAAGATGTCTTATACCTTCCAGAAACAAGAACATAAATATTAAATATTACAAACTGAAGAGTGAAATGAGTTTGCAAGAATACAGTAATTGATAGCATACCATCCAGACAAAGAATCTGTTTCTACTCCAAGAGCCTTCTGTATGGTATTTTACAAAGGTTGACTGCCTTCTCAAGGTCAAGGCTCTTGAAAGTTCTGCAGCAAATTTTGGAAAAATATAAATTTAGAAGCCATGCATCGGGTAATGTCTCAAGGCTAATGAATGCAACCAATTGTAAAAGCAAGGATATTTATACAAGATTAGATAGTGGTACATGTTAGTAAATCTTGATTGTGAGATTTTAACAAGTTCTTTTATTGTAATGCAATTATCAACAAGTAATTGAAATGGACGAGAGAATGAAGCTCCTCCAAATCCTGATCAGACTGTTATATGCAGTTCAGAGAAGATCACAGAACACACCAGATCCACCAGCTAATTTGTTCAACTTCCAATGCATTTTGTATAAACTGCTCAGTTATATGCCCTTCAATGCACAAATATTATTAACTCCATATATTGTATCTACAGAAACAGAAAAAATATGTAGACCAAATAGAGATTTCTTAGAAACATCCTACAACCCCGTAAGCCTTAGGAAAAGTTAAAAAGCAATCTTGAAGACAAGATTTTTTTTACATAGATACAATGTCTGTCTATACGTGTGTTTAACAATACATATACACATACATGCAATCATATGTAACTTGTTCTACATATAAAAAATTGGCAATCCCATATTTTTCAAATCATACATGGAATAGCCTATCTACGAAACCACCCATAATGAACTGTTTTTATTGTACTCATAGCTTTGTCTTTGGAACCTTCAATGAAATAGGGCCTGAAGATTGTTAGCATTTGTTCTATATGTTGTAGAATATGATATCCATTCAATATCAATTTGGGCAAGGAGCATAAGCCAAGGCACAATCAAACCCAAAAATGGGCAACACTGTGAAAGGATGCAAGCTCATGAAAGGACACATATTATGTGGTACACAAGCTTGGTTCAATTAATGTGTAAATTAGTTAGAGCTAGTATTATGCCAATCCTAGGAAGTTATTGGTTTGTCCATTTTGTTGAGTCTCAAAACTGGTGCTCCACTTCCTAGAACAAAATCTCACTTTCAAGGCTAGGGTTGTCATCATGAATGTGAAACTTATTCATCCACAGAACATGGAGGGTCAAATTTCAACTCTACGAAAGTGGGTTATCTCTCCTAGATTCTGAGCTCAGCTTAGACTCAAGAGGGAGTTCCTAGAGGTATACCTAAATAGGTACTAAATCAAACAAAATGGACAGCCAAAAATAACCACAACCAAACCTGATTGCATTCTGGATCTCAAATACTGTCAACAGATCAAGAAAGACTGGTTGCAATAACCTCAACATAGCTGATATGATTGTAGAGACATAACCCACATAAAATAAATCCATTCAAGACTCTCTCAAGATTAATTCCCTGGTTATAATACAAGGTCATGAATGCACAACAAATGGATCTAACTCTAAACTATTGATTAATATTTTTTATTTGTTTTGATGGTGTGAGATTGGTCAAGTGGATCCAAGACCAGTGCCTATCCAATTGGGCAAAAAAGACATAGTTCACTAACAGGAATACAAACTGAGAGCACAAGAATCAATGAGCTATGTATTTTATTTACACCAAGGATTGTGATATTCACAGCAAAGTGTACTTAGTTATCCAAACCATAATTGCATATATCCATATATAAAGTGAGAAAGATCATTAAAAGGCTTGCAATGTTTTCAAAATACTGTTACATTCATCTAACCCAGCATTACATTCATTCCAGCAAATGTGACAAAGGAGAATCCTAGCTACAACTCAAAGACCCTCTTGGAGATATACCTAATGCCATGGAGACATTCTACTACACAAATCACCTGCAATATTAGTCTTCTTTGATTCCACAAGCCTATTCCCCACCAAATGAATTGGATTGATATTTTTGGTTACCTTGCACCACATTGGAACCTTTGGATGTTCGGAGACCACACAAAAGAACCAACCTCCATCAAAATGATCCAAAATCCTCTTTTAACAGTAGCAAAGCAAAACCCTAATCTGCAGCACTATAGCAACCTAAAACTGAAGGCTCAGATTCATTCTCGCCCAGAATGGACACCCAAGATGAAAGGGTACCTAACAAATTTAATGTTGGTAGCTAGGAGAATTGATTTGCAGTAATAGCAAGTAGGTGGAATAAATGCACGTAGCTAGGGAGATATAAAAATCGTGTCATTCCATTTGGCACAATGTGTTTAAAAATAGTTTAGACAAATAATGACTTTATTTGTCTTGGTCTTCACATTCGTACATCATCCTCTATTTACACTCTAATGGACTTTTTGAGAACACAAGAACCATGTTGGAATTTCGATAAGTTTGCGAACTTGTGAACCTACCGACATTTGAACTCATCTCTTTCCTCCTTGTCTTTCTTTCTTTCTCTTTGACACATCACACTTTTTGCAAAGTTCATGAACTAGTAAACTTTATGAAACTTGAACCATTCTCTCTTTCCTTCTTCGTCACACTATCACATTGTTCCAAAACTCACAAACCTTAAGAATTTTGTCGCATTTTCACAAAGTTCATGAACTATTGAATTTTGCAACATTTCTTTGCTTCTTTGCATTTGACTTATCCTTCCTTGTGCCACACTTTTACAAGTTTTGCAAACCTCGCGACATTATGAATTTCATCAACATTTTGCCATTTTCACGAACTAGCAAAACTTGGTGACTTTCTTCACTTGGACCTTCGCTCACTCCTTTGTCGAGATTTTAGGAGGTTTGCAAATTCAAAAACTTCCTGACATTCTAACTTGTGCACACAAGAAAATTAGACAATTTAGCAATTTGACAAATTTGGTGAATAGCCTAAGTAAGAGGGAAAATGGGCATAAAACAAAGAGAAACCTTAACATATAGGCCCACTTAAGATCTCTTGGATCGGTTATAATTGATGGGCCAAGGGAAACCAAATAAATGTGATTCAAGAAAAGACGACACTGCAAATCTGAGTCCCAACACATTTTCTTTCAAATCTCCCAAGTTCGCAAGATCTTTTCACATGTCATCCCCTCTCATTAAATCATGTTCTTGGGACATTTCAAGAATCATGTGTTTTTCATTTTGAGCTCAGATTTGATGAAATGGCAAGATTGCAACACATGGTGCACTCCCACTAAGTTCACTTTCTCAGAGTCTTTTGTGGTTTTCTATTTATGGTCTTAAAACAATGAGATAATCATTTAGCTTTTGTGATATTGAGTGTTGGTGAGACTAAAGTTATGTTCTTCTACACTACTAGGGATGTGCTTTATAGGTTCCTAGTCTCTTACAAAGGGGAGCCAAATAACATCACATCCTATATGAACTTGGGTGTTCAATTCCCTAGACCTTCCTTCAGTCCAAGGTCTACATCTTAGTAAAGCCTTTGCAAGGGTTATGCATCTTTCTCTATCCTAGAGTGATAATGTTTCCACATACACTTCCAAGATATCCCTTCTAAGATGTGCCTCTCTCATGCAATTATGAGACCCACAATTCTACAAGGTTCTAAGGCTTGGAGTCCATTGACAACCAATATGAGAAAATTATATCGCCCTGTGTATGGTTTCTCAACCCTCTTGTCTTATGTAATACAATTTGTTCCTAGCCTTGTGTAAATCTCCATATTTGTTGCCTTGGTCGAGTTTCCTAGTTATGTATTCCTGGTAGAATGGTTCATCAAGATCTAAATATAGCTGAAGAAATTTTCCTTTGTATGTGCCTTTATGTTATGTTTCATTATTAACTTGTTATCAATGATCACTAGTCACAATTCTTTAATTTGAATTGTTTCTTTCTCTTGGATGACCAATTACTAATATACATAGATCAGCAAACTGAACCAACTACTAAAATGCTTGACAATAGATACACTAGAAATTCCATGTCATGAACACAAGATATATCCAGCTCAAAATGTTCTACAAGAGATAATGATGTGTATGTCTTATGGGATCCATGGCTATGTGGCAATGTTTCACTGGTTTCTGTTGGCTTGTAGATTAAATCATCCACACTTTGGTTATCTACCGGTACACCAAAGACGTCAATTTTGGGGACAAGTATGAGCCATTGGTGATCAATGAGGCTTAAAGTAAATATAGAAGGCATTAAGAAGTAGGATCAAGAGGATTTTATGAGGATACATGTTTGAATCTCGCTGACTTCTATTTATTGGCAAATGGCTCCATCCATTGCCTTAGTGATTTGTAGATTTGCCACAACTTTTGATCTTGGAGGTGAGTTAATTTGAGCCATTGATCTGTGTTGATACTTAAGATGATTTCAAAAGCATAAAAAAAAAGATCAAGTGGCTGCAATGTATCCAAATGTCTTAATCCTATCAATGTCTATAGATTGGTAGATTAAGGGATTGCACATCTTTTGCATCTATAGATTTGCTAAAGATGTTGATTTGGAAGTAGGGTGATCTAGGCCATTGATCATAGTTTAAGCTTAATGAAGACAAAAGTAATGTGGCCAAAGAGATATTTGAAAGGAAATGTCCAATAGATTTTGGTATATCAGTAGATCGAGATGCAATCAGCCTGAGCCATAGATTTTCTTAAAAGGTGGTGCAACATGTCACCATTTGATGAACTTCTATGGATTGGTAAATTGGTTCATCTAGCACTTTTACAATCCACAAATATACATATATCATTGATCATTCAAGCAAGCTGATCGATGCTATTGATTGTGTTGATACTTAAGAGGATTTCAAAAGCATAAAGCAAAAGATCAAGTGCCTGCAATGTATCCATATGTCTTAATCCTATCAATATCTATAGATTGGAAGATTAAGAGATTGCACATCTTTGGCATCTATAGATTTGCTAAAGACGTTGATTTGGAAGTAGGGTGATCTAGGCCATTGATCATTGTCTAAGCTTAATGAAGACAAAAGTAATGTGGCCAAAGAGATATTTGAAAGGAAATGTGGAATAGATTTGGTATATCGGTAGATTGAGATGCAGTCAGCCTGAACCATAGATTTTCTTAAAAGGTGGTGCAACAGGTCACGATTTGATGAACTTCTATGGATTGGTAAATTGGTTCATCTAGCACTTTTACAATCCACAACTATACATATATCATTGATCATTCAAGCAAGTTGATCGATGCTATTGATTGTGTTCAATGTCTAAGTGGGGTTCAAAGACATAAAGTAGAGAGATTGAGTGGATATGATGCATCCACATGGCATGATCATGTTGATATCCATATATTAGCAGATCAAAAAGTATGCATGTTGGGTCATCTATAGCTATGTCGAAGATGTTGATCTTGGAAGGTGATCAATCTAGACTACTGATTAGTGCCAAGACTTAATGAATTAAATGACATATAGTCAAGTGCCAAGATAAGAAGGTATGTGGCATGTTTTGATTGGATTTTGTGATCAGCGATTTTTCTCATAGGTGTTTTGGCGATTTTGGGTTGTGGAGATGATCTCTCTTAGCCATCGATGTCAAAGGAAAGTAGATTTGGACCATTGATCTAGTGGAGTTAAAATGCATTGAGAGGGAGGATCAAATAGTTTTTGTTTAGACACATGGTATAATCTAATGTAAATTTATAGAGCAGCAGATTGAAGTGATAAGCACTTTGATGATCTACACATTTTTCAAAGCCATTAATCTTGAAATGAAAGAATCTCAGCATTTGGTTTTGCTTAGTGTTTAAATAGTTTAGGTGACAAATCCAAGCAATGAATAGGCAACATTTGAAGGACACTTGGCATAGTAAGATTAACTCCTATTGGTCAAAGGGTGAATATTTGGGAGCTATGGCAAGCATTTAATTCTGAAGAGACTCCCCTTGGCCTATTAGAGCTATAAGTATAGAAGAGTTGCCTACTTTTCCCAATTAACTCAAATTACTTGTTTGATCATGAGTCCCACCAATCTTGTTCCTTGAGTTTAGATTTTGAGGTGTGGCTTCTAGACTTGCAAGGTATAATTTGGAGCACCAATAGGATCCCAACTTGAGGTCCATTGATTGGGGCCCAAATCGAGTGGGTCCAGACTCTCACACTACAACATTTGATTTTATGCAAGTGAACAATCCCTCAATGCATTGTCTAAGCTGAGTTTGGTGCTTGTCCCTTAAGTCTCGAATCTCTTTTAGGCTCACTTTCCACATTTATTGACTCAAATCTTTAGTTGCATCTACTTTTAGGTAAATGAGATACCCTATTTAGCCCTCTACTCTTTTGGTCCTATTGGACATCAACAATTTTGGCATATCAAGGTAGCTTCATTCCTCCACTATCCTTTATCAACTATCCTCTCCTTTCCATAATTCCTTAGATGCCCCACCTTGCTAGCAAAGACAATCTTTGCTAGTATTTCCAAAGAGAGGCAAAGATGGAAGAGGACTTTATTTTCAAATGCCCCATGTAATACATAATACAAAGGGGCTATCATTGCTTATACAAAGACTCTAATGGTTCACTATCTACTTTCTTCTACTACCTAGACCACTAGGGCTTGGATCTTTTCTTGAGGAATTTTATCACCTTCAAGTGCATGGCCCTACAAGGGATCTAGGGACACTATCTACTTTGTTCTACTACCTAGGTCACTAGTCCTTGGATCTTTTCTTGAGGGACATTATCACCTTCAAGTGTAGGGCCTTACATGAGACCTAGAGCCACCAAGTTGATTGCCTTATTCTTCCAGCCTATAATTGGTATTGGTAGCATTAGGTGCACATGGGATGCCAAATGTTTTCACACAATTGATAACACGTTAGTGAGACAACATACTTTTGCAAAGACTTAGCCCAAGGTACCACACTCTTACCATGTCTCAAGCCTAGTTGAGGTCTCCTATTCAAGTGCACACCACCAATTGATTTCCTACCTCCAACAGTTTAGATGGTGGAGGGTCTTCAACAATTATTGTTAGGAGAGCTTTAGATAGAGGCATTCTATAGGGGACATCATTGGATCTTTCATCGACACCTTCACTATTATTGACAAGGGTATAGGCTCATCTTCTAATGATACAAATTAGACCCAATTCACCCAGCATATCAGCATCCTCAATGCTCTCTTCTTTGGTTATGAATCCTCTATCTTGGATTTTTGGACTATTTGTAGACTATTTGTAGTCATCTTGTTGGGCTTGTGGGTTCTCACCTTTCTAACAAGACAAGGGTTCTTTTGTTTGTCATATTATCCTTTTTTTCCGTTTTTCTTTTAAATATATTTTAGCTTTTAGATTCTTTGAAGCCTCTTTTTGGCTCCCTCTTGCTACTATCTCTAGTTTATTTCTAAGTCCCATTAGACTTATTTAGTCACATACAAACATTAATATAATTTCTTTATTTCTTACTTTATCCTTTTATTAATCATCCAAGTTTGTGAGATCCATCACATTAATCACATTCATGGGAACCTTGTGCATAAGTTCTTCGAGGTTATAAAATTGTGCCACATAGAAAAATCTTGTGAAGTCCCCATTAGCATCCTACCAAGAATTAGTCAAAAAAATTGTTGTTTAGCTAGTTATGGTATTGTTTCTTTTAAAACCCAAAGGCCATGTTTCCATAACCCTTGTGTTGTGTTGTATGCATTCTTGTCTTGTGTTTATTTCACTGTTGACCTACTTGTGCCAATGAGAAGACCATTTCAATGGCCACTTATGCCCCTTGGATCATTGTTAATTGGCCTTGTATACCATAGATGACCACTTTGTCCCATCGCACTTAGATGCTAGCGATTTATGTCACATGGAACGATTTCGTTCGCTAGCAACTAAACTTCCCACAATAGCTAATTATTTTTTGCACATCTTTCCTTCAGCCATCAAGCACTCATTGCTCATGCTTGCTTTCTCTGCACAATCAACCATTGATATCAATTGTGTTTTTTGGCATTTAACCTAGTATATTATGAGTCAACAATCTTTTGATTGGTCCACATTGTTCTTGTGGAAATTTCCTCCATTACATAGGTTCATCTTATTCCACATTGCTACTTATTCTTGCTTATTTCATTTCCCAAGTGGTCCACTATGCATTGGACACAAAATTTCTAGTTTTTCAAATTGGGGGCCCAACAAGTCCCTGCTAGCAATGTCTATGGATGCCACTCATTGACTAAGGTGTTGGGAGAGATGACATTGTGGATGTTGTGTGCACAAAACAACAAAAAATAATGTGCCATGAATGTTATTGTGATGTCAATAAGCATATGATACAAGTTATCTGACTAAGAAAGTTGTGTTTACATGGAATAATCCTATTGGGCAATAGTTAATTTGGCTCTAGTGGCTAAAGAAGATGCTCGACTATTTACACTACTGACTATGCCCCAGCCATCAAATCTAGAACATATTTTGACAATGGATGTGAACTATCAATCTAAGTAAACATTTCAAACTATTTAAGCAACCAAAGTGACTCTTACACAAGTAGAATTGATATGCCATTGATGAACTTCTTGCAGCTTCAAGTCTTGATATCTTTGGCCCTAGTTTTTTCTACCCATTCAAATTTGACTTAAATTTCTCAAGAGCCATAACTTTCTACTACTCTGTGAAATGTAAAAAAGTCAAAACCTAGAATTGCAAATTGATTAGTTTATATGAGTAATCTAGGTGATGCTTGAAGCAACTAGATGGGGTCCAAATCACAAGTTGTGTCTCAAGATTTTGTGCCATGGAATTGCATCAAGGCAAGTGTTGGGGACTTGCTACAAGTGTTTATTATCCTAGGTAAGTCATTTCAATTCTCCATGTTTCTTAAGTTGATTCCTATTATAGTTTGAGGTTGTGTCATCATTCGATTGAGTTAGGTTTTATTTTATCTATCAAAAGGGTCAGCATAGTATTTTCTAGGTATTGTCAAGTTGGTGTTCATTTTACTATTGAATTGGTGTCATTATCTCCATACTCTTGCAAAAGGAAACCCTAGGGTGTTTGTAGGTTATGTTGTCACTTAAAAACCCTAGTGTTGCATTATCTAAGACATAACTACTTCTAAGGCCAACATTGAGGTTATCCCTTGGGAATCCAAGAAGTCAAGAAAACAATTGACAAGGGGGCCATAGTCACAGAGAATTTTGTAGATGCAAAAATTGACATTAAAGGGAACTTTTTATGTGTATGTTTTGCAAGAGGAACAAACATAGACCAACCAGCAATACATGGCATTGGTTTTGCTAAGGTGGTATTGCCAAATTCTTTGTCAAAGCAAATATTGTGATTTAGGCAGCAAAATTACAAAAGGACACACAAAGACAAATAAGAGATAGTTCAGGAAATGTCTTATTCACTCTTATCAGATACTTGATTCAAAAAGGTATTTGGACTCAAAGAGGATGCCAAGGAGCCACTAAACATGTAGACTTCAGCCACACTCTATAGAAAGGACTGAAATGTATATAGAGCTTAGAAGTTACCAAAATTTAGGCCCAAAGCAAGAGGTGCACCATTGGACCCTATCCTTGAAGGGGAGGTTGAGTTCCTATATGCTACCAAGTTTGAATAGTAATTCCAAGAAGTCTACTAGGGTCTGTGCCACATTTTGGATGTTGATGTGGATGATAAAATTAACATGGGAATGCCAGTCTTCTATGAGGATAATCAAAATGTGTTTTTCAATACATTGTTTGATTATGGAACCTTCCTAGCAAACCATTTGCATAATGACTTGGCAAGCTTCAAGAATCCCACTGCTCCCATTTGTGACAAGAAATTTAAAAGTTAGTCACTGCTATGCTTTCTCTTTCTGATCACTGTGGTAGGAGAATTTGATGGTAGGATAATTTGGCAATTAAGTTCAAGTTTTCAGAAGAAGATGGAGGAGATCTAAAACCAATATAGCCATGGACAATGCATTTAGATAGAATTCATCCACATGGTTTGTACTGTAAGTTTGAAGACCTATTTATGTCACCAATGTTGAAGAAATTGGGATTCATTAGGCCCAAGCTATCAGATGAGGTCAGATCATTCCTCAAGCCATTTTAGTATTTGCCTAGTGGAAAACTGCAAAATAATTTGGGGGATTTATTTCTATTCCCTACAAGCACAATTATCAGATCTTATGGAGCAACAGTACCTCCCTGTGTCTTGCGTCATAAGTACTTGATAGGATAGCATATTTGGAAGCTATGAGGCAATTATACTCTGCTAATTGAGAACATTTCAAGAAGTTAAAGCAAGGTAGTTTTATGCCACCTATTGTCCACATAGAGGATGAATTCCAAAACCAAATTAAAGAAAGTTTTGAAAAGGTGGTAGAAATCTTGAGATACCTAGACATGGATTGTGCAACTGCATATTATTGAGAATATGACCCTGGGAGTTTTGTTGATAAATTAAGTGTAGGGGAAAAAATGGTTCTCAACATTACTTCCATGAGCATGAAGATCTCGTAAGGAATTGTCACAATGACATGGAAAGGATTGTACTTGAGAAGAGATGGATGTATATTGAACATACAGAGAGTAAAAGAAAGGAGTTGCATCCCAAATATGAGGGGGCAATCCATGAAATTGAAAATCCTCTTGAAACAATGAAGAAGAAGCTAGAAAGAGCAGAGGAGCTTTATCAAAAACCCATGCCATCTGCAACTCAAGAAGACCCTACCCCTCCACTCAGTTTCGCCACTGCATGGATGTCACTAGCTTGGGAAGCCCATGAAGAAAATTTTGAAAGGGATTCTCCAATGATTGTAGATCAACCAAATGAAAGACCAATTTCTCCTAAAGTGTCAGCCATAGAAGAACATAATGAGCTACACACCATAGCAAAACAAACCCAAGGAGAGGTGGTTTCTTTGGTTGATTATGAAATGACTAAATGAACTGGAGAAATTGCTCACACAATAGATGTTCCAATTGCTTGTATCCCAATTCATGAGAAGAATAGCAAGAGATCAAGCCCCCCTCCAACTCCTACTTTAATGCAAAAAGTCTTCCAAGTAGTGGACACAAAAGATATAAGACAGAGTTTGTGATGAATTTCTTGCTGATGATGTATTTATTAAAACAAGAGAATTTCAAACTTTGGTATTATCAACTAAGTGAAAGGAGAAAAGAATTTTGGAGGAGAAAAGGAAAATGAATGAACTATTAGGGGAAGATACGCAAGATACAGGAGAGAGTTCCAATCCTTCCCCACAGTTTGATTTCAGTATAGAGAATATACTCTGGAGCAGGGAAGAAGAATGATCAGCGAAAATAGATGTCTACTACTGCCAAAATGGGGTATTTCAAATGCAATCTTGCTTGACACCATAGAAGGAGAAATGAGGAGCTGTTTAGTTCTCAAGAAGAGGCATGCAAATTCCTTGAAGGGTTAGCTTTTGACCACCAAAATGAAGCCTTGGCAATGTGGGCACTGGTCCCTACAGTAAACAAACTAGATGTGGATTTCCTATCACAAGACATGCAAGGCAAGATACTTGTTAAAAGGGTTGGGGAGGTCACTGCTCCAGAGGCTGCATCCTTTGCAATACATACAGCTCAATTCAGTAAGGCCACTGCAAAAAGGTTGTATAACGAACATGAAGAGACCAATGCTGAAATAATAAAACTGAAACAAATTTAGGCCAAAGAGGAATCAGTGACAAACAAATTAAGATAGCAGTTGAAGAGTATAGAAAGAAAGGCATTGCCTTCCCCTCCTAGAATACCTAAAGACAATAGTGCTCTACAAGATGAGGTGGATAAGTTGTAACTTGTAAGTATTGTTAGCAACAAAGGATGTAAAGGCCAAACACAATATTGAAAATCTAGTTAATGGCATATTCAAAGCCAGGGTACACAACTTGATAAGAAAAGTTGATGAGCTGTGGAAGAGTCATGAAAACATCACAAAGGCATCACACACAATGAAGAGTGTTGATTCTGAGTCAGATGAGATAAATATTAAATGGATACCTCAGGTGTTCCCAATGAGAGATATCCACAAGAATGCAAAATATGCCTAGAATAGCCCCCAAAAAATAAATAAAATTTATGAAGCCGCCAAATTGCTCAAACTCACTACTACTTTCATGGAAAAATTTAAGTTGGATATTAAAGAAAAGCTCCATGAGTTTCAGGATTTGATGGATTCAGGGATTTCTGATATTATGGAGGCCAATAGAGTAAACAAAGCCAGGTGGAGTTGGAGAGAAGACTTTAATAGTTTACTTCTCATTTTTACTAAGGATTTTCTCACTACTGATGAGGTTGAGCTTGTTTTGTGTAGTCATCAAGTGGATAAGACCATGGCCTTGGAAGTGAATTTGGACAATTTTGTCAAGGACAACAAGGTGATGTTGGATGCCAAATACGAAACCAGCATGACTAAAGCTGAAACCATCATTAATGCTAACTGGCGAACAGATGAAGAGTGGGAAGAATGGATCAGAAAATTCAAGGACAATTACTAAATTTTTGAATTTTTGAATTCTTTATATATCAAGAACCTCAAACAGTGTGCTCTATTATTTCAATCTGAGAACATTGTTGAAGATTGAGTTGTTACAATGAAAACTGAAGGCATATATGATAGATTGAATAGTATCACATGGATGTTCAGGCACTATCAATTCAGATGGCAATATGTGGCAGAATTGAATTGGCTATGTACAAATGTTGCAGGATGAATCACACAGAAAGCATAAGATAAGGTTGGCAATGGGTATTCCAGTTCCTATGTTATATAAGGTTGTGAAGTTTTTGGATTTTCTCATAGGCATGTGACCAAGTTTCATTCAGGATCAATTTGTGTAAGTCTATCTCAAAATTAGACCTTCGAGGATCATTGAGGTTAAAGGATGTGGTTACCAAAAATACAATGGATTCAACGCCAGTAGCATTTTGAAAGATATCTCATGGATCGGCCAATACAGGTTCAAGAGTCTCACTAAGAAAAATTATTAGTCTAGAGAAAGCAAAGATTTGGCAAGTGACTAGGTCCAACTAATCCAAACTGTCTATCTCTGTGGTCTAATATAGATATGTTTGGCAGCATGGCACACAAAGCTAGATTGGGAATTGGTCTTCACAAGGCAATAAATTTCATTGATGAAAAAACAGAAAGCTATTTTGATACGCACAACCTACATGTTGACATATGGCCGTGTTCTTTCATTCTAGTTAAGGGGGACAGTTGATCTTATCAAGAGGAGTGCCTTTAGCAACACTTCTCCATTTCACATACAACCTCCAGTCTTGAGGGAAAGAGAACCCAAGTGATACTTTAAAAAGTACTATCAACTTTATGAAATTAATTGTAAATCTAAATGACAAATGTCAATCATCTAAGTGAGATGAGCCTTGTCGTTTAGCTATAAATAAATATTATTGCCAATGCAATAGGGAGTAAAACAATTGTATATCCATTGTAGTGTAAGAAATTCAAAATACATTCTCCAAGCAAGCAGCAATCAAAGTTATTTTGTGGGTAATTCATTGTAAATAGACATGTATGCTTTCTTTAGTAAATCAATATAAGACAAGCTTCTATAATTCTTATTGTAAATTGTCTCCATTGTACAGTTGGTTATCTCAGGAAGTTTTCTTTGACTTCTAGGTGGACAATTATTGTTCTTGTGTTGGAATTTAATTAGTCTACCATCAAGGACTATTGTAAATCTTTTTAAAGGCAATGTGTGGGATAATTGGTATGAATAAAGGATAACTAAGCATTATTTGCATTTTGATGAAAGGGAATACAATCTAAAATTATATATCAATCTTTTCTAAAACTGTACGTTACATGTGCATTTGCTTCGATAAGTTATGCTATTTGACTCTATTGCATATAATACAGGCACCAATCTATGATTTTCTCTAATCACTCAATCTACATCTTAAATGAAATATCCTTGGTGTGTAATTTGTACTGTTTATTTGTCCATGACTTGCTTAAGGTGCAAGGGAACTATGTGTGATGATCTTATTCTAAAAACCTCTACTCAATATCCATGAAAAATTTTCTCTATTCACATTTCAAGATCACATCAATATAATTCTATCAACCAACTGTAATGTCCCTTGTAGGAACCCTTGTAATGTATGATTTAGATTTGCAATATATTTAATAAATGAACAATCTTTGGATAATTGATAAGTAGATAATCTTATCTTAGATGGATATTGAATAGTATAAATTATTATAAATTTTCTTTCAATATAAGCATAAGTCTGATAAGGTCTTGATTCTTGACAAGAAGGAATCAAATTTACCTTCTTGAAGATAGTTCAACATAGAAGACTCTATTGAATATTATTATTTGCATATTCCTTCTCGATTATGCCTCTGATTTTGTATGTAAGAGTATTAATTTGATCCTTGTCTAGATCCAATCTGCTGTCTCTGAATTCTTCACTAAAACCATGCATTAGCTTTGAGTATATATCTGCCTATATATCATCAATTTATAGGCCTTGAAACTTGAATTCCTTTCCTGATTGATATCCTTATAATCAGGCACCTTGCCTTGGATGTACTTTCTGATTTATGCACTTGAAACATATACATCCATATTATAAATTTCTGCTCATATAGAGTGGTTCCACAATGGGAAATTCAATAATAAAAATAATTCTGAATCTTGCTTGTCTCTACTTCACATTCCTTATGTCCTTTTATATCATTATTCTTCTACATGAAGGAGATGTCTCTTCAACAAGGAGATAACCTTTTGCCCTTCATAAATTATAACGAACTTTTATCACTCCTTCATAAACAAATCACAACCCTTTGCAAATGGATATCATTGCCTTAACAATTTTTTTGTCTTTACTCTTAAATCGTCCTTTTGTGACTTTTGTCTTATAAATGGTTTTGTCTCATTCTTCACAATTTGTCCTCTTCATAAACTCCTTCGAATTGCACAATATAAACACTTGAGTTGCTGTTCTCTTTTTGCAAAACATAACACTTAGAAAATCGCTGATCTTTACAAGGAAATCGTACGATAAAACTTAATTGCTGCACTTAGTATCATACAATAGTATATTTGGAATGAAACAAGTCTTGCTTATTTACATGTCTTGTCTTGTCTTCAAAGGAGTCGGCCTCTTGGAGATGTAATTTCAATTCTAAATCTCATGTTTCTTTAGCGCCAAGAGTGTCATATGAGTTGACCCATTAAAACCATTTCTCCAATGTTTAAATCTTTAATTTAAACATACAATTTCTAAACAGTTTCTACCTTTGACATCAATGACAAGCGTAATCACTGCACCCTGAATGAACACCATTGCTGCCATTTTTTAATCATTTAATGCTTGTCTTGAAAACCTTGATCTTTCATAAATATAGGCGATGCATCCTTCCACGATTGATTGCTGTCATGGATCTGATCGCTTAATTCCCTTAATGAAATTATGCTTTTTGGTTAATTCATGAGGGGTTATTACACCAACACATTGAAATTTAGTGAAAGACGAATTGCGCTTGTTTTGTGTCTTTAAAGACCTAGTTCATCTATAGATATTCTTGAAGGTTGAAGAAGATATTTCTTGATTCCTTATATTCTTCTAGTTTCTTCTTAATCGTAGCTAATAGTTTCTTCTAAACACAACTTGATTCAACTAGTGCATAATGGACATTAATTGTAACTATCACTATGAGGCCTTATTGGAATACCCTCCTGGGCAAAATTACTAAATGGACAAGCCCAATGACAAGAAAAGGTCCTATATCATAAAAACCTTCCTAACAAGTCCCCAAAGGTAAGAAGTAAATTATTCAATGAGCTTCTCCAAAATTACTAAGAATGCTCAATAGAAGGAATCCTCGACAATCTCTTTCACAAAGTTTTTAAGCCTTGCTTACTTTGTGTTCTTGTTTCAAAATCCTCCAAGATATTGAAATCACTCTTCATGGTGTCATCTCGATTCTCTATATATTCTTCCACAAAAAAAAAAAAAAAATCTCTCTCCTCTTTGTTGTTTCCTTTGAGTTAATGAGATATGTGCATGTCTCTTCATCTCAATATTTTCTATAGCCATTGCTTGTTAGGGTTAGAAGGCAAATATCTAACAAGTTAAATGCAAATTTGATCAATAAAACAGAGAAATAAGACACACAGAAAATTATAGCAGAAACAAGACAATATAGAGAATTTAACATGGTTCACCCAATTTGGACTACATCCACAAAACCGCAGCCATCCAATGATTTTATTATCCAGTGCAAAACATATTACAATCTCGCAAATAATGCCATACTACAACTCCCCATCCCAATAGCTTAAAACAAGATTTTAGAAGCTTCCAGAAATTAGGGTTCTACAAAGTCGGCTTTTTTTTCTTTTCCAGTGATGAAGCAAAAAAAAGTAGAAAAAAAATTTCCTCGAGGGTTGCCGCCCCTAAACCCCTGCCCGAGGTCCGGCCTAGGCACAAACCCTGATGAGGATACATGAAGAGTGTATAGTATAGCATGATCAATCGCCACATCCAACATTGTTTTCCTTATCTTGGGTTTAGTGACAGCTATCATTTTAAATTTTTCACCAATCTTTGTAAAAAGACCTAAAGTATAAATGAGTATGGTGAACGAAGTATTTTCAATATTTCCAAGGAAAATATAATTTGAAACAAAATTAATTAATTGCTTGGTCATAACTTGTGGTATTGAGGATTGTAATAACTATGGAATTGAGGGTGATATGATGTCCCCAAAACCCTACTACAAAGGGGAGGTGTATAAGGAAATGCCCCAAATTAGAGAGATGTATCAAGGACATACCCCATTTTTTCTAGAATGCAGACAAGAAGGAAACATTATATCCATGGATTTAACTCACAAGTTCTTGCACAAAGTGAGATTTTCAAGACTAAGTTTCATCAATCCTGTCACATGAAATTGCCAAACCCACAAGTAAACATGAAAACATGACAAAAAATGTTGTAAAATGCATATTTTTGTTTTTTAATATAAATCAAACCCATGCAAGCATATTTGAGCAATTTAAAAAAAAATGGCTATACTTGAAAAATGGCAAGCACCATGAAGGTCCATTGTTAGAGTAAAAGGGTATTTACCTAATTAATTGTTTAATTACTAAAGTCCCATTTCACTCTAGTACTTAAGCTTAGTTAGGTCATGTGTTTCTTTTATGTCTCGAGTCATAGGATGAGGACATATGTATCCTCACCTAGGGTTTCTATAAGGTTGCTTTTTGCTTTTTGCTTTTTTCTTTTATAAAGATTCTTTATTGTAATTTTATTATCCAAGCAGATAATGATTCATTGTTGTTTTTTATCAATTAACTCTTGGCCTCCATAGCTTTGTTATTTCTCTCTTTCTATGGCAAGTGTTTGATTGCAAGTGATCCTTGAGAGTTGTAAGGTTGAGAAATCGACTCCAACATGGTATCAAAGCTCCAAATCTATAATTCTCTATCCTCTTTTAGAGATATCTAGACTTGGGCAAATTTTTGGTCCAAACTAGAGCCAAACGGACCTCACCATTGCATCAAAAAAGCTCTAACAGCCTAAAATCACCTGCCTAAATGCTAAAATCAGAGCAATTGCAGAAACAATATTATCTTGTGGGCACAAATTTCAAGCATTGATTTTTGTACGGCTGTACCAAATCCATACTGTTGGTATTGAATTTGTACATATCTTATGACATCATACATCTACGTTTGCATCTACGATTTTTTTTAGGGTCTATGAATTTTTGTGGCTGATTTTTCAAATTTTCTCCCATTTTCCAACAAAGTTTTTCATCGCTATTTCTCTAGCAGAAACGGCTTCTCATTTATGAGCGAGATTTTTCAACGAATCTGGAAATTTGTATCATTGTTTAAGTTTTATAGCAGATTTTTTTCTTTATCCCAATGGTTTTTGGGCAAAGTTTTGTTGCTACCCTCGATGGCATCTATGGCTCTCGATGGTGCCCCCTTTGAATTTTTAGGCGTTGTTACCATTCAATGTGGCCGTTTTTTATTTTGGTATTAGCAGCCCCTTTTTTGTTGGTCAAGGCTCTAGTTTTTCCGGCCACCAAAATTGTTGGTGGTTCTAGGAGCTGTAATTTTTTGGGCACATGTTATTAGGGGCCATGTGTTCCCTCCTACCAACGACACATTATTACTAACTATAGTAGTTTGATGGCTTTTGTGTCGCACCAACAACAACTAGATTTTTTTTGTTCGCTAGTGTCTTTGTTCTTCCAACCACTATTTGGGGCTCACAAGGACCCTTTTTTAAGGGCTTTCTATTGACTAGTGATTGCTTTTTAACTTTTTGGCCAACCTTTCTTTAAAACCCGTACTATTTATAGTGTGTAGAGGTTGGTCTTCCATTTACCAATGTCTTTTACTTGCTGCCCAATGGCAACTTTTTTCGCCCCACCTACACCATTTTTTGACAAATTGACCTTTTTCTATGCCTAAGGAATATTCTACCCTTTTCGAAAATATTTCAACGATCTCAAGCAAACTGGTTTTTT
The DNA here is from genome assembly GCA_007115665.2 of Sequoiadendron giganteum. Lineage (NCBI taxonomy): Eukaryota > Viridiplantae > Streptophyta > Pinopsida > Cupressales > Cupressaceae > Sequoiadendron > Sequoiadendron giganteum. Next base: position 162,919,442 of record CM021110.1, on the reverse strand, counting down.
TCAGAGAAAAGAGTATTTTGGTGGCTCGTAGAATATTTTGTTTACTAACGTCGTGCTAACATCGACAATATGGTCAGCCCCTACCTACTCCCTCAAACCCTAGTTTTTCTCTAAAGGAGATGTTCTTTTTGGCATACCTTGGACATACGGTGTCAAAATTTGGCGAACAAGATATCACTGGAAAGCTAGTTCTAAGCACTTTCCAATTGTGCAAGCATTTTTCTCAAATTTTGTTGTTGGTACATTTTGTTGTCTATTAAAGTCAAATGTGCTTTTTCATTCCCAATCTCATATATTTGGCCAGTTCCTCTATTTTTTGTTTTTATTGCAACATTGGAAGGTCTTTCAAAGCTCTTCACAGCTATGCATGCACTTTTTCCATATTTTTCCCTAGGTATATTTTATACAATTTTTCATGTTTTCACATTCTTGTTGATTACTCAAATGTTCTGGCACTTGGAAAAGTTTTGTTTGTGTAGGATGACTTCTTTTGAGTTGTTCTTTATGTATTTCCAGCATTTTGTCATTTCTAGACTTTGCAGAAACATTTTGAATGCACTTCTTCATTTGTAGACACACTAAGATAAAGTCACTCTTGTGTATGTTTTTTGAGGATTTCACACATCATGTTGTACAATATTTTGTACTCATACTATTTAATAATGTGCTATTAGGGGTGTTTTGTGTGCACCTTCTTGTTTGCAATCACAGCCTTGTCTACCTTCATGTATGTGCATTTGGGATTGCAAACCCTTTTTCAATTGCAAGCACTTTCTTGTGCATGTTTAGATGTTGTTTCTTCTCCTTCATGCACTACATTGTGACACATAGTTTTAGTGGAATTTTCATCATCTCCCTTGTCAACATCATGGGTGGGTTCCATACTATTGGTACTAATGCTTCCTTGGTTTTGCTTTGGAGTGAGCTATGTATCTAATTTTTGTCCCTATGTACTAGGCGGATGCAATAGGTGGTTACCTATACATTTCAGTGTACACCATCCTAATTTTAGAGGAAGTTCTTCATTTTCAGCACCATAACAGTCATCTTTCAACAGATGTCTACAACTTCTTTGTGTTTCAATGGTGTTCTTCATGTTCCTATTCTTTTTGGGACATTGTTTTGTAGGCTTCTTAGTCCTTCATGTCTTTTTCTCTTTTGGAGAGGAGTTTTTCACATGAGGTTTTCTCCCTTTATCCATTTATAAGAGATCTTTTCATTTTTACATGGGTACCTTATCAGGCTTAGTTGTCGAGACCCATCTTTTGCATTTCTTGCATTCGCATTTAGAAGTTTTAGCCACTCCCTAAGTTACACTTAAGGGGGGTGTTAAACTAAAAGGGTATTTATCTAATTAATTGTTTAATTATTTAGGCCCCTTTTCACTCTAGTACTTAAGCTTACTTAGATCATGCATTTTTTTGTGTCTCAAGTCAAAGGATAGAGACATATGTCATGATCTTCTTTTATCCTCACCTAGGGTTTCTCTAGGGTTGCTTTTTGCTTTTTGCTTTCTGTTTTTTCGTTTTATAAGGATTCTTTATTGTAATTTCATTATCCAAGCACAAGATTCATTGTTTTTTTGGATCAATCAGTTCTTGGCCTCCATAGCTTTGTTGTTTCTCTTTTTTTGGATCTATCAGTTGTAGGGTTGAGGGATCAACTCCAACATCCATGTGGCCTCAAATAAAAATAGAAATTGGTTTGGGCCAATATTTTTCACAGATAAAATTTGTTAAATATTAATATGGATATGTAATTTATAGTCATATGACACTATGAGATCCTAGTTGTTGTGCAAGACATTCCTAGTTGTTGCACAAGACATTCCTATTGCTGCACAAGAGATCCTGATTGCTATGCAAGATATTCTTTGTTGCTATGCTAGGGTTTCAAGTGGCTGCATAAGAGATCAATTTGGTGTGCAAAGTGAATGTCTTCCTGTGCAAGTATCTTTCTTGCTGCATAAGGTATTCCATTGGTTATGCAAGCATTCTCCTTGTCACACCTGGAACCCTTTGATTGTGCAACCTCTTTCCTTTTCCATGCAAGATAAACATCCTCCATGATACTATTTGAAAATCAAGTGTGTTATTTTGCTTCAATTACTAATGCTATTCATTTATTTTCAAAATGAAAACCATTTGATAAAATTTGTAACTATATTTTGCATAGAAAACTTATTGTTTTTAAGGAGTTTTGGTGATAAAGAATTAGAGTAGGGAAGGCATAGAAAAAAAATTGTTTTCTTCTCATCTTGTTCCATCTGATTGTATGATGTTAATAGTAGTAAGTTGACCACTGATAATAAGTTAACTATTTTGATCAAGATGCTTGGAATAAAGAAAATTCAGATCCACTTTGTTTGAACTCTTATGGTTTTATCTTTTGAAGCCTTTAAGATACTACTAAGGTGTGGTTGAGTTAAAACAATGTCAAATAGCTTCAGCAGTTTAGAACTCTCAAAAAATAACTATTCCTTCTAGTTACTAGAATGATTATGTCAATATCAAATGGAAGAGGTGTTACCTTTTGAGTATTAACAAATATTGTACATACCAAAGAAAGCAAACAAACAGATGCACTTCTAATTTAACTAGACTCTTGCCTTCTTGTCAGTCACTCACACCACATGACATGCAGACATCTTTGAATTTTGTAAGCTCCCTCCTTTATTATAGCATAAGTAAGGGGAAACGTATATTTGCAGTTATCATTACCAACCTGCACATCTTTTTACGACACATTAAATGCTAGAAATATGTAAAGCCGACTCTTCCAATCAAACTTGCCTGTTATATTTTCATGAGTATCTGACCGTGCCTGATTTTCCCAATTCCTCCATGTGTAAATCTGCAAAAATAATTGTATCGCCTATTAGTTCCCTAAAAGAATGTTGTATTTGAAAGATCAAGCCCTGAATATAGAATCTGGATCATGTCCTCCTTACAAGTGTATAATAAGATGTAAACCAGTCAGAAGGCATAGATTATAAACATATTTTTAGATAAATATATGAATCATTGTCAAAAACTTTCTACATCAGTTAACTCCATTTTGTAATTAATGTGGCATATTCAATAATTAATGTAAATTAACAGTGAACAAGATAAATGATTAGTTAAAAGGTTTTATCTACCGTTATTTCAAGGGCTTTGAACACTCCCAATAGCCACGGATAAGATTTGCAGTTCAAGTACTTGGATTGAGATTTGCAAAGGCAGAACACCTTGTAGCTTCCAGTTATAGGAATAATCTTTCCCGAATTGAGTTCTATTTTAGAATACTATGCATATGATTTTGTTGGATTTCCATTACATATTTGAGTCAAATGATCCTTCCTTTGAGCTTGGCTAAGACTTATAATAAAATAATATGGCAGAAAATCTCTCTGCTTAGTCTGTGTTACTTTAAGACAATAGTTTGCATGAACATCCCAACCTAAAGAGAATATTATCCATGTCACATACTAAAAACCTACATCAAAATTGAAGGAAGAAACAGAAAGCTGTAGGTTAAAAATATTCTAAATACAAGCTACAACTACTGACTCTCGACAAGTTACTGCACATCAATAGTTGAAAAACTATCAAAGTAATGCAACAGCCATAAATTCCAACCTCAATACTGTACTTCTGTTTTTGAAGGGATTATTAAATACATCCAAGCATCCTCGGAATAGGGCTTTTAATGATACAAAATAATCTCAGATATATGTAGTATGGGCAGTTGTCTTAAATCGTGTATATGCCATCATATTACCCACTGATTATAGAATAGCGTTTATTGACAAATACTAATTAGGCATGTATCAGCCATATATTCCAACCTCAATACTGTACTTCTGTTATTGAATGGATTATAAAATACATCCAGGCATTCTCTGAATAGGCTTTATAGTGATACAAATCAATCTAAGATATATGTTACATGGGTAGTTGTATTAAATTGTGTATGGGTTGTCATATTACCCACTGATTATAGAACAGTGTGTATTGACAATTACTAATTAGGAATGTATTAACAAAATTATTAGTGATAATGGTGACAGCAGCTGCACTGGCACTTTATTCCATGATTTTTTGTACTTGATCTAATTATCTATGTAGAAAGAGGCAATCGGATTAAGCTTTCTATTGGAGAAACTATATCAATTTGGAACACCATACTCATCATATATCTAGTTCATATTAAAAAAGTTTGGAAACATTCAGTTTGTGCAACAAAGTTCATATTGAGTACTTATGCATATATTATTTAAATAAGTCATAATAATTAAGACTGCATGAATACAAGGGCTTTGGGTGGTGGAATTTTATACTGAGCATTCTGTATCCGAAGATGGAAGATTATCTTCTTAGAGGAAACCTATTCCAATCAAGAGACATCATCTTGAGAAGACTATAATCTTGCATCTTCAGATAGAGAATGCTATGAGGATAGAAAGCACAGTAATTTCAATCATGTAGACCCAGAAAAAATGATTACTTCCATTACTCAGTACACAAAATTCATTCCATTAGAGCAGTCTCACCTAAAGCACCACAAATTTTCTTTTATCTTTACTACTTCCCGAGGAATCCCAAAAATTCCCCCCTCCTAGAAGCTAAAATAAAATCTAAATATTTACTATTTGAACTCTCATCTACCCAGACAAGTGAGGAATCGGGAGGGATGGCGTCGCTGGTGTAGGCCATTGCCCTGTGCAGGCCGCGCCTTGCATGAGGCCACGCCTCTGCTGCATGCCATGGAGAGCTCTTGGGAGGACGTTGTCTGTTTCGCTGCAGGTGTTTGCTGGCTTCGGGGTGTTTGATGCATGAGGGGGTGGGTTTTTTGGGCGTCGGCTGGGGTGAGGTCAACTTTATCTCTTTCTATGGCTGTGTTTAATCTTTTTCTTTTCTGCTCTCTTCTGTATTTCCTTTGGTTGCCACTCGTAGCATGGGCTTTGGTGTTTGAGTGGGGCTCTTGGTGTTGGGGGTTCAAAGGTGTTTCGTCCCTTCGCTTATGGCTTCGGGGGAGACATCAAGGGTCAAATCTCATATGGATTTTTGAGCTGCATTTGGGGCTTCCTCTCCAAATCATTCATTGAGGGTTTTTGATAATAATCTGTTTTCAACTGATTCGGGCAATGGAGGATTTGTGTCGTCTGGAGATTCTTGTATCACGAAGATAAATGGCTGCCTGGAACGCACCAAAGATAGGCCGATGTTGGTAATTCAACCAGAATCGATTGCAGAGGACATTGAGTATTACTCGAAGCAAACTTTGCTATGCAAATTTTTGGGAATGAGGGTTTCAATCCAATTTTTGGAGTCATGGGCTCACCGGCCCTGGTCCCTAGAGGGTGAGATGGAAATAATGTTTTTGGCAAATAGTTACCTCATGGTGACTTTTAATTGCATGGCGGATCGCAATAGAGCTTTTGAAGGTGGGCCTTATTTCCACAACCAGATTGGTTTATTTATTAAACCTTGGCATGCGGGTTTTGATCCTTCAGAGGAGCTCCCAATTCAGGTTCTGGTGTGGGTGAATCTCCCTAGATTTCCAGTTGAATGTTGGTGCAAAGACATCTTGCATAGGGTTGCTTCTCTGCTGGGGAAACCATTGGGTCCCTCTCAGCAAACTCGGGATAGAAAGGTAATGACATTTACTTGCATTTGTGTTGAGATGGATTTAAATAACCCTCTTCTAGATTCTTTGGAAATTCGTGTGGGTTCATATTTGTGGGTGCAGCAACTAGATTATGAGACATTGCCCTTTCGTTGTCGTCTATGTCATGAATATGGCCATTTGCAGAGTAGATGCTCGAAGTCTAAATCTTTTGAGTCTCAGACTACTCAGCCTCCCCATAACCCTCCTAAGGTCAATAAAGGCAAGGACCCCATTCTTGGCACTGGGGCAGAGGGTTTTATTCCTATTAAGGCTCGTAATAGGAACCGGGGTCAAAAGAGGACTTTAAAGGAGCAACAAGAAGATGATACCTTAAATAGATTTGAGGTTTTGGATGATCTCAATCAGCAGGAGGTGAATCCAGGTATGATGATTATGGATCAGGGTGTTTTGGAAGTGGTTCAAGAAGGAATTATTCCAGATTTTAACCAGACTTCTCAGGAGGCTGGTGTTTTGCAAATGGAAACAAATCTTAGTTTGGTGGTTCATGGGAGTTTCGAGAGTACTGCAAGTGCAAAAATGGGGGAGGGAGAGACCTCTATTCCATTGGTGAAAGTGGGGACTAATTCGGTAAAAGGCAGCAAGGCCTCTCCTTCATTGGGCCTTCTTCAGAAAGTCCAAAAGAAAGGGGTTGCTAAAAAGTCTTCCAAAGTTGCGAGAAAGGACTTAGAAAAAATAAAGAAGATGGGGGAGACTTTGGTAGAGTCTAGATTTGTTAATACCCTGGATTACCATTTCTCTAACCCTCTGAAATGATCGTCCTCTCTTGGAATGTAAGGGGCTTGAATAGTGGCCCTCGACAAAAATTTGTTCGTGAGTTGGTGAGAATTCAGTCTCCTGATGTTCTTTTTTTACAAGAGACTAAATTATCTGTTGAAGGTATGGTTAGTTTGTTGCTGAAGCTATGGGGGCGGGGTGACTTCCAGTGTATTGGGGCTCATGGTAATGCTAGGGGTGTGGCTTGCTTGTGGAATCCATTGAAGATTCGTCCTCTCTGGTGGGTGTCCGTCAAATCCTCCATCTCTATGGTTGCTTCAAGTCTGGAGTCGGGGGAAACTATTCTTCTTTCAAACATCTATGCGCCAACGGATTTTCCTGGTAAGCAGTTATTGTGGTCTCATATCAGTCACATTCGTAGCCTTGCTCCTTTTCTCCCTTTGATTATTGCAGGTGATTTTAATGCCATTATTGAGTTGGATGAGAAGAAGGGTGGTATTGCGAGGTTGGAGCCTTCTGCCTTCCTTTTTTGTGATAACATATCTGCCTTGATTTAGCTGACATTAAGCCCCGTAATGGTCAGTTTACTTGGAACAATAGCAGAATGGGAGAGAATTGTATTGTTGAGAGACTTGACCATTTTTTGGTTTCCTGTTCCTAGATTGGTAGATTGTGGTCTACTTGCTCTGAGATTTTGGACTAGAGGGGCTCGGATCACTGGCCTATTAAGTTATTTGCTATTTCGGCTCGTGTTACTCGATCCCCCTCCTTCAAGTTCCAGCTTATGTGGTTAAGAGATTCTTCTTTGCAGGTGCATATGGCTGAATGTGGCGAATGGGAAGGCCTGCTCACGGAATTGCTATGTACTCTTTTTCCAAACTACTACAATATGTGAAATATCAGCTCAAATGGTGGAATAGGCAGTGTTTTTTAAACATTTTTCATGCTAAGGTGTCTTCTCAAGCTGGCTTGGATGTCATCACTTGGGAGATAAGGGAGTTTGGTCTTTCAGAGGATTTACTTAGGGAGGAGGCAAGGGCTTTGAAAGCTTTGGAGGAGTGTGAGTTGCGTGAGGAAATTTACTGGAAACAAAAGGCTCGCGTTGAGTGGTTACAAGAGGGGGACAAAAACACTTATTTCTTCTTCAATTCGGTGAAAGACAGGAGACATGGTAATTCTATGCCTGTTCTTGTGAATGGCAGGGGTTAGCATTTATCTTCTTGGCAGGATATGTCTAGAGAAGCTTCACAGTTCTTTGCTTCTTTGTTTAGAGAGGATTCTTAGGATAGTTTGGCGGAAGAGAACCATGTTTTATCTTGTATCCCCTCCTTGGTTACTGAGGATATGAACGAGCATCTTATGGGCTATATCTCGCTAGAGGAATTGGAGGCTACTATTTTCCAGATGAAGAAAGGGAAAGCTTCGGGCCCTGATGGCTTCTTGATTGAGTTTTATCAGGAATTTTGGGATATCATTAAGTTGGACCTATTGGAGGTGGTTCGTGAGTCTCAGAGGAATAAGCAGATGTTGTAGGCTTTGAGCTCTACCTTCCTTGCCCTCATTCCCAAATGTGAGGGAGCAGATCGACAGAGTCAATTTTGCCCTATTTCCCTTTGTAATGCAGTTTATAAAATTATTTCCAAGTTGATTACTGAAAGGATGAAGTGATGGCTTAGATGGCTTATCTTTGAGGAACAGAGTGGTTTTGTGGAGGATCAACAAATTCTGGATGGGGTGGTCATTGCTACTGAAACCATTCATTCTATGGCAACCTCAAAGAAAAGGCTATGTTCATCAAGCTGGATATGGCAAAGGCCTATGACAGAGTTAAGTGGTCCTTCTTGCGGAAAATTCTCATTGCCTTTGGTTTTGCTGAAGAGTGGGTCCAGTGGGTTATGTCCTGTGTTTCGTCCACTTCTTTCTCAATGCTGATAAATGGCGAGCCTTCTCTTTTTAGTGCTTCTAGAGGCCTTTGTCAAGGGGATCCTCTCTCTCCTTATTTATTTATACTTCTTGCTGAAGGTCTGGGGAGATTGGTGAAACATAATGTGGAGTTGGGTTTTATTCAGGGTTGGGTGTGGGGAAATGGTTTGCTTCCTCAGTCTCACCTACAATTTGTGGATGATACTGCTTTGATGGGTATGGCTAAGATCAGAGAAGCCATGAATTTGCGCAAGGCTTTGGATATTTATCTAGTTGCTTCTGGGCAAATGATTAACGAAGATAAATCTTCCATTTTCTTCTTCAATACTCTACAGCTTATTCAGCAAAGGATTGCTCATATTTTGAGGTTTCAATTTGGGTCTCTCCCTTTAACTTATCTTGGCATTCCTATCTCTCCTAGTAGTCTCCCTAGGGAATCATAGCAGAATATTTTGAACAAGTTTTGTGCAAAGGTTAATCATTGGACTCATAGATGGTTGTCCTTTGTTGGGCATGTTTAGCTGCTTAATTTTGTGGTGCAGGCTCTTCCTATTTATAGATGTATGCTCCAGGTGGCTCCGGTTGGCTTTGTGAAGGATTTGGATCCTTTGGCTAGACAGTTCTTATAGGCAAGCATCTTGTCCTCTTCTAAGTGGAACCTTGTGAAGTGGGATATTGTGTGTAGCCCGAAGCAATTTGGGGGTCTTGGATTGTGTCAGTCAAATTTTGGTCGAGGTTGGTGTTGGCTGCAAAGATTTATTGGAGGTGGTGTGTGGAGCAGGATCATATCTGGGCTAGGATTTTATCTCACAAGTACCTTCCGAGGGTTTTGAAGGAGGAGATTCTCAAGTTTCTTCTAGTGGGGAAAGGTTCTGAGATTGTAATGTCCCCAATTTAGCCCTATGCTCTTTTTGAGGTTTTAGCCTATTTTCGGAAACTCGTAGGCTAAGCAGAATGGAAAATTAGGGTTTCCTATTTTTTAGGAGGTTTCAGATGCATTTTGAAGGTTTGCATGCAGGAGGTTGGAAGTGTGCTTCTAGGAGTTTTCTGGGTTTTCAGAAGAGCTTCAGAATGGTGTAACATGCATCTCCATCTGATAACCTTTCCAAACACTTACTATTTATAGTAAGTCATGTTGGCTTCTCGGTTTGTGCTCAGAAGGCGTTTGGAAAACACTTACTATTTATAGTAAGTCTTGTTTACTGCTCAATCGGTGTTCAATTGATTTTTTGCAAATTTACTATTTATAGCAGTTGCTATTTTTGGTAAGTCAATTTATAGTAGTATCATTCTAGCAACAGTTCAACCTTTTGCAGTTCAATGTGGCTGTTAAGTTTGGCCTTTTGTCAAGTTTGCAGTGAACTTACTATTTTTGGCATTGGCTATTTTTAGTAAGTCTATTTTGGGCAATGTCTTCATTAGGAGTATGGTGCAGTTCATTATCCAGATTTTGGTAATGTCTCAGTTTCCAGTTTGGTGATAATTGTCTCCTTGGACTAAGTTTTATACTTAGTTAAAATTGTGTTTTGAAGTTGTACCCCATGCCTAGCTTAATGACTTTAAGTTGTTTTTAACTTGGGGCCATAAAGTGATATATTTACTATTTTATTAAATGTTTATTCCTCTAAATGGGACGACTTGGGAGAAATATGAAGAGTTCTAAATATTTCAAAATGAAATGCTTTTTGAAATAGACGCCTCTTGGAGAAGTTGAAGAGTTTCTTGTTTGGAGGTTACAGTTGATTCATCTCCTCTTTGGAAGCTTATTTATTGATGCTTTGCTCATTCATTCGCATCTGGGAAATTGAATAGTAAGGTTATGCTGCTGGTTTGAATCCAGAACCTGGCTAAGGGGAAGCTTAGCGAATTCAATCCATCCTTCGGGCCTACAACTATGGCTTCCTAGGTGGATCATCATGGTTGTATTTCACTTTGAAATACAGATGGAGCTTCAATTTTTTGAATCAAACAGGTCGTTGATGTAAAACTTGTTTTTGCAAGTTGCCGATTTGGCCTGGCTGAAGCTATTTTTTGTTCATAGCTTCAATTCAAATTTTGGTTTTGTTTTGGGTGTTAGCCCATGTTGTTCTTCTATCGAGGGCGCCCCTTTCTACAAGTTTGCAGATTTTATCATTGAGTTTCTGATTTTTGGGAGAAGGTCGACCCTTCCTGGAGGTTGTACCTTCTTTCTTGACTGCCTTGGGAATCGTGCCAACTGTTTCTCTCTATTTTGGGCTCATTTTCTCAATGGAGATTGGACGCCTAGCTCTTAGTTGTTGATTGGTTGTGGTTTGAGAGCTTTCGGAGTTGAATTGAAGAAGATACGTCCAATTTGGTGAATTCTCTATTTGTTGATCTGATTTTCTATATTTCCTGTTTCTGATCAGATTAGTTTGAAATTGTTATAATGCTGTTCTAAGTTTCTTTCTATATCTTTTTGGCATTGTAAATGTTGAGGAAGTGATACTCTAACCATTGCTAATTTTGGGAATTCATGGTTGATACATTGCAGCTGTTTATTAATCGTTTGTAAGTTGTTTAGTAGTACGAATAGCAATTTGTTTACTTACTGCAATTTACTTTGTTGTAATTCCCCCCACGTAATAAAGTGGTTGTGTGTATTGTATACCCCCCACAGTTTATGTGGAAGTGAGGTTAATTGGCTAGCTTGCCGCCTTTAAATGTTTGTAATAATCACACCCACGAAATAAGTGGAGTATTCCCACCGCTTGTGGATGCTTGCATCAACAGAAGAAGTTGTATTTCAGTTTAATATCTAGCACTCCACCATATGTTAGCACCTCGCCTTGCAAAAGGATCTTGCGTGCACACTCTTGGTGTTGAGTTTAGCTCTCTATTTTCAGTTGTTAATCAAGTTATTAGATCCTAGGGATCCTCTGACCATATGCCCGCCCCTCCTCCTTCAATAGTTTTAGGGCACATTCTTGGTTAGAGTTGTTTCAGCTGTGTTTTGGTTTAGAGCTAATTCTTAATGGGTGCATGATTTGCATTGTTGTGACTGAAAATTAAAGGCAAAAATTAAGGGGTATATTTCAGAGATTTGGGGAACACTTAAGAAAGGGATTGCACTAATCAAGGAGAGCTTGTTCTGGATATGTAATAGGGGGGTTAAGGCCCTCTTTTGGTTGGATTCTTGGGACGGTTTTCCCCCCATTTTGTGCCAATATCCTAATTTGTTGAATCTTTTCCAGCGCTTCCTAGAGGCTGGTTGGTCAAGGGTGATTGATTTTAAGGCTTCTTATCCATGTGAGTAGATGGAGGTGGCTAGGAGGAAGGATTATTGTGATTGGTCTGTGGTTGGGATGGAGGAGGAGTGTGCTGAGCTTCAAAATATTTTGGTTGGTTGACAATGCATCTCCCTTAGGGATAAGGATATTCTTGCTTGGAGCCTAAATCCTAAGGGTTCTTTCATTGTGGCTAGTGGGTATCAGGAGTTGTTGGCTCGTAAGTTCGATGGGGTGGTCCCTTGGTGGAAACATGTGTGGAACAAGTTTTCATGGCCAAAGTGTAATTGTTTCGTGTGCACTCTGGCTTGGAATAGATGTTTGACTTGGGATAATCTTCAGAAGTGGGGATTCCAGGGTCCTTCTATTTGTGTTCTATGCGGCTGCAGTGAAGAGGATTCTTCCCACTTGTTTTTCCATTGTCCATATTCTATGTTGCTTTGGCATTTATGGTGGGGTGTTTGGAAACACCCTTGTGTTCATGCTTCTTCCCTTGTTGAGTTCTGGAGCAGTCTAGGAACACCTCCTTCCCAGGCCTCTTTCCTTCAAATTGTGTGGTGCATTGGTCCTACTTTCCTCCTCTAGCAAATTTGGTTGGAAAGGAATAGTAGGATCTTTCGTGGAGATAGGTTGATGGTTCAACAAGTTTGGTACAGAATTGTTGGTATGATCCAAGAGACGGTGGAAGCCAAGTGTGATGTGGCTTATCCTAGGAAAAGGAGTGGATGAGATTGTGAATAGATTGGGCTTACAGGGGTTGACTTCTATCTCTGCTTGTGTCAGAAGAGGTAGGCGGGTTAAAAAGAAGGTTCAAAGGGTTGGAAGATGGTTGCCTCCTCCAGCGGATGTTCTGAAGATCAATATGGATGGCTCCTCTAGGGGTAATCCTGGGCCTGTTGAGATTGGTGGAGTTGGAAGAGACGGTTTTGGCTCAGTTGTTTTCTTTTTCTCCATTCATAAAGGGCATTCTAACAACCTTACAGAGGGGTTGGCAATTCTCATGGCTATTGAGTGTGCTTGTGCTTTGGGTTGGCATAGGATTATCTGTGAATCTAACTCACAAATTATTGTTAATTTGTTGCACGAGCATAAGGTGGTTGAGGTCAATTGGTAGATTGCCTTGGTGGTTCGACAGATTTTGTAGTTATGCTCTATGTTGGAAGTGGTGTCTTTTGTCCATATTCCATACGAATCGAATAGGGTTGCTAACTGTCTAGCTAAGTGGGGTTCAGAGCATGCTAATGATTGGAAGATTGAGGAATGGGGATAGTTATCCCCTGATTATTGTCATGATTTAGAGAGGGTCATCACTGAGGATATAGATGGATAAGGTGTTTGTGGCGGTGTGGATGGTGGTTTTTGTCTTGGTTGGGTGTTTTTGCGCTTTCTTTCTTGGGAGTCTGTGTGTTCCCTGATCCCTTTGTACTATTTATTTCTTGATTTCAATAAAGTTTTTACCCCTTTTTATTAAAAAAAAAAAACCTCTCATCTATCCAAAGAAAAGCTTATTCAAAATTCCAATTAAAACATTTGTGTTCAAGTTTGCTGAAGGTTAAGAACAGGTTCATATTTTTGTAGGGTAAGAGCAACTTTGAAAAGAGATACTAAGATTTCTCAATCAACTCCATTTCATGGTGTGCATTTTCATGTAATAACTGGAGAGATTCCCAAGACTGCATGGTTGCAGGGTAATTTGCTAAAATATCTTACTAGCAGACAATACTAAGTAAAGATCTATTAAGACATAGTGAATGTTTTAAAAGAAAAAAACAAGGACAACCAGAGCAAAGACTAAGTTCTGCATCAAAGTGTCTTTATTGTAGCTAAAGTAGTTCCTATTGTTTCTACGTGTAATGTCGTAAGTTGTAACCCTTGAAAATTTTGCACTAATTTTAGCTCCCCCCTATGTGCTTGGACCTAATTGTGCTTATAATTTTCCCATCTTAATGTTGTTTTCGAAAAATTAAAATAAAATTGGGAATTATATTAAATATTCATTTAACGACATCAAAAGCCCCAAAATAGGTCTGGTCTAGGATGTCCACACCCTTGACCAGCCTATTTTGGCCCAAATTTAATTGTTTTCTTGTCGGCATTTTTATATTTAGAAATTTAAATTTATTTATCGAATTTTTATAATTAATCTTGCAAAAAACGAATAAATGCATATAAATACAAGTCTTTTTCACCATTTAAACACCTAATGGAAATTTGGAGCAAGAAAGCATCCTAAAAAGTAGTCAAGAGCAGAATAAGCAGAATTAGTAAAGCATTATTTTAGTCAAGCTTCATGATTAGGAATGCATCAATTTTATGAGTAAGATTGTCCATGTTTTGTAATCATTTGTTTTGTGAGTACTAACACTTGCAAGACCTTCAATCAATCATCCAATTCTCCTTGTATAAGATGAGTACAATGACTTCAGTACATCAAGAAGCTCAGATCTGAAGTGGTAAGTTGCAGCACTTGTCAATTTATCACTTGTTTTATCCATTTTGCCTCTGTCTACCAAGGGTAAGCACTTTTTACATCATCAAAGTCATTGTGGAGATGGGAACACCAAAACAAGGTTTGACTTAGGCAAGTCCCTATTCAGCACAACCCTTTCTCAACTTTCTTATGTGCAAGTGACAAATCTGAAGCAAATTTGGAAGGAGATTCAAGGCCTCATTGCAAGACCAAACATTCAAGTCTCCTATTGCAGAAAATTAGGGCAAGGTGAATTATTAATCAACAAACGAAGTTCCAAAGTTGAAACCCGGAAGGAAGGACCTGCAGACTGTAACCTACATAGACCTAATCAAAGATCTGAAAAAGCAGCATGTCCAATCTAGGGCGCCCACACCCCTGACCAGCCAGATTCAACTCAGATTTGAATGTCAGGTTCCTCTGTCTCTGCACTCTACTTCCTCGTAATCTGTTTTGTGTCTTAGTTTTGCAATTTTCTGTAATTCCGTCAGTTTGTTGTAGGTGCATCATTAGCCTTGTTCACTATTACATCACACACATTACTTCTAAATCAGATCCAACCCCGCTACCACAAAAAAGGAACCAAAACCCTGATGAAAAATTTTGACTCTTCCATTGAGGATAGTAGCCAAGTGGTCTCTATTGTGACCTATTTCACACATCGCCCCATCGCAAATGGGGACCCCCAAGTTTTGGTCCTGCCCTCCGCGCAACGTCTTTTAGAGTTCAATTTGAATAAATTTTGAGAGTCAACCCAACCAATTTGAGATTTTGAACCTGTTTGAATGCTTAAATGTCATGAAAATGCTCAGAAGACCCGGTAGACGAGGAACGCCATTGCTTTGAGTCAATTCTGACACTTCCTATTTTTTAGGGATTCTGCTTTTTTGCTTTTTGCTTTTTTTGATTTTGGCATTTTTAGGCCATTCTGAGGTTCTTATTTTTTAGGGATTCTTTTTGCTTTTTCTATTTTTGGAAAGTTTCTATTTTTGGATCCCATCAAGCAAGAAATCAACACGCCTCCAGAAATCATGAAAATCAAGGTCAAATGGCAAAAGTTTGGAAAAATGGCTAAGTCTGAGAGAGGCGCCTATGAGAGAAGAATGGCAGACAAAGTGTGAAGTCCGCCCTACCTTTGGCATGCCAAAGGTAGGCACTGGCGAGCCAAGCATGAAGTCCGCCCATGGCATGGAAGTCTCCAAGTCTGCCATGGCACAAGCAGAGCCAAGTCCGCCCTTGGCAAGAAGGAAGCTAAAGTCCGCCCAAGATGTTTGGAGAAGGTGGATGGCACAAGACAAGGCCAAGTCCGCCCATGGCAAAGGTGAAGCCAAGTCCGCCCTTGGCATGAAATGGTCAAAGTCCGCCCAAAAAAGTCAAAGGCATGAAGGCTAGCAAGTCCACCTAGCCTAAAGGAAAATGGCAAGAGGCATGTGAAGTCCGCCCCAAGAAGTTTGGAGAAGGGAGGAAATATGAAGGGGTCCGCTCCAAGATGTTTGGAAAAGGGTGAAATTGCAAGGAAAAGTCGCCTTATGTTGAATTAAACAGCCAATTACAAGTGAAGTCCGCCGTTGGACAAGGCAAGAACAAAACTCGCCATGGCAAGAAAAGGTTGAAGTCCGCCTTAGACAAATGGAAGGTAAAACACACCATTGGCAAGGAAATATGGAGAAATTCGTCTAACTTAGGAAAATTTTATTTTCTAAGGCATGAAAAATGGAAAAATGTCTAGATAGAGAAGAGGTTAGGCCGGCTTGAAAATCACTCCTCAGCAAGATAAAATGAAATTCTTTGGCAAGAAATGGAGAATGTAAGGCAGAGCAAGTGTGAAGTCCGCCCCTCTCAGCTGAGATAAAATCCTAAGGCGAACAAAAAAATGACAAAGTGGCAGAGATCTCCAAGTTCGCCCAACCCAGAAGATGAATCGTTTGGCTAAGTAAAAATGTCCAGAGGGGTCAGAAGTCCACTTGGAGAGTTGAAATCTGGCAGACGAATTATTGAGCACATTTTGGCTAGGCAGACAATTGGAAGATAAAATATTTGGCCGCGAACAAACAAACTTAGCCATGTATCAATTTTAAACGGGTTGGAATTTAATATTTTAATATTTTTAATTATTTTCCGATACTTGGGAAATTTTAATTATTCGAAGTCTAGAGATTATTTGGAGGATTGAATTATTTTGCCTTAGGTAAATTTAAAATTGCCATGATTCGAAGATTTAAAGTATGTTGGAAAATTAATTTTAAACAATTAATTTAATATCTTTTGATATTTTCTCCAACACTTAAGCAATTTTTTAAGAAATTTGAAAATCTCAAACAAAGGTGGCACAGAGATGAAAATTGGAAACTTGCCTCAGCAACTGAAAGTGAAATTAGAAACTTGTCAATCCGAGAAGAAAAACGTTTCTAAAATTGGAAGAAAATCAGAAAGAAGAAAGCAATTCCTTGAGGAAAATCGCACTTCTCAGCCACAAAATGAGTTTCAGCAACTCATTTCTTCACAATTTCGACTGAGAAGAAGCTATCTCTCTCAAATCTTCAGGGAATCGTTTGCGAAAGGAAAATTCATGAAAGTAACGTTGCTGTGAGAATCAAGGAAGCAATTTCTTGTTGACAGGCGTGATTTTTAGAAAGAAAGAAGTTATTTCTTTGCTGAAAATCGTACTTCCCAGCTTTGGCGCACTTCCTCTGACAGATTTTCAGAATTTTTAAATTCATTTGCAGCCAGAATACGATCTCTGAGGTTTGGAAATTAATCGACAATGTGTTTGTACCTCGTTTCTATCTTCTACTTTCTTTCCGGCACGAGTTTTATTCATAGAGGGGCGAATTTGATTACTTTCAGCTTTGCTTTTTGACAGAAATTTTAATTTAATAAGCTGAAAGTGCGATTTTGTCCAAACTACACCCCGGAATAAATTGATTTTAAAAGGTCTTATATTAATGTTAAGTATCTTGTACTTGCAGGTTGACAGTCGATCAAGAAGAGACGTCTAGGCAAGCACAGATGAAGTTCGCGAACAAGGGATCGCAGGCAGAGACTAAAATAAAATCAAAATGGAAGAACATCTCGGACACCAATCTTGGTCATATAGACCTCGATGAATTCAAGAGAAGAGTATATGGGCACAATGGGCCTTTACCCACACCTATAGCCAGGAGAATGGTAAGAAATGGAATCTTTCAAGCTGCCAAATTTTCGCCTACACTTGAATGTGCTAAATTGATGGTGGAGTGTGCGCTTCATTATAATGCTGAGTTGAGGCAAATTGTGGTACCTGACGGGAGAATATTGGCACATCTGGGAGAGTTGGCCATACAAGAGGCCTTTGGCATTCCTTCGTATCCTAAGACCACTTATAAAACTAAGGAAGACACCCAGAGATTGTATGATGAACAGCCTGACCTTTGTGCCGCCAACTTCAACAAGTCATGGCTGGACAAGCCTAGGTCGTCAGTCAAGAAAATGCCTAAGAGATTGATGCGTACGGACTTCAAGGAAGACTACGGAGACATCATTATCTTGCTGAACAGAATAGCAGGCAGTCCTTTGGGGGCGCCATTCGAGCCGTGGATGTACTATTTTATTGAGGACATCACAGAGGGCGTGAAGATGTTTAACCGGTCACGAATGATAAGCAACAACCTCCACGAGCAGCTTGTCAACTTGGAGAAAACTAAAACGTTTTATATGAGTTCTTACGTCATCTATATGTTGGCTAGGACTTACAAGTATGCAGGCTTGATATGCAAAGGCACAGTCGGCAGTGGATCAAATGAGTTGAAGGCATATGACTGTTATCCACAGCTACAGTTGAAAAAGAAAGCTCATTTCAAGCGAGCTCATGACGCCTTCCTTATGTATATCACCAGGATACTCCAGGGAGGGACACATCAACGGCTGACTCTTGAGGCCAAGAAGCTGATTGGCAAATATGGATCTTGGTTTATCCAATATCCCCAATATACTTACATCAGAACCCAGGGAGCCCATATCGTTTGCCCATTTTCCCGACTAACAAGATGGTCTTGTTGGAAATACTAAGGCAGCTAGAAGAAGTTCAAGGCCTCCAACCGACAAAGCAAAAGGCGGCAGTAACCTTTCCCTTCTTTATAGGGAACATGCTAGAGTCTTGTCCATCATCGCAGGCAACAGATAGTGCCAGGCTCGAGATTCAGCATTATCCTTTTGCTACCTATCCATCTAGGAGCCACTTCGACCCGCATCATCACATCAAGGCAGTGGATGGAGGGAGGTACAAGCATGGGGTTGAACTGGAAGATTTCTGGGCGGATGCTGCAGACGAGTTTGAGGTTAGGCGAAAGATGTGGTCCAGACTGCCTGTCAGCTTGATCAAGGCAACAGAACTTTGTCGGGTGCCGGATCAGTTAGAGGAAGATGGACAACAGGTACAGCCGCACCTTGATGAGAGCTTGCCTTTGCCGGTGGTCAGATGGTCAGAACCCAAGCACGCCGATTTGAATACTTTGATGAGACCAGTCATCAAGTATACACAGTGGTGGGTTGATCAACAGATTCAGGAACTCAGGCGAAAAAGGATAACCTTGACTTATGATATGTTGAGTGAGGCGGAATCCTATTCTTCCAATGCAGACGCATCCCAGGGCGTAGAGATGATAGAGGCCACCACTTCCAAGAAAAGGAAGGAAATAGTTGTGGGTAAGGAGCCAGTTCAGAAGCAGGCGAAGCTGAAGCCTTCACGATCTGCCACATCGAGAAATATTGAAGAGATGATGGCTACTGTAGATGCTTCACTGGCCGACATAAGGGATCCTTCCCCGATTCTGGAAAACAATATGGAGCCTCAGCCGGACGAAGATGCGCCACCATCTCCCACGGGCATGGAAATATTGGAGTCCGATGATGAAAATGTGGACACCCAAAATGAGGATTTCCAAGAAGGAATGATTTCAGCTCTTAGGGGGAATTCTGGACGTTCCAGACAAAGAAGACAGGCCGGAAGATGAAGGCATAGAGCAGCCGACAATCCCGGATTGGCTAAGGGAGAGGCTAAAAGTACAGGCGCCAGTGGAGGAGCCAGAAGAGGATGACACTGCTGACTTCTTGGCCAGACTTACGTAGACTGCAGTTAAGAAGCCAGCAAAGAAATTCTCGAGCATACAGAGAGATGAAGCCGGCAACAAGACAGTGCAAATCGCAGTGCCTACAGTGGACAGGCCAAAGGAGGATATGGCTCCACAAGATTATGCCATCACAACCATTGACTTGGGTCCAACCACGAAGGGCCAAGAAATTGAAGACTTGGACAATTCTGTGTCCACTATCAAGTCAAGGTTGGCAAAGGAGGTAGCCAAGAGGAAGGAGTGCCAGTTAGAAATTGAGCACCTAAAGGAGTATATCCAGCACTTGATCAAGATAACATGGCAACTCCTCTACTCCCGAACTCTTCACAGAAAGCCGTTAAGGAGATGAAGAAAACATGGTCACAGTATGGGAAGCAAAGAATGGATAGCAGTGAAGGGGACTGAAGCTGAGGCATTCGTAGAGAGGTTGACTCTGGTTTATGGTCAAGCCACTGCCCTACTTTCTAGGCTAGCCGCTTTGGCTGAAGTATGGGAGAGCCTTCCGGATGTGCAGGAGAGGATAATCCCTTGCCTTAGGATTCTGAAAGGAGTTCCTAAGCAAGAACTGATAGACGGAGGTGTTATTGCAGCAGGAGCAGCCTATGACTTCCATACCTGGTATTGGGCCTTGACGGCACGAGGCGAAGTCTTGGAGAGGGTGAAGGTTGATAGTATCAGATTGGAAGAACAGGTCAAAGAAGTTCAGGCCAAACTTCTCAACATGATCGCCGATATCTTGGATAAGGAGGCTCTACGAGAGAATGACCTGCAGTTAGAGGTTTTGAAAGGGAAGGTCCAAGAAGGCATCTTTGCCATCACAGGACCCATTTTGAAGCAGGACTGGGCCAAATTGGCGAACTTCTTAAGCATCCGAGAGTCTTTTGAGAAGACCAAGCTAGAGTGGGAGGATACCTTTGCCAGATGCACCGAGAGTGTGGACGGACTGGAATTCAGGATCGGAATGCTTCCTCAGGTCACCATGGATGAAGTTGCCTTGATCGTGTCCAGATTCATCGAACATACGGCAACGTGGGAGGATCGGGATGTAATTCCTTGAAAATAGCTCCAAGCGCCACATCACCCTGTCAACTCTCAGTTCACTGAAGTCATTTTGGGAAACCCTAATTAGGGTTTATTTGTTTTGATCTTGGCCGTTGGCTCATTTTTAATCTGAGCCATTTATTCAATTTTGTAAACTCTATATAAACTTGTTTACTCTCATTTACAATTTGTGAAGTGAGTTGTATAAGATTGTTGCGACGAAACTATTTCTGTTTATAAAAGCTCTTGTGCATGATTTGCTAAGAACCACTTTTATTTTCAAGTAGTGTGCAAGGTTTTAATATTTCTCCTTCAACACTTAGAGTAGAATTAGATTAGCATTTAATTCATATGTTTGTTAAGTGGATGATAGATTTGATAGCAGTGGCGGATAAAATTTAGCTCATACTTTTGTCAAATGGATGATTTGCATTTGATGTGTAAAGTTAGCCTGAGCCAGTAATTTGTGGATGCTTAACTTCTATTTGTTTTTATCAATTCGAACATGAAAATTATTATCACTTCCGTTGAAGATTGCACCCGCTTTGCGTAGTTGTCCGAAGGAGGCGAAACAAAGTGTGGTTACCCTATTTTATCTAGTTGTTGTCGTCTCTTGAGTTCTTAGGTGTAGTTTAGATTTCTAAACCCTTATCCTTTTTGCCTTTTTTTTTGGAAAAACTGAAACACCCATCTAAAGAGCTTCAATGATAAAACTGTCTAAGTCCTCAACTCGCAAAATGAATTTTATGTAAGTCCCCTTGTGATTACCAGCAAATCACAACGCCCACTGACCTTGTCCATATGTCATGACCTAACCAAAAGAAACGTTGGAGTTATTGTATTACCTTCTAGGTATTTGCAATTACTTTTCAAGAGAGGATAAAGTGTCCTTGGGCATTTTATTCTGTGTTCGGTGGCATATTCAAAACACACACCAACAGTCTCTTATGATCACTTTTGTGTCCTTCAATGTTAGATAGGCTAAGGTGTGATTTAGACCCTAGATCCCCTTTCTCCCTATCACACTAAGAATGTTATTAGAAATATTTAGACAAGGTAATTTACTGTGTTGCACTTAAGTGAATCCTTATCTTCAATTACGTGAATTAAATTATGTCTTTACTTGGGAGTTGTTGAGAACCCATCTATGAGTTATGAAATACTTGCAAACATCACCACTTAAAAATTAGGCTCTCTTCACAATATTTGTTGGTACCCAATTGCAACCTATGTTTATAGCACCACAAATAGCACCTAACTATAGACTGAGAGCCCATGGTTTTGTAAGCATGAATGCATATAGTTCAATATAATCATGTATAGACTATATTTAGGGACATAATGTAATTTAGCATACATGCAACTTGCACTTAACTATAAGCAAGTCGATGCTACTATAATTGGATTATGCGTGATTCTATACAAAGCTTAGTGTTGAAATAATGGATGCACCATGTCCCTATGAAGCTGCAGCCTTCAAGAGAACTTCTGCAAAGAAAAAATTCACCCACAGAAAGTGTTGCAACTTAGGCATGCAAATTGAGATTCTATTATGAGATGATTTACAAATGTACATATGCCTTGAATATATAGCCAAGAGTGAAATCTAGAATGCATTATGATGTTGCCAAGTGTCTTGATCAAACAACATGTGACAACATGTAAACCCTAACTAACTACCTAGGGAATGATGAACTAATTGAGATAAGTACTAGACGATATTCTAGAAGGAATCTTATCTCCTAAATACATGGAAAGGGGGATGACCCCATTATTAATGATTTTCCTAATAATACAACCTAGGAATTAATTAAATATAATGCCTAAGTAAACTTATGCTAGTGTAATTAAATAATTAATTACACCAACACTTAGTTGGTGGCACTAGGGGATATGCAACTATATATAACCCTAATACTGTATTGAAGATATATGTAGACATATGCAAGAAAACTGAATATCGATTTGAGTAATATATTCCATGTATACTCTTGTAGACTATATACAATTTCTCAATATGTGTGGATAGTTAGGACTTGTCATAAGTAGTACATGGAGCAAAGGAGGGGTGAAGAACTCAACATGCTTCTAGTGAAACAAGGAGAGATGCCAAAACATTTGGTATCTTGAGTACTTAGCCATTAGTCATTACACATGGTAAATGGCTAACATTTTTGATCCGTTGCCAAGACCCTCTTAGACTCTGCGCATTGCTAATTAAGCATAGTTTAGCAGATTGCACTCATACATATGAGATATCCATTGTGGGTGGTCATAGAATATGGACAAGTACATCCAAAAAGAAATCTATATAAGTGATAGAATCAACAATGGCATGAGGAGCTTTTCAACCCCTCATGTAAAGAACTCTAGGCTGAATTACTAGACTAAATCTATAATCGGCTTGCACGGTGGTTGAAGCAAAGGAATAAAAAGCACCAAGTTCAAGTACAGACCAAGAAAATCATGCACTTGCAATGGTTGAATACAACTTGGACCCATGTGGCGAATGCATTTGTGAAGAGCATTTTAAATAGCTACATGTTGCAATTTGCCATTTTGATATACAACATAGTTGATGAACCCCTAGAAAGTTCCTCACACCATTCAAGTGAAAGATTTTGTGTCAAATGGCTTTGTGTGTGAAAATGTTGCTCATTCAGAAGCATGTCAAATCCCTCACTATGGAGTAGTCGCTCCACATGCAAAGGATGCATAGAGGAAGGGTGACTGATTCATAACTCAAGTATGGAAAAGTATAGGTATGGAAGGTAGGTTCGAGTGCAAGACAATTAGAGCATAGAAGTTGGAATGAAAGAAGAGAAGCTACACTCACAACCTTGCAAGAAGAGTGGTCTAGGAAAGTAGGCAATGCAATGAAGGAAGCATTGATAAAAGAGATGGCATGCAAGTGTTATAAGTAGAATTTGTGGATATGCAGAGGCAAGCACAAAGAGAGGATGTTGTAGAAAATCTGTATTAATGGTTACAAACTGCATTTTCATATTCAAACACTACAAGTTATGTACACTCAAAGGGGGATGAGACAATCATAGTCCTGCTACTACCATCCAAAGCCGACTTGTTATCTTCCTTTGCCTTCCTCTAGCATAATAAATTCAATATCTTCCTCTTCTTTGTCTTCAACATATTTCAATTTGTCAACCTCGACTTTCTCTATTTCAGCACCTTTATCTTTGTGGCCACTTTTGTCAATGGTCATGACTTTAATGACTTTAATGTCTTTAATGTGGACAATTTCCTCGCTAGCTCCCCATTTTCATTCCTAATGACCTCTTGGATGTTGATTTCCTCATTTCTATCACCCATGGCTTCTTCTTTTCTCTTTTTCTTTGCCAGAACCTAATTTCTCAATCACATTTTTGCATGAATTATCATCACACAACCCCACAAGGTAACTGAAAAAGTGGTTCTAATACCCACTATAATAAGCCTACGCAATATTTTGATTGTATCTTTAATTGACAAGAAAACCACCAATAAATTTATTTACAACCACACATGTATGTTGATTACATAACAGCAGACATTCTCAGTAAAACATTTCACTAAAACCCTTTACATTGATAGAACAAAACATTCATTCAAGAATTCAAAATAGAGTTCATTCTAGGTAGTTTCAAGGCTTATATACCAAATAAATATGAGCGCACAAGGTTAATTTGAATCTTGACAATTGAAAGTCGGGTTTAACATCCTATCAACTAATGGTAGGCTCTATTATGGGCAGAATACACTGAGATCTAGCCTTGAATATCCTTGGTGACTAGTTTTGAGTTAAACTTGGGGCACTCTAGGTTTATGTGATGTTGTTAGGATTCCACCAATTACCACTACTCAAATGATGAACTGGATGTGCAATGCTCTGCTGTTTGTCCCTAACAGTGTGACAATGGTTGTTCAACCCTGTTGTTGGTACCCTTGAAATACCCTAGATTCTTCATGATGTCTTCACTGATGGCGCGATAAAATTGCATGTCTAAACTTGTTGTTAGCCCTATGCAATGAGTGCCTACACAACTCAAACCTATTGGATCGGCGCCTAGGGTTGCTGCAAGTAGATAACACCTCCAAAATGGGCGATTTATGTGGCCTGCGGCCTAGGGCGATGTGTGATACTCATTGATTTTCCAAAATTGGCAGTGCACTTGAAAATTAAACCTAAGTTGAGTTAACATGAGGAATTTTCTGATTCAAAAAATGCAAATTAGAAAAGAACAATTAACAAGTTAAAGTCAGGGGTTTCATCCCAACCTTAGAAGGCTACTAGGGATTGTGTCCCAACAAGCACAACCTCAAGTTTTTACTCCCAAAATCATATCAATTACTCCAAACGAAGCGCCCAACCCACAGTAGCAAAATATGTACCTGTTAGATATAGGGTGCTAGGGCCCAAAATCTAGTACAACATTTTGAAATTTGAAATTTTAATTTAATATTTATTTATATTTTATTTTATTTTCTTATTTTTATAATATATATTAATATTAAGTTAGTGTTAAAAAACACTATTGTGGGGTTGAGGTCAGCCTTCAAGGGAGAGGAGACATGACAAATTGTGTAGTTTTCAACGAGAGATCCTACCAACATATATTGCAAATGATGCTTTGAACAACATTGACAAGCACATTGTGTATCTTCTTGAACAAATTACACAAAGACTAGATACTAAGACTCGTATTAAAACAATTAAATAGAACATTGTACACACAAGTCTAGAGGTTGTCAATTAATTTAGACATGCATAGAGAAACAATCAATCACTATAGTATGCAACTATTGTAGTTGAACCCCGACAAGGAAGATTGTTTGACAAAGATTACCACCAAGATAGTATAGTGAAGGATGCGCTTGGCATCCAACCTTGCATGCTTGAATGACTTTGTGTAGAACATAGCTTTTGCAAATGCACTTGATCTTGATTGGATAGAATGAGTTGTTGATTCATAGTGCAATTGTGTTATTTTTTTGTTGTAAAAGCATTTGTTTCTATTCAATTTATTATATCATTTTGGTGTTCCAAGGATAGGACACATAATTGCATCAAGAAGATGTTTTTGTGCAATTGTAACCTATGTTCATAGTGCCTAGCTATAGATAGAGAGCTCAGAGTTGTATAAGCATGCATGCATATAGTTGAAGATAATCAAGAATAGATTGTATTTAGGGATAAATGCAACTTACAACTCTTTGTAAGCAAGTCTGCATTATAATTAAATTATGCATAATTCTATGATTAGTTTAGATGGCACTATGGGATGGGTGCCTATATATACCCCTAATACTATATTGAATATGTATGCAAACAAATACAAGAAAGATTGAATATCAATTGTGTAATATATTTGTGTGTATTTATGTAGGCTATGTGTGATTTTTGAATATGCATAAATAGTTAGGATTTGTCATAGGTAGTGTGAAGCAAAGCAAAGGGTGAAGAACTCAAGGCGCTTCAAGTGAGACAAGGAGAGATGCCAATATGCTTGAGAAGTGCTTAACCATCAATCATTGCATGTAGGTAGGAAATGGCTAACAATATTTGTTCAAACCAACTCTATGAATTATAACTTATGATGCAACCATGTATAAGATCCATATTTTGGTCCTAGTAACCCTTATGGAGACATTATTCATAGTACTTGTGAATTGTGATCATCATTGTGCCCCAGGAACACTTGCAACCCAAGTTCATCATGCACTTCCAAAAATGTTAATTTGTAATGTCCCCGTTGGACGAAAACCCAACGACCAAGAGAGTACAGTGCTTCCCACTTGTCTGGGGTTTGCGTAATTGGGGGTGGTCCCCGCCCTCAAATGCTCTAGTGGGAGATGTGCCCCACCCTTAACACCCTGGGTAGCCGCCCTCACTACTAGGTCGGTCTTTTGGTGTAGTGGTTGGGCCTTAGTGGTATCAGAGCTGAGGTCTCGAGGTCGAGACCCGTGGAGTGTGGTGGGCTGAGGTCTCAAGGTCGAAACCCATGGAGCGTGGTGGGCTGTAATGTCCCAACCACTACACCAAAAGACCGGCCTAGTAGTGAGGGCGGCTACCCAGGGTGTTAAGGGTGGGGCACATTTCCCACCGGAGCATCCGAGGGCGGGGACCACCCCCAATTACGCAAACCCCGAACACTTGGGAAGCACTGTACTCCCTTGGTCGTTGGGTTTTCGTCCAACAGGGACATTATAGCCCACCACGCTCCACGGGTCTCGACCTCGAGACCTCAACTTTGATACCACTAAGGCCCAACCACTACACCAAAAGACCAGCCTAGTAGCAAGGGCGGCTACCCAGGGTGTTAAGCGTGGGGCACATCTCCCACCGGAGCATCCGAGGGCAGGGACCACCCCCAATTACGCAAACCCCGAACACGTGGGAAGCATTGTACTCCCTTGGTCGTTGGGTTTTCGTCCAACGGGGACATTACATAATTGCTCCACAACAAAGCTCACTAGGATGGATTTTTTCCCACTTTTGGCATGGTTCTTTTTTCTTTTGTATTTTCATGTGTCAGTATTAAGATTTTATACATTCACACCAAAGGATATCAAATTCACAAATAGACCTAGTTGCTTTGTTTTGGAGGTACAAGCCTTTTAGAGAGGTGGTTATATTCTTTGATAGCTGTCCTAAATTGACAAAACTTCCAAAGATGGATTGGCAGGGGGTGGGAAGTGAACTTCTTAACAATATAAATTCCCATATATAACAACACCTTAAATGTTTCTCAACTTAATTTCAATGAAAAATGTGCCTAGAATCCACAGCCAACAAACTACAGTACAATGTAGAAAGCTCAAAAATACAAAGCTATAGGGACCTAAAATATAAATGAATATGGAATTTCATCACATTTCCCCTCCTTAACACTCCTCCTACTCATTATCTTGGTCGCTCCTTTAATGTTTCATATCTCAATTTTGAATCAACCATTCTAAGCTTGAATGAGGTGGAAAAAATGAGAAATCAAGTTAAAATGACAAAAAAACAGAGGTCAGTCTTGTGCAAAAAGGTAACAGGAAATGCAAAGCACAATAGGAGAAAATGAAAATAAGCCTATTGCAAATTTCAAATCCACTAAATGAATTACTAAATGTACCCATTTCTTCTATTATAAGTTTTTTCGAGGTATGAATGTGATTTAAAGACCTTCACTAATAGTTGACCTGTGTGCAACCAGTTGGTCACTCTCATTGTAAAGTATTGCTTCCTTTTACACTTACATGTAAATCCTACAGAAAGCATATGGGTAAAGGGTTCTTCCATCACAAATACTGACCTTAACAATTGCCAGAAGCATGGTTAAGCAGCTATAAAAAACGTGTGTGATTGCCATCACAAAGATAAAGCGATGAAGTTGCTCCAACCCTTCAAAAGAGACAAAAGGTTCAGAACCCTGCAATACCAAAGGAAAATGAACAAACAATCAGATTACAGGCAAAGCCAATCATGATGAAAGAGTGACTCTTAAAAAATATTTCAAAAGACCTGGTAGAGTCTGATTTTGCTTCTGAAATAAGATCAGGCTTATTGTCTGAAATTGCAGGTAGAATGAGAAAACAGAGACCAGTCAAATCTATTTGACTAACAAGAACCAATCCTTCACAGATTGGACAAAAAAATATACTTTTTTTCTGAAAGTTCCCTCTAGGGCATCATGGAAGCACAATCCATTAATGTAATAATCTTTGTTGTAACCGCCCATTTTAAATTAAGATACTGGACTAATTTGCAGATTCGCCCTGAATCCTGTTGCAGATACCTTTAAAAGTGATCTTTGGCAAAAAAATTGTGATTTATTTTAGTTTAACAAAGTGTCTGATTAAGATAGTGGTCTGTTAAGACACTCCTTTTCGAGACTTACAAGATACTATAGGGTAGTAGCAGGAATAGCAATTCAATTTCTCAGAGCCTTCACATTCTAAATTACTATTAAATTTTTCTGAAAGTTCACTTTTAAAGCTTTTTTTGGATAAAAAGAATTTTCCATTTCCATTTCAAATTCTCTCATAGACCCATCTATCAAAATCATATATGGATTCTATCCTATAAAGTATAAACTACAGAATTCTGCTGGATGTAAAAATTCCTATCACAAATTTTTCTGGAAGTTTATTTTATATTATTGATCACCTTTGTGGCCATTAAGTTCTAAGAAACAAATCTAAATTTTTCATCAGTTGAAGAAACAGTAAAACAATAAATGGGAGTTCTAAAGCCTTACCGCTTTGCAGGTATTCTTTGCACCTTCACTTGAGAGGAACCTTCTGGATGAGCTACCTGCATGAATCAACCCTAAGAGCTTCCTAACACCTGTCTCGATATTCTTCTTGCCCTCTGGTGCAGTGGCCTCAGTATCTTCATCATCACAAGGAGAAAAATTTTTATAATACTTTGAAGGAATGCATATGCTTGCAATCAAGCTTGAGGTGGCCGCCAGCATCAGTGAAATAAACCCCATTAACATCAATTCTGCATCACAGGCAGTAAGGATCAACAGAAAATCATGGAATAGAACCAAATTTTGCTTCCTTTTAGCTTACTATAAATGACAAGATTGCTTTAAAAATAAAGAGGTTAAATAAAAAGAAATGAGCATACACACACACAGAGAGGCACATATACGTATTAAATTGAACGGTTTAACCCTTTAAAAACTACAAAACCTGATTTCATATTCTCCAATGCATGAAAGAGTGGCTTCCGCTTTGTAGCATGCAACCACTGCATTTACAACAAATCATCACTCAGTCCCAATTGATCGTGTTAAAGCCAGATACAATGAGATTAGTGGTCCTTAGCTGAGAGAAAAGCAATATCATCAGACGCCTCCATACTCCTGAACTAAAAAAATGTAATTTCCTATAAATTTCAATGGTGAATATATCCTGTAAACACAATATATGAAATAATCATAAAATGGTAATGCAATTTCACAACTTCTTAGAAGTAGAATTTGGCCATTAGGGAAAAGAATACTGTTAATGCAGGGATGGGGCGAGATGGAAGCAGTGGAAGAATCGATTACAAATTGTTTTATGTCATGTATACAGTAAAAAGGGTAAATTAATTTAAAGGTAGATGCTGAGACGAACAAGGACTTAAAATTGAAATGCCTCTATGTTCAGCAAAACATAGATGATCTTACCTTATTAGATCATGGAAATCAACATTTAAAATATCTGCAAAGTTTAGCTCAAGCATTTTCATTTTACACTGCAGTAAGCTACTGGCTTTGTTTTGTCTGTAATCAAAATGGTGTGGCATGTAAATTATATAAAAGTCAAGCGTTGGCTTTAAGTTTTTCTCTGGCGATAGGTCCGGTAGGGAGACCTGAAAGTCAGAACTTAAGCATGCTATGTTGTTTAATACAGATAAATTTTCCAAGCGAACGAATGCTTCTTTCCTGGAACCTCTATTATTGAGGTTACAAAATCCCCTGCTTGTCCATATATTTTACAGGTCGGTTCAAGAATATGTTTCAAAATATATGGTAAGTTTGAGTATTAAGAGTTGCATGTTAAAATTGAATATTACGAATTACATGGTAAAATTGAGTATTAAGAATTCATGGTAAAATTACGTACTAAAGATTGTAGATCTATACTTAACCTACCTAGTAACCACTCCTTTACAGTTTACATGCATATTATTATTAGCAGCTTCTTCAAATTGGAACAATATGAAGTTTGATGCTGGAAATAGTCAGGATGTCTTATATAGGATTTTTTTAAATGATTTTGTGAATGCTGATTAGAATGTCTTTTTAGATTCTTAGATTTCTGTTGGTGTTTTTTTTTTGATGTTCTGGTTTTTAGGGTGTTTTTTCTGTCAATTTTGTTATTCTTTTTGTTAATTGATTTTTCTTTTGGTTCATTTTTTAGTATAAAGATAAATATTATTTCTGATATTTGTAACGTGAACAATTTTCAAGATAAAAAGAACTTATATTTTGTTTATGAGATTTGGAGGGTTCCTCTGCTTGTATGATTGTCTATCTTCAATCTATATGTATTTTCAAATTTTTTTTAAATTAATGTGTTAGAAATCTTTGTAAGACTGATAGACCTATAATCTGTTGTTGTTTTAATATTTTTTAATTTTATTTTTTTTTAATATTAAAAAAAAGATGAGATAAGCGCCGTCAATCATGTTAAAAAGTTTACCAGACACACTGCAGTTTATAAAAGATCGATTATTCGATTTCTACAGTCTTAAAAAAAAAAGACACACTCACAATAAAAATAAATATAAATATCACGTCAAACTGGCTCAAGTATAAAAAGGGAACAAAAGCAATCTACGTCAGAGCCTTGAAATGCATACCGAAGTCTCAAACACAGATTCAGCTGCCTTAGCCAGGACATTTGTCACAATTACGCAAATTTGCAGTCATAAAAACAATTCTGTGCAAAGAAGTTTATGTAGCTGACATTAAAACACAAATGAAGAAGCCATGAGGAAACACATGGCTATAAAAATAAATATCAGGCGTCAGCTAGGCTAAGTATATAAGATAAAGGTAATTTGTAGCTTACTCTTAAGCGACATACCAAATTAGGATAGGAAACCTCCCATGTGGAAGCCACCAAAATGCATATGAGCAACTAGGGATGTAAAAAATTGAGGTGTTTAATAGGAACTGAAGATTGGTGAAAACATTTTTTTTCACAAGAAGCTTGTGTAGATCAGACATCGTTACTCAAATGAAGAAACGATGAAACACATGGCTTAAAAAAATATATGTTAGGCCTCGTTATGTCTTAAGTACATATAAGATAAAAGCAATATTCAGGCCAACCCTAAGCGAAATACAAAATTAGTGAACGAGACCTGGTTGTGGAAGCCGCCAAAATGCGCATCAGGCTGCGATATATAAAACAAAATTGTTTAGTCATAACATTTGGTATAAATTAAAAAAATGCAACAATTATACAAGATAACTGATGGGTTTTAAAGGAGATACAAAATGGCACACTTATTCTGTAAGAAAATTGTTTGGTAACTGGTCATTGATTTATCAGTGAGAACGAATTTTTAAGAGTTAAAAAATTTAAAATTGAAAAATGAGTCATGTCTTAATTGAAGATGGACCACTCATCAAGAGGATGGTAGTTCAAACCCCAACAGCAAATGGGAATTCCTTGGTTCAATTTCTTGTTGGTCTATGAAAAGTTTAACATGGTATCAAAGTCCAGGTCAACAGAATCAATCCAAAGTAAGATATCTGAGCACCTGGAGTGTGACTTAAATGGGTATGTTAGAAAATAAGTCACACCTGAATTGAAGATGGATAGATGATCGAGAAGACCAATAGTTCAATGATAGACCACCCAACAGCAAATAGAAGATCTAACTGATCCATAAAAATGAAACACTCAATATCATAAAATACAGTTGTACTTAATAAAATGAATACCCTTCAATCCTCAATACTTAATTAAATACCCTTTACAATTCTAAATGCTTAATAATTTACTGCAAGCCATAAAAAAGAATGTTTATGCTTCCAACAAAACAAAATCTTTTGCTCAATGCCATCAAATTCTGTTTTCTAGTCACTACTCTTTACACTACATTTCAAAATGAAAAAAATTATAAATCCTTACGAAGAATAAAGAGATGAATTCCCCGATCTAACGTGGGGTAAGCATCACTGTAAAAGAAGTTCAATCAAGCATATCTCTACTGTTTAGAGGGTTCAAAGCCTGTTAAGACTATCAGGCCATGGCCTCCTGCTTCAGTGAAAGTGTGGTGCAGTGTAAGACTATAATTGAGCTTCAGTTACAGAGCAGTTTACATGGCTGAGGCGATGAATCGAACGCTCGACCACCAACGAAACGAGGACGAAGACAGTAAGCACTACAGCCACGGACCACGTGGGCGTCAACGCCAGAGACCTTACCTCGTCTCCTCCTGCGACATCTTCTTCCGCCATTCTTACACCTCAACAAAGCAAAATGCTCTGCAAAACACAAAACACTACTACTCTAACTACTGCCGTGTAATAGAGAGAAACACGGCTTGTTTGGTCTATTTTATTTTTAACAAATTCTATTTAACGCCCCCCGACGGAACACGCGGGTATTTGATTCAGAGTGTATTCTGCTTCCGTAACGGAGACTTGACCACGCGGCACGGTGCTATTGGCCAGAAATGTACGTAGGAAGCGGAGCCAAATGCGCCGCTGTGGCGGTGAGATATGCGTGTTGGGTATCCATGTTTCCTTAAATCCGTTAGAATTCAGACGGATTGCTATTTTACTATTTTATGAATTTGCGGAATGTTTTTCTGTAGTTCACATTGATTTTGTTAACGGATTCTGGAACGAATAAAATCTTCGGGACTACATTTAAAATTCACGCCTCTTTACACATTTTTGTGTTCTTTAACTAGAAAGTACTTGGTCTCCCCTTTTCCCTATCCTTAAATGTGAATGCTATATAAATAGTAAAACTGGATGGTCAAAATTATTAATCTATGTATTGTTCAAAGTATTTTTATTGGTTACCATTAATTCAATTTACCAATCAATTATATGTTTGAATTTTTCAATGCAAAATTAACATATAATTTTTTATCAAAAAATATTAAAAAATAAATAACCAACAATTTAGTCAATTTTAGAGTTGGGAGTTTTATTATAGCACATTTTCTAAAGCATATAATAATTAAATTTGTACTTGATGTCTAATATAATATAAATTTTAAAACAAGGCAACAATATTATTATTAATGTATATTGGGTTAAAATTGACATCTAGTATCAAAACACACCTCATTGTTTGCATTTTTAATATATCAATTGATCTTGCTAATTTTTTGGATGAATTTTGTGGTCATAGTTATAATTCTTATTAGTAGTTCAACTCAAAAATTTTGTTAATTACTTATTAATAAGTTAGCGTTGAACAAATTAAAAACTAGAATTTTATGTTGTTCAAATATAATTTAGTTTTTTTAAATTCAACATATTAAATTCTTAACTTTAAAAATTGTAAAAAAATATTTTTCTTGAACATAATTGGCTAAGAAGTTTGGGGTGTTATGGGTGAATTTTTAGGGAAAGCAAGGCAAACTATTTTTTTACATTTTTTTTAAATAATATTTTTAAATCTTTCTAAAGAATGATTTTTTAATGTATATAATTGTTATTTTATTAAAAAATCTCACAAAAATCAGTTAACTATTTTATAGAGATTTGGATTTACACTATTAAATAATAAAATAAAACTTATGATAAATTACATATAAAGATAATAGACTTGATTTTACACAATTAAAATAAAAAATTAAATTAAATCTTAAATTATTTTAACTATTTCACATTGTCATTTTTTTTATTTCCAAATTTTATTAACTTCAAAACATGCATAAATACAAATAAAAATTAATTTAAAATAACTAAAATTATTATAATTATTAATTAAATTATAATTTTCATCATATTATTATTAATTATTATAATCCTAAAAACATTATAATGAAGATTAAGATTAGAATTAAGAATAAAGTAAAAATTATGATTAGAAGTATTCAAAAATTAAAATAAATTAAAAATAAATAACTAAAATTATTATAATTATTAATTAAATTATAGTTTTAACCATATTATTAATTAT
The DNA here is from genome assembly GCA_007115665.2 of Sequoiadendron giganteum. Lineage (NCBI taxonomy): Eukaryota > Viridiplantae > Streptophyta > Pinopsida > Cupressales > Cupressaceae > Sequoiadendron > Sequoiadendron giganteum. The sequence goes on along the minus strand of CM021110.1, from coordinate 162,885,627 downwards.
TATAATCCTAAAAGCATTATAATTAGGATTAAGATTAGAATTAAGAATAAGGTGAAAATTATGATTAAAACTATTCAAAAATTAAAATAAATTAAAAATAAAATATTACTAATAAAAATCACTAAAATATGATTAATAGATATAATGCTCCAAAATTTTATTCATCTAATATCTTTATTCTAAATCTTATTCCTAATATTAATTCATAGATTTTTTTGTAATGTCACTCTATAATTCTTTATTGATAGGGTTCGGACTACGACCATAATTATGGATAGTGTTATGACCATAATTAAGGTTAGAGATAGGTCTAAGATTAGCATAATGGTTTAGACCTTATTGTTACGATTATAGTTAGGGTTAGGATTAGAGTTAGAGTTAGGGTTAGGGTTAGGTCATGCAAAAAACTAATTAACAATACTAAAACACTATAATTAACAAAAATTACATTCATTTTTATTCACATTAATAAAACTTACATTTTATTTTTTCCAAATCTAAAAAATAATAATTACAATACTATAAAGGCAAGTACTAGCCACTATGTGGCACTTGTTAATATTGTTTTTTAATAGATTGTGAAATAGAACAAATAGTAATAGTTGTACACAAAGGGTAGTGTTTGGATGAATTTTGCGGTCCTTGTTATGATTCTTATTATTTTTATTTTGTAATAGATTGTGAAGTAGAACAAATAGTAATAGTTGTACACAAAGGTTAGTGTTATATTATAATAAGTGGACCTAGAGATAAAATAACACTTTAGGGGTTAATGGTTATTATTAATACAATTGAGGAAGAGTGAAAAGCATTTATTGTATTCAAAGTAATTATTGACCTTTTAAACCTAAAAAATTTATGGTTAACTATAAATAAGAAATAAAATTTGTAAGTAATGGTAATTGGTTGATAAGAATCAAATTGGAGAAGTTGTTAGATCCGAGCTTTGAAGGCCCCAAAATTTGTAAATTTGGCTATAATTGCCCTTGTTTCATAGTGGCAGTATCTTAGCTTATCCCTAATAACCAACCTAAGATAGTTTTTAAGTAAGCTTTCATCTATCAAAGTTGTGCTTATGTATGCCTTGTTGTTGCCCTTATGCCTTTGGAAATTCATCCAATGTTGTAAAAGAATCCAAAAAAAATCTATGTTTTCCCTATGTTTATTCATTTGTATGGATGGTAGAGCTTTTGGAGGTTCAAGAACCACTTAAACCTCTAACAAGTTAGATTAGTGAAGAAATCTCTAACAAAAGATGTGAAGGAAAATGGATAAGGAAGGGGCCAATATTTTTAGAGGTTCAAGAACCTCTTAAACCTCCAACAAAGCTCAAGGAGCAACCAAATCACTAACATAAAGAAGGGAATGAGGAAAGAAAATAAGTTAGGTCATGCACGTCAAAGATATTGGAGGTTCAAGAACCACTTGAACCTCCAACATAGTTCAAGACCAATCAAAATCTCTAACATGATAAAGGAAGATAGAAAAGACAAAGAAGAGAAGACATCAGGGACTTCAGAGGTAAGCTTCAACATGATCAAGGAAACAAGGAAAATGGTCAAGTAGAGAAAATTAGTGAGTTCAAAAGTTATTGAACTCATTGAATCCTTGATAAAACAAAGACAAAGAGGTGAGTTTTGTCAACGAGTTCATAATTCCTAGTTATTTAAACCTTGTAACTCACAAATAAAACAAAGAGAAATAGGTGACTTTTGTCAACAAGTTCACAATAACTAGAACTTGTCGACATAGTTTGACATAGGAAGAAAGCATTAACAAGGGAGAAGTTGAGGAGTTTGATTGTTCATGAACTCCTAAAAAAACCAACATAGTTAAGAAATGGCTAAGGTAATGTTATGTCTATGAGTTCACAATTTCTTAAACTCACCAACATGGTTCAAGTAGAGTCAAAAGCTACAATAGTGGATACATGAAAGTAAATTCCAAATATGATAGAGGCTTAGGAACCCGTTGAACCTTTGACATGGTTCGACAAAGTCAAAAAGTAGTAACATATTATAAAAGATATTTTAATAATTTTAAAATGCAAAAAAAGTGCCAAGGTGAGTTTTGTGCCCCTTTCTTTTGTACATCATAAAACACCATGAATGTATCAAGTAAACTTTCATTCCTTGAAACAAACAACATAAATGCAAGGAACCTTATTAAGATGAAGAAAAATACTCCTTCATTCCCTACAAGCAAGTTTCTACATGTACATTAGATCATATATTTTAGCATTTTTCAAAGCATGGGTATCTATCACAAAGGACAAATTAGAGAACTATATGTACTAATATGGATTCATTCACTTACTTTATGTTTTCATGCAATATGCATATAGGGAAGCTTTGGATTTTATCTAAGGGTCAAAATTTTTATATTTGTATGGGAAAAGCTCATCTAGGTTGAGCAAAAGAAAAATTTGTAACTAGCATATATGAATTAAATCCATATTCCTTGAGTTTGGATGTAATATGCAACAAAAATAATAATTTCTAAGAAATAATGTAATACATCACTTTATTCTTGATTTTGTATTATATATCGATTATTTTTTTAGAGTTTTAGGGGATCAAAGAATCCCTAAATACACATTTCTTGCATTTATGCTAAAGATATATTAGTTTGCATCCAAGAGGTGTAGTAAAATGTTTCTTCTTGTGCATACATATGTCAAATAAACTCCTTTCAATTTGGTATGTGAAACTCTAAATAATGTATGGACTAATAATTAGAGAATACATTATTGAGGGTTAAGGTAATTTGAGGGCTTGATCTCTATAATATAGAGCCAAGTGCATCAAACTCATCTAGAATTCAAGGTTTGTGAGTTGATTTGGGTTGCATTTAATTTTGACTCTTTTTTACAAGATTAGGCATTGGTCTAGAAATTAAAATCCAACCATTGGCACCATCTATAAACTAGAAACTCATTTGACATTTTATTTATTTATTTTAGTTTCAATTGTCCTACCATTGTGCATAGCCATTGTTATAATTTTCTACCCAAAATTTTGTGAACTTGTAATTGATGAAATCATTAAAGGGATGTTGCATGATGTTGTAAGTTATTATTATGATTGAATCTACAAGGATCCTTACCTAGTTTTATCCTTTAGTACATCATTGGATAGTTTCCTAATAGAAGATATTTGATTCATATGAATTAGAACCCTTTGCAAAGAATTATTGTCAATAAAAACTTGAAAGTCATATTTGTGAGATTTCACACTAGTCTTTTAAGTTTTTGTATCATAAAAAGATCTTTGAGAACACCCTCCCATGCTTGGAAAGGCTCAAAGTGCTTAAGAGGCCTATTATCCCTCTTGTTTGTTGACCAAGTTTTCAGTCCCAAATCTAAGAGTAGTTTTCCTCTATGTGTGATAAATTTGGTTACTTTATCCTTGTCTAGATAGGAACCTTAGGGTTAGGGATTAATTCAAAACATCACAAAACTGAACTCACATGTTTTTTAGTGGTAAGGATTTATTTTATGAGACCTTCATCAATAGGCCTATAAATATTCATGGCCAACATAAAATTATCAACAAATATTTATTTTTGTGTTAATAACTACCATGTAAATAATCCTTTTAAATTTACTTTACATATACCATCAATACACCAAAATGTATCCAAATACCCATTAGAAAATACCAAATGAGAAAGCATTAATGCTTCATTGCATGTTCCATATGGAACAAAAAATAATATAATTCATTAAAAATAAAGTTTTCTTTTAAAAATATCTCAAAATTATAAGAAAATATTATGTTAAAGTTTGTAAAATATTCCAACTAATTTTTCCAAACATGTAGATAAAATTGTAATGTAGCATCATAAATTGTGCTCCCTAAGGGTGAAAGCATAATTTCATGCTTTGTTTGGTGCTTGAGTTGGTGTCCACTCACTTAGGGCAAATTAGAACTACTTCCTATCCTTTAATTTACGAGCTCCAACTCACTAAAAATACCTTCCTGATCATATTACATTATTTTAACTTTGACAAACACTCATTTTTTTGGATAAATATTGATTAAGGAGACCCTAAATTTGTGGATCGCGCTTTAATGTGTAAAAACACATGGAAAAGGGTGAGGGTTCCCTATTCCAATGTGTTTTCCCAATAAAGAAAGTCCTTAATTTATGTCGGTCTTTATTTTATGCAACATGAACTCAATTTCAAGATTTGGCAATAAATTAATCTTGAAAATTTAAATTTAAATGTGTCAATCTCCACTTTAGTTTATTCCTATGTTTCACCATTTAAACATTAATTATATTATTTTAAAAAGAAATCAATCATAATTATAGTGAAGCTTTGCAAAAATTGACATCCTATCCTACAAATTTACAAGCAATTTTCAAATTTGATCAAGTTTATCACAATGATTAAAGTTTGATGCCAATGAAAGGACAAGTTGGAATCTAGGGTTTTTGGATAGATTTGGCTTCATTCAAGGACCTAATGACTTGATTTTTTAGTGTGTTCTCATATTCAAACTTTGATCTCCTTGTTGTCCTAAGTAAGGTATTTGAGCATATTGATTTTCCCTTGAGTATTTGACTTTCTCTTGGGTTGATCTTACATTTCATGATTGTGTCATTTAGGAATCATTCTCTAACACATTTGAGTAGGGTTTTATCATTTATTTTGCATATTATAGCTCATTACAACCTTAAAAACACTTAAGGTTTAGAGCACACTCTTTTATCAATCAAAAAATCAAGTATTTATGGAGGTAGAAATACCAAAACAGTGGTTTGAATGAGGAAAACTCCTATATAGCCACTCCTTTCCCTATCTTTGCTATGTTTTTTTTAGGTTTAGAACTGAAAATAACAAATCTCGGGACATAATAGTGTGTTGCAAACCTATAGGTTATAGATCAAGATCTGAGTACTCAGGAATCTCCACTTTCAAAAAAGGGAACCCTCAACCTTGTCTTCTTAGCTCAAGCTCATATTTTTATCACAAGTGCACCTCCATTTGTCCTTCTCTAATTTTCAATTATTTCATCAATTTATATTTTCATCGATGTGAATAATTCACTTTTTCATATTGGGTTTTATAATAAATTAGGTCAGTAAATTCACATTAAATTTCAATCATTTTTTCTTGGAAACAAAGGAGATAAACCCAAGGAATATCGGTTCTCCTTCTATGTTGTTAGCCAATCTTAACACCCTTATTTGTTTGAGTTCCAATGTTAGGTCAAGGAAGGATTGATCTAGGTTAATCTACTAGCTAGATCTAGGATCTCCTTTCCCCCTTAACATTTTGGTGAACCTGACACATCCTACACTTGTTTAATCTTCCAAATTTTATTGCATACCCTTAGATATGATTTTTTATTCAATGCATTAGAACTGAATCTATTTACATTACAAAAAATGTGTATTTCTATTGAAAAAAGAAGATAATTTTTTTAGTTATATCTTTAATATCTTGGAGAAAGTAAGATTATTTGATCATGTTGGGTCTCTTTCTACAAGACTTTCATGCATTTGATGAGCCTTTTAGTAGTATTGGTTTTGATATGTTAGATGAAGCCCTTGATGACATCATCTCAACAAAATCACCCTCTGAGACTCATAAAGCTTCAATATGTCAAAGATTAATCAATGCAATAGATTTAATAAAACCACACCTCATCATTTATCCTCCTCATAATCCTCAACCGAAAAATCAACATGTTCTTATTATTGGAGGTCCTTCAAGTCACCCTAAACCTCTTGGTCACATCTTAAATTTTGCAAGACAACTTACTCAAATTAATCATATGCAACAAAATGTGTCACAACAACCATGTTATCATGCAATTGCCCATACATTCAACAATCGAAATAACAAACAAGTTAAACAAAAATCAATTATTCCCCCTTCAATTCCATTTCCACAACCTATTCTTCCTCATGTACCTTTTCTCCATCAACATATTGGTAAGGAGTATGATCTTGTTGAGCACCTTTGTGCTACTCCGACTAAGATCTCTCTTTGGGAACTAATATGAAATTCACCTATATACCACTATATGCTCCAAGAGACTTTACAAAAAAAATTATACCACCTTCTATTAAACAAAATGGTGTAGAATCCTTGTTAGATGGTACAAATATAAAAAACTTAGGAATTGTATCCCATCAAATTGAATTACCTCCTAAGATCTAAAAATAATATAATGCTCTCATGATTGTGGTCATCATTAACCAACATGGGATTAGATGTACTCTCATTGATAATGGACCAAGTCTTAATGTTTTTAGCATTAATATTTTATATAAAATTGGTGTGGATACGTCTCTCATTAAACTTGATGCTCTTTTTGTTTGTGGCTTCAATAATGTTGGTAGGCGACCATTGGGAACAATGACATTACCTATTAAGGTAAGAATTATGGTTTTACCTACCCTTATTCATGTCATGCCTGATTCTCTCCCATACAATCTTCTCCTTGGTAGATCATAGATTCATCTCATGGGAAGAGTCCCATCTACCCTTCATAGTATAATGAAATATGCATGCAATAAAAGGGTTTACATGGTTAAAGCATATTTAAATTCCGAAAGTTATTTCCAAACCGATATAGAATATAAAACTCCTATTCATAAATCTCTTAGTAATTTTCTTCCATCTTCAAAAGTGGATCCATTATCTTCAAATAATAAGGACATTGATGATTATGAATCACCTACAATTGTGCTTTTTGGTGATGATTGGGGTTCACTAGATCTTACACCTACCTTCATTGTGGAGCATAAAATCTCACCACCAAAGCCTAAAGAACCAAAAGATGTCTCGGTAGCATCTACACAATATTCCATTCCCTCTCATCAAACATCTAATTTCACCACTATAACTACTCTTTCTGATTCTACAAACGATGCTAGTTATACATCCACTTTTGATGATACCAATTATGAAAAACCACCTTCATTGAAATAAATGAAATCGATTTATTGAAGAGGATTTAAAATCTTTTCTCAATTGGATTATAAAGGTAATGTTTGTGGCATAAAGGAACAAGGTGTCAAGGTCCCTCTAGAACTTAACTCATAAGGTTCGATGATTGGATTTGGTTATTACCCTTTAAATCCCACCAAATCCTCCCATAGACCTTCTCTTAATGTGAATACAATATATCAAGATTCTTCTATATTATCACTTAATCTAGTTCATCCTAAAATGTTAGAAACAAACTCTACTACTAAAGAACCATCATTTGATATCTTTCCAACCAATGAATCCTTAGCAGATTTTTTGGAAGTTTATGAAATCTTGCCTTGATATCATCATGATCATGGATTTCCCTATTGTTTAAATGTCAAATCATAATTTGGGAAAGACGCTTATACATCAGATGATATATCAAATTCTCAAGAAATGCCCCAAAAATCCCCTCATCCACCTAATGTCCCAAACCACTATACACTACTTGTAGGAGATATTGTCAATGTCTTGATGAGCCCGTCTTATCTTGAAAAAGTTATTATAATTAGAAAGTGCCTTGACTCTAATGAACAACAAGAAAATTCTACTCTTTTACATGATTTTTTTGAACTATTTGCTTGGTCTTATTTTGATGTGCTTGGTATAGATCCTAAAGTAGTTACACATAACATTATATTGCATGATGATGTTAAACCAGTAAGATAAAAGATTCATAAACTGAATCCTAAGGTGGATTTGTTGGTTAAGGTTGATATTGAAAAGATGTTACAAGATGGATTTATTCGCCCTATTGACTATTGACCTTGGATATCAAACACCATGGCTATTGCTAAACCCAATAATCGTATTCGAATGTGTACTAGTTTTTGTGATCTTAATAAAGCCTCTTTGAAAGATGATCTTTCTTTTCCTAACATCAATATGATTGTTGATTCCACGGTTGAACATGCTTTATCTCCTTTATGGATAGATTTTCTATATATAATCAAAATTTCATCAATCCTCGAGATCAATTTAAAATGGATTTTATTACACCTTAGGGAACATTTTGCTGGGTGATTATGTCATTTGGATTAAAAAATGCTAGAGAAACATATCAATGTGTTATAACATTAATCTTCCATGAAGTTTTTCATAATGTATTAGAGGACTATTTTGATGATATCCTGGCTAATCTATCATACACTAGGATCATGTCAAAATCCTTCATCAAATCTTTGAGAGAATTCATAAATATAGCGTGCACTTAAATCCTCATAAATGTGTTTTTGGTGTGGATAGTGGTAAAATTTTAGGATTTATCATGTCACATTGAGGTATTGAAGTGGAGACAAATAAAATTGATGACATAAGTAATATGCCTCTTCCTAAAAATATTTCTCAACTCTATAGCTTACAAGGAAAGATTTAAGGTATTCACCAGTTTGTCTCATCACTAGTGGATTAGACTCTCCCCCTCTTCAAAATCCTCAAGAAGGATTCTCATTTTCGATGGAATGAGGATTGTCAAAAAGTTTTTGATAATTTTAAAAAATATTTTTCTAGTCCTCTTGTTTTACAGCCAGCTGCCTCAAGACATCCTTTCCTTCTCTACACTTTTACTTCACCTAATGCTCTCACAACATTATTAGCACAACATGATGATGTCGGTAAAGAACATCTTGTATACTATATTATTTATACTTTACTTGATTAGGAGGTTCAATATACCATAATAGAAAAATAATGTTTAGCTCTTGTGTTTGTCACACATAAATTAAGACATTATGTTTTAAATTTCAAAATTCACATTATTATAAAATTTGATCCATTAAAGAATCTCTTTTCAAAAGTTGACCTATCAAGACATCTTGCTAAGTGAGTGATGTTGTTAATGAAATTTGATCTTAAGTTTGTCTCTCAAAATAAAATTAAGGGTCAAGCATTGACCGACCTTCTTAGTTAATGCTCCATCACCAATTTCTTTACCAAATCAAGAGCCATTTCCCAATGATCATGTTCTTTCATTAGAATTTAATAAGACATGGGATTTATTCTTTGATGGTTCTAGGTGTTGAAATAGCTCTGGTGATGGTGCTATACTAATGCCTCCTTCAAGCAATCTAATTCCCCTATCTTACCATCTTAATTTACTATGCACTAACAACATCATAGAATGTGAAGCTCTTATTATCGATTTTTGTATAACATTATCCCTTAATATCCAACATCTCTATATTTTTTGAAGATTCTCAACTCATTATAAGACAAATTAATTCCTATCAAGCAAAACAAGATAAACTATCCCAATATCATGACTTGGCATTATCAACATTGAAACATTTTTCTTCTTACACTATTGACAATATCCCAAGGAAAGATAATCAACATGTAAATGCAATGGAGAGTGTCACTTACCTTATACCCTTTGATGATTCATCTTTAGATTTCAAGTTTACTGTCCATAATCTCTCTTCTCCATCAATCTCTAAAAGTTACAACGATGTGTCTTTTTGTCATAATATTGATTCAAATGAATGGTACTACCATATTTATTAATATTTGTGTGATGGTACCTTTCTTGACCCATCATCTAAAAATAGTTGAGATCGTATTGAAAATCTTGCATTCTATACCAAATAGCATATAATAATCTTCTTTGTTGTCTTAATAAATCAGAGATCCCCATTTCCCTTGAAGAAGACCATTCAAGTGCTTGTGGAGGACATTTTGGTGGTCAATCTTTGGTTCATAAATTGATTCATATTGGTTACTATTGGCAAAGTATGGAACAAGAGCCTTTTTCCTTTGTCAAAAAGTGTCCTCAACAATTTGATTCATGCTCCTACCCAAGAACTTCATGTTCAAATCTCTCCTTGGCCATTTTCTGTGTGGGGCTTGGATCTTATTGGAAAAATTTATCCTCCCTCTTCTCAAGGACATACCTTTACTATCATAGTTATAGATTACTTCATGAAATGGGTTGAAGCAATTCTACTTTGATCCATGACAATTCAAGTTATCTGTCATCTTATCCTTGGTAATATTGTTACACAATTTGGTCTTCCTCCCGCTTTAGTTTTAGATAATGGTGCATAATTTAAGAATAAAGAAGTGAATAAATACATTGAAAAGTTTCACATCTAACATTGCTTTTAAACACCATACTATCCTTAATCAAATGGTCAAGTGGATTCTTCTAACAAAAAATTGAATAAATCTTAAGAAAAATTATTAACAAACATGGCAAGGATTAATCACACAATCAACTCTCTTATGCATTATGGGCTTACCACACGTGCTTGTACGACTATGGGTACCACTCTATACAACCTTGTATATGGCATCGATATGATCATTCCTTTGGATTTAGAAATTTCTTCATTGTGAATTTCTCTAATTAGCATCCTAGATGACAATTCTTATAAAGAATAATGGATTCAAAAAATTGAGATGCTCAATGAACAACGTATACATGCTCTCAAACATCTACAAGATTATCAAAAAATTATCAACACAACTATAATGAGCATGTTATTCATCATTCATTCAAGGTTGGTGATCTGGTGCTTTATGAAAATCAACTCAATGTGAATGTTGAGCCAAGGGAATGAAATTTTATCCCACATTGGTTAAGACCGTATATCATCAAAAAAGTCTATGGATCAAGTACATATAAGCTCTCTATAATGGATGGTACGCCTCTTAAAGAACCCTTTAAGTTTATGGATTTTCATAGATTTTATGCTTAAATTCATCTCATTTATTTTTGAATGGTATGCTATTATTTAAAAAATGTAGGTTAGATAGTTAAGTTTATTTTATATTTGATGTTGCATTGCTTCGTTCATGACAAAAAATTGTGTCTTTAATTTTCGAGTAATTTTCTTAATAATGATAATTAGTTGTTAGCATACAATTCAGTAGTTTGTGTACCATGTTAATTAGATCATTATTGCATTTAATTGTTTAATTAGATCATAGTTACATTTAATTCAAGATGTGTGCACTAGGCAAGTATGTATTGCATTTAATTAAACAATTTTACTAGCTTTGTTTAGTTAGAACACATAATCACATAACCGTTTCATGTATCAAATAGATCATTGTCGTATTTAATAAACAATCTCAGTTAGATTGTTTGATTAAATCACAAGTGTATCTAATTTTCCTTACATGTCAATTAATCTACATTAGCATACATATTTGTTGTATTTAATTAAATATATCACACTATTTTAATTAAATCATAAATAATAGTAAAGCATCTCATAAACACATACAGGTCCAATCAAAATGCTCATATACATCATATTATCCATATAAATCCATTTATCACCACTCTAACAAAATATGGTGTATCATATTTAATCATATCATCAACCTATAAGCATGTGGCTATCAAATCCCTCAGGGCCTGATGGTGGTGATTAATACAAAATAGTAGATCGTGAGTAACTCCTAGAGCTAATCCATACCTATAGACCCCTGAGCTCACCTCTAAGCTCAACAACTACCTCTCGCATCTCTATATACTATTGGTGCAGTTGATCTCTTGCATCTCACACTCTCTCTAGCTTTTCTTATACAATCATTTGAGAGCGATCAATAAAATATCATGCTCCTACTCTCGACTCTCAAAGGTCAGCTAGGGCCTAATCTCTTTGCTATAACCTCCTCATATGCAGATCTCAGTCGTACCATAGGCTTGAATATCTCTAGATGTCATCTTGTGGTTTGTTGTGGTTTATAACTGGATTGCACTAGCTATTGAAGTTATACATCAAGGACAACCTCTTCCATGAACCAAGCCATATATTTGAGCCAATATTGAGTTCCAAATGCAAAAATAAAAATAAAGAATCAAATAAAACATCTCATCATATAAATCAAAATCAAAATCAAATACATCTAGTATACTATGAAATCATAACAAACACATACCATCTCACCTAGATCTCCAAGTTTCCAGTGGGGATCCATGGGTACATAGTAACTCTAACTACATCTGGACTCGCTCGTGAGGCTGGGGGCATAGTAGCATCTTCTTTTCTTGTCTTCCCATCCTCATGGATGCTCGATCTCTCACATATAATAGGAAGTGTTAGTGATACATGAGGAAGATATCTAGGTCTCTCCTTGAGGGCATCATCGGCCTCTTCCTACTCCTCAAGATATCCTCTTAATGTTATTGTTAGCTCATCATCTACATCATCACCTCACCTAATAACTCCATCATTGTCTATTTCCTCCTCCTCAGAATCCTCACTATAACATGGTCATGGCCTCAAATTATCGATGGGATGGTCTACAAGAAATATAGGATTTTGATGAGCGACACTCCACCATGTCTAATAGGCAATACTCACTCCAACATCATCTCCATCATACATGGGATGTGCATCTCATTCCTCATCATCGAAGCCACTCAAGGGAAAATACATGATGGTTGGTCGAGCCACATCTTTAGGTTTAGTGCCACTGTGAGTTGATTGAAGATACATCAGTCAGGCAATAGGAACTCCTTGAGGTCGATTGAACTATCGGGTCACTCAATCATAATAGAAAGGAATAACAATGTACACATATCAACTGATAAAAAATTGGTCCTCTTGTATCCTTTCCAGCTATTGTGGTGAACCTTCCCAATATTGTAGCCTCCTATATAGACTCCATGTCACATTCACAACATGTAATTGACTGGATACCACTCGACAATATAGTAAATCACCACACTGCCAAGGTCTCTTTAAAGGGTAAGCGTATGATTAGGGAAAAGTTCATGTTGTCTCTATAAAAAACCCAATGGGTTGCATTCATGTGATGTGCTCAAACACCAACACTTGGAGAAGAGTACATGTTGTTAAACTTTGTGCCTCATAATGAACATAATGACCTAGAACATGGTAGAGGTGAGCTAACATGATTTTCCCCCAAGTGAACGCGATGTGTGTAGTGCTTCCCCTAATATCTAATTAACTGATATAGATAACCATACATGTAGCTTAAAAGACCTACAGATCCCCAAATTAAGCAATTCATTGTTCAAAAAGTGGCTTCATTAAATTGTTAACCAGGGAATCATGAACTTGAGATGATGTCAAGGCACTATATATATAGTTGATAATCCTAGACTTCCTTAATCGACTAAGTACAAGGATTGAACAAAAGTAAACTCATATAAAAGCTTCCTCACTAAAATTAAATCTTAATTAAAGAATAGGGTTTAAGAAAATTTTAGTTACTATAACCACTATGGGTAATTATCATTCAGACACTATAACTAGTGACTCTCTATTTTATAGGGTAACCTAATTCAACTAATCACTTAATATCATTGAGCAAAACGTAAATTAGAGACTTCAATTCATAAATGATAATATAGCATTTAACATAATCTAAACAAGAAACTATAATTCAAAAAATATAATTTAGAATCTAACTAACCATCTAAGCTAGCGTGGATGATGTAGTACCTAAAGTGGCTCTTACTTGAGTTGTATTCCATAATATCTCCTTTCAATTTCTAACTAAGGAAATCATGCAACTCAAATATTCTTCTTTATTGTAATCCCCAACATACACATAACTTTAGAATAGAATATAAAAAAACTGATATTCAATCCATTTTAATGCAAAAATCTAGCTATTAGTCTCTCAAAAGAGTATCCTCATATATAGGGTTTGTGAGAGTCCTATTATTCAAAAACTATAAACAGACTATGAGAAACTGCCAAATCTTCCAAGAAAACGGGAAGAGGACTAATTCTTTAACTTAATAAAAATATAAAACCAAGTGGAATTAGAAGCGTTGGAATCCAATAAAGACTCTATAGCAATCAAGAAGACCATTATAATAGAAAAATGCTTAATAGGATAGTCTTCATTATAACTGCCATCCCTTGTTAGAAACTACTTCTTCCTCCTCTATGATTTATTGAAAAGATGGAGTGACACATGGATATCCGTGTTCACATCCTCAAACCATCGAATGCATCTTATTCTAGAATGTGCATGTACTATTACTAATTGATTGCTCTGGTTGTGTTGATTGATCTCTTATTTTGGAAATGTGCATGTACTATAACTAATTTATTGCTCTGGTTGTGTTGAACTATCATCCTTCTGCTATGGGTTGAGAATCCTTTTGTTGTGGGTTGACAAGTTCTTCATTGCAAGGGTTAGTTTTATCCCTTAAGACATTTTTTATTATTAGCAACTATAATTAATCATAAAATTATACTAAATCTCATAGACATTCAAAGTTCACAAATCCATTCATTACTATAATATATCATCCTCAAATGCTTTGAAATACTTTAAAGTATATGAATAAGGTTTGAAAATGTCTTTTGAAGTTTAGAAGAAATGAGATAAAAACATGAAACTAAAGCAAGGAATTGGACATTCCTAGAGATCATCATCCACCCAACTTAACTTTTTTCTTTTCCTCAAGCACCTTAGGCTCTCTAATTGTATTGCATTACAACCTCTTTGTAGCCCAATATATTGGTGAACCCTTCACCCTACTTCAAGTTGAACCCTTTTTGCTTTGTTATTTTCTCCCATCTGGCTTTCTTTGTTGCATCTATCTCTTATATATTTCCTTTCCAATGTGGGATTGGTAACAACAAAAGAGGGGGATATAATTTAAAGGGAAACCAAGTAATATCATTTTTCAAGGGAGGTTGAAATGTATTTTTGGGTTCTTTTTATTTCTGCTAAGTAGTTGAAGATTGAATGAGGCTCCTTCCTTTTCATCTCAAGTGTTAATTCTCTCCATCTGTCCTAAGATAAATCAAGTGCTTATTTCCCCATCCCTGCTGCTATTTCTTGAAACCTTTTATAGTCATTTTCCTTGCATTCCAAAATCTTTTCTCTCACCTAACTTATTTCTACCAAATCAATCCATTCTTCCACTACCTTTTGAGGAGCCTCAACTTTTGCTCTGAGTAAAAGGGGAAATGAATTCTCCCTTTCTTGATAGATTCTTTGTGGTTGTCCTATTTGATGTCCATTCCTCATCAATGAGGCCATTCCCTTTATTTTACATCCCCCATAAAAATATGTGAGTTCTAGGCAGAGTCATGAGGAATGGAAAGATTATGCAAGTAGAATTCATATATTTGGTCCTACATATCTAGGGTAGCTCACTGGTATGTCTCTAAAAATAAGGTAGGTAAAGATAGGAAAACTAGGAGATCGCTAATCAACTGACTAAATTGAAAGCTTAATTTTTTTTCCTATAGATATAGGGTATAATCCCTAACAAGTGGTCTGCATTTTAGAAGTTGTACTACTTTGTCATCCATATCCTCTATTTTTACTTTTAATTTCTTAATTTTTGCATCCTTCTATTCAATTTCTCTAGTATGTGTTGATATTAATTCATATTTTTCTTTCTCCCAATCCTTTTGCATTTGGGAAAATTCTCTTACTCTATTCCACAACTCAATACCAAGGGTAACCATAGTGGGGGTTCTAGGAATCCTCAAGGGTACATATTGGTTTACAGGTTGTGGAGTTCCCTTGTTAATCTTAAAAATGGCCAATTGTGCTAGTTTTTGCAATCTTGACCCTTGTTGCTCAATAGCATGTAGTCTTTTCTCTAATTCCTAGATTCCATTATCCAGTCCATCCTCCCTTTGTCGGTATCCTCTGAGTTGTTCTACCAATTATTTTATTCTTTGCAAGGCTTCTTGCAGTTCCTTTCTCTCATATTTACCTTTCAAAAACAATTATTATTTTCCCAAGTATGTCTCCTCATCAATGTTAGTAGGTGAAACAAACCATTCCTTAGAAACTGGTCTATTTTGAGGTATGTTCTTTTCTTGGTGTTATGGCATAAAATTACACCCTAGTGTAATTTCCCATAACATATCCTTACTTTAGCCTTATAAAATAAATAATGCTAAATCTCACCATCATAAGACTTTTGTCCCTTTCATACTTTGTCATTTTTCATCAGTGGAGGGAATTTTGACTAGGATGCTTCTTCGTCATGCAGACATTTGTGCATCGTGCGAATGTCCCTGATGGATTCCCAAGTCAGAGGACATTGGGACATTACACTTCTTGTCACTCACAAAGTGTAATGCTCCCTACGACTACAAACCTACCCGAAAATAACTCTTTTGCCTCCAAACACCCATTTTGAACATAATTTTTCATTCCATTCACTAGGGGAGAAGACCCAGTATCCATCAGGGCTAACTTTACGCAACCGTAGAATTCAAATCGTATGTTGAATCGAAAAAAAATTTTATGGGTTTTTTTCGCTCACGAGTTAAGTGCTTATAACTAAGGTTTTGGCATCTGGGCAATTTAGTAGAGTGCGGAAGCATTGGATATGCGCGCGGAGGTCAAAAAGACACCTTTTAGACGTGTCGTCTGATCGTTGCCATCTAATGTCCCAGTATCCACCCGCTGTAATTTCAATCAATTATAATTGTTTTATCATTCAAATCCACTCAAAAACATCCACTTTAGCACTTAATGAGCAGCCATTGGTGTTTTTGTAATTATTTATTCAATCAAATAAAGTTTTTTAATGGATCAAAGTGATTTTTTTTTGGGGGGTTAAGTGAGGATGGAGGTGGCAGTAATTCAATGGGTGGCGGTAATTGGGACTTCTCCTCTAGACTTCTCATTCTAACATTCATTCTTACAAATTCTCACTTCACTCTATCAATTATACCACTCCATTTTTTCTTCCATTCTCTCTACACTGTTTTCTTGTAGGTTTCAAGTTCTACACTATTCTTGCACATTTGTCTTGTGCTCTCAAAGCTCTTGTCCTTCCTCTCGACTTCTTCAAGCTTGTAGAAGGGAGGGTGACACTTTGTTATTTTATCGCATTATCAATATTATAGTTATCATATTATTGTCTTTTCTTTCTATACATATTGTCTACTTTATTTATCGTCTTCTACATTGTGGTCTATTTGGTTGTCCGTGGAGGTGGAAACACCAAAGTAGGGGTTTGACTAAGGAAAAATCCAAAACATAGCCCCATCATTTTCTTGTTTTTGTGTGGGTAGGTTTTCGTTCATGTGGATCTTGCGAGAGGTTGGACCCACCATGAGTTGTATTTATTTCTTCCTCTACTTGTCATTTCGTTTGTAGTTAACTCATCTTTCATTTATATTATTCCTATTTTTTTAATAGTTATCTTCTTATGCATATTTGGTATTCTGTTATCTTTTGTTAAATAGTCAAATTCTAGCATTCGAGTTGTTAGAAAACCTTGAGTGTTTAAAATTATTGATTCTAATCTTTGTTTTTACAATACACCAACACATCCCGGAAATGATAGTGCATCACACTATCGCCTATCTCTCACACTAGCATCCTTTGGCCAAGAGGCGATTAGTTTGTCACCTGAGACCTCTGTTGTCTATTCATTTGATTCCTAAAGTCTTCCACCTTGAAAACCCAAAATCATAGATTAAATTTCTCTTTATTTTTCATCCCTTATTTTAAACTTTGTAATTAAGGTGATTGAGGGTAATTTTCTCCCTTTAGACCTTGTTTGTCTTGGGACTTAGGAGTAGAAAATCCCCTCCTTCACATTTTGGTGAACCTAACATGAACCGTCCCTCTCTTGTCGTCCTTATTTTTAAAAAAAATCTCAAGTGTTAGGATGCATGGTTGATAGTACGTTGTGACACTCTTTATGATCTTCATGACCTAGTCAACTACCTCTAGCCACATTGTTAGGAGTTATCAAAATTTAGACATGGGAACTACGAGGTTCAGTCCTCCCCATACCGGTTCATCCTTCAAGGATTTCAATGTGGGAATCTCCAATGGATATACTCCTCTTGTCCTTGAAGCTAGAAATAATTTTGCTACCCTTTTGCCTCACCCTTGAATTTTTCCTCCTCTTTGGAAGATGAAGCTACTCTCAAGGTCCCTACGGAGCAATTTTACTCCTTTGAGCTAACTCATAGAACTTGCAAGATTCTTGGCAAAAAATGATTTTTCTTAAGTGGCTCCTGTAGTTGAAAGTTTGAGAGATTTTTTAACTAAAGATCGAAGAGGTCTAGAGCTTCTTTATGGTATTACTGATATTGTATATACCCACATCCCATTCTACACCTCTACCTTAAGTGCTACTCAAGATTGGGATTAGGGATCACTAGAAACAACTATAAATCTTGATGCTTGAGATGTCGGTGTGCATGATTGGTGTGGGTCCATTTACTAATACCAACATCATGCCTAAGAAGGATCATACAATTAAAGTAAATAAGGTGCCTTTGGGCTTTAGTTATTCCACATCTGAAGCTCAAGGCATCCCTACTTCTAGTATTGATGTTAGTACCTCTATCAATGTTGGTGTTGGTGCCTCTTCTGGTGTCGGTGTCAAAGCCCCTAGTGGTGCCAATGCTAAGGGCTTTGTCGGTGCGGGTTTTGTTGGTCATGGTAGTGGTTTAGTTGGTCATACCTTGTCTATTGATCTAGTCCTCAACACTCTTTTACAAAACATGGAACACATGGAGAATCAGTTAGCAAACCTGACGAGCTCCTCCTCCCAGCCTATGTTTCAACCTTTTAGCACTTGTAGTCCTCTTTCTATTTCCATTTTGAAAATTCCTATCCCTTGGGGAGTGGAGATTCTAAAATTAAAAAATTACAATGGTCATGGGGACCTGTGGACACATATCTCATCCTTCAATGCGTTGTGTATTGATTTATTTCATAATGATACACTTTTGGCTAGGATATTCCCACATTCTCTCAAGGATTCTGCTTTGGAATGGTTTGATGATGATTGAAATAATTAAGATGATTTTTGCAGAGAAACATCGATTTATCTCTCGAAATAGCACGCTGCATAGTAAAAATAATAATAATTCTCCATTTTTACCCCCTTAAAAGGTGGAAAAAGTGAAAATTCATTGTCATTTGAATATTAGCCTTTTGTAATTTTCAGAGCTCTGAGAGAGATTTTCGCAATGCCGATCCATTATGAGCGTCATCGATTCGAGTGAGCCCACCGGTATGAAAGACCAACCGCGTATGGACCTCCAATAAGATGATCTGATCCTTTGCCATGAATTTGAAATCGTATTTTTGAAGATTTTTGAATTTTTTGAATTTTTAAGATTTTCACAGTTCTGCTTTAGTGCATAGGTGTTAACTTTAGTGCACGGGAGCCTATAGTTTAGCGCATAGATGAGTAGTTTAGCGCATTGATGCTTGCGTAGAGATTTTCTGATTTAGCGCATAGGATCCCGAATTAGCGCATTGCTGGATAGATTAGCGCATCGGTCAAAATAGCACACCGGACCTAATAGAATAGTGCATCCCTTGTTCAAATAGCGCATAGGCTAGAATAGCGCATAGATAGAACAAAGTAGCGCATAGAATTGATAGAGTAGTGCTTTGACGAAATAGTGCATTGAACCTCTATTTTAGCACATCCATGGATAAAGTTGTGCATTGATGATTTAGCGCATTGATGGACTGTTTTAGTGCATCCATGGGATTTTGCTGAATTTGATTTTTTGAAGTGAAATTGATATGTGCTTGATGATTGTTGCTAGATTAGCCAACTAATTGTATGCTTTTGAATAACATCAAGGATAGATTAGCTTGATTTGATAAATTTGTCTTCATGCTTGGAGATTGAATAGTAATAAGTCTGATAAATTTGCTTTCCTGCTTGAAAAACAAATAGTAGAGATGTGATAAATTTGCTCTCCTAATTGAAAGAAAAATAGTTTTGATAGATGCTGAGTCAATTGACTGTTAAATTTGTTTCCATGTGTGAATAAAAAACAAATAGTAGATAATGATAAATTTTCCTTCTTGCTTGAAGAATAAATAGGAAAGATAGATGTGATAAATTTGCTTTCGTGATTGAAAGACAAATAGTAATGATTGATTTGATATTGATTTGCTTCAGTTGATGTAACTTTATTTGCTTGATACTTTCTTGATTCGTTGCTGATTGATTTGATTTTGACTTTATA
Organism: Sequoiadendron giganteum; assembly: GCA_007115665.2. Lineage (NCBI taxonomy): Eukaryota > Viridiplantae > Streptophyta > Pinopsida > Cupressales > Cupressaceae > Sequoiadendron > Sequoiadendron giganteum. The sequence continues at coordinate 162,865,713 of CM021110.1, read as the reverse complement.
AGAGGATTTTAATATCCTCCAGATTAGAGAGCGATTTCACCGGACATGGGACATGATTCCCAGACTATCTCAGGCAGAGATAGGGGTTATTGCGAGATGTGGGTTGGGGTCTCTACTTAGGATCCCATAGTATAGGGTCAACAGGGCACTATTGACCGCATTAGCTGAGAGATGGCATAGTGACCATAATACCTTTCACATGTCGACTGGAGAGATTACCTATTACACCTAAGGATGTGTATAGGATTTTAGGCATCCCGGTAGTTGGTGAGCTTGTGATCTATGATCACAAGGAGATTGGGGGGACATATGCCTTGTGGAGAGTCTTTCAGGATCCTCATGCGGGCGGATATGATATTGCTTGGAGAGATATGGTAGAGAGTTATGCCCCACTTCCGTCAATTTTAGTAGGTTTCATCGGTGGATTCCTTTGTCCTGATCGCAGGTCAAGGGGACTATCAATAGGTTGGGGTCAGATTCTGGAGGACATGCTTCTCCATCAGACGAGATATGCATGTGGATCATGCATGCTTTCCCATCTATACCACGATCTTCATCAAGTGGTGTACATGGATGGGAAGAGTCTCTCAGCAGGAGTTACTCTTTTACAGATTTGGGCATGGGAGAACTTTGCTATTACTCGCCCCATTGTTCGAAGAGATTGCCCGTTGGGCCACCCTTATGTATATGCTTACACAGGTCCCCTTGTCCATCCAATGTTGGGCAGGTTAGAGTACTAGTGTAGGGTATTGGATGACATGGATACCGTCATCTGGAGACTGTATCTTGACTGTGAGTCCTGGGATGAGGATGACATAGAGCTCCCTTACTATAGGATAGTTAGGTTCATGATTGGCTGGACTCCCTTCATCATTGAGCGGTTTCTAGTCATGAGAGTATTGAGACAGTACAGACGAGTACAAATGATGTCGCAGGGTGTGGCACACTATGCTAGGCACCAGGAGGATGTGCCAGAGTGGGGTCCGTTTATTACCTTTGAGGCGGCTAGGGATGAGTATTTGGATTTGCAGCCGGAGTTTTGGTCTATTCATCCTGAGGTTACAGATGCACATATGACAAATGATTATGCTGCTTGTTTTTATGCACATCCATTTTTGAGGTTTACCAGTCCAAATGAGCCTACCCCACTATTAGGTGGGCCAATTATACGACGAGCACGATGGTAGCCACAGGCACAGGCAGAGGTAGGTCAGCCACAGGGTCAGACACAGGCAGGACAACCACAGGCCGAGGATATAGGAGGGGTGGCGATGGAGGTAGATGATGAGGATGAGGAGGAGGAGGAGTCAGATAGCTCAAAGGATAGTGGTGATGATGGGGATGATGGAGGTGGTGGGGGTGGACAAATTTTTTTTTTTATGTTCCATTCAGGATGAGACCTTGCACAACCAGAGTGGTGGACCAGCTGAGTACTTCGACCCCATGAATCACTATTAGGGCTCCTTCACCGGGACAGATGGACAACTTGTAGGCAGAGGTTTAGACTCTTTGGAGTTAGTTAGCACAGGCATAGGTGACTATCAGTTAGTTACATGCACAGGCAACACAACCACCACTTCCTGACCCACAGATAGCTCATCTCATAGCAGAGCGGGATAGCTTCAGAGAGCAATGCATTTAGGCAGAGGGAGTAGCAGAGAGACTCCTCAAGTCAGTTGAGAGCACGTCCATTGGAGAGGTTGTGGTAGAGGGACTGGAGACTGCTCGATAGGTAGAGTACTACCGGATGAGATACTTTGAGGTAGTGTCGCTCGAGCAGAGGATAACATACATGCAATCAGGCACTCGGTCACGGACTCACTCACGTAGTCACACCAGGAGTGCCACCAGGAGTGTGGTACAACCTATTAGATGAGAGATTGGGGCTTCAGGCAACAGAGATCCACAAAGATCAACCACTTCCAGAGGTAGTAACAGTCATGACCCACATCCAAACACCCCTCAGTGATGATTATTGATACCTCGAGTCATTGTATTTTATATATCTTGTTGAAACATTTGATATCCTTGTACACCTAGACATTTGTTTTGATGAGATTTATGATATGCAGTGGTGATTTGATATGAATGTGTCATTGATGATTTATGATGAATTATTATGTATGCATGTTTATTTCTATATGTTATGATGTTTATGATTTTTATGATGATGCAATGATGATGAAATGTAAATGATGCTTTTATTTTATGTAATGTATGATGATGCAATGATGATATGATGTAGGATGTGTTATGATGAAATGATTTCTAACATGATGATATATGATGCAATCTAAATGATTTTCCTTTATGATGTATGTAATGAATGCAATATGTAAGATGTAATGATGAATGATTTTAATGAGATGATATGTCCTAAAAATGATATGCATATGATATGAAAATGATATGATGACCTAAATGAATAATGAATGAGACCTAAAAATTAAAAAGTGATATGAATGGATATGAAATGAAATGATAATGATGACCTAAATGAAAAGTTATGATGAAACGAGATGTAATGAGATGAGATGAAATGATATAAAATGAATATTTAATGAAATGTATTGAGGAATGCCATGCACATAATATGAAAATGGTATATATATGAACTTAAATGAATAATGATCATAATGATGATAATAATGATAATGATGATGATATGGATTTGTGTAATAATGGAAAGATGAAATGTAATGATAAGGATAATGATACATAATGTAATAATACATAATGATATGATGCAAAATGATAACCGAAAATGATGATGTGAAATGAATGAAATGGATGTAATGCAATGAGATGAAATGATATAATATGAAATGAATGATCCATTAATGATATGTACTTTATGAATGATTATGCACATGAGAATGATATGATATTTGAAGATGGATAATGATCATGATGAACTAGATGAGATCGAATAATAATGATAATGAAATGAAATGATGTGAAAATGGAAATATGCAAATGCAATGATAACCTAAATGAATAGTCATGATGAAATGATATGTAATGAATGATAATGCAATGAGATGCAATAAATGTCCAAGTGTACTTAATTATTGTCTGAAAAGATATACGAGAATTTTTCCAATCTTCAAAAATCTACTTAGACAGCCTCCAAAATGCAAATCTAAATGAATCATGCAGTCCTAGAATGTAGTAATGAACCATTCTCCTATTTGTCATTCCATGAACCAATGATGTGCGTATTTTTCATCATCGAGCCTTTTGATATGTTGAAAGTTAGTACAAACATCAAAGGGGATATTAGCATCAATGATGACCTAAGTACTACTTTCATGATATTTGATGTAGAAAGTTAATACAAGTATCGAGGTATAATTGAACCAACATGACCTGAGTATTGTTTGCATAAATAGACAAAAGTTAACCATTTTCCTATGCAAATTCCGGAATGTCATCAATGATACATTGTAGAGCATGTCCCATGACAAATTTGCATAATACTAATGATTAGCTTACAGACAACAAGCAAAGAAAAATCATACTCCTTCCTTGTGATTTTAGTTTAGTACATCATTGAACCAATCTAAAGATATGATGCCATCAAATGTCAAAACAACAATTCAACTTATTCTTTAAGTTTTTCATTCATTTTATTCAGATTAAGATCATCTAGTTTGTTTCAATTTTCTATCAAACATTCGTGTAGACTTAGTTTAATTGGACAAGTTTGTTTTTTCTGATATTCCAATATTGGATACATGTTTTTTTGTCTGCCAAAAAGCTCCAAGTAGTGAATTTCCCCCTAATGACCTTGTACTTTGACTCCTGCTAGACACAACTACTGCTAAGGATAACCCTAATCATCAAGCCATGATGAGATCTTTGTCATTTCAAGGAGATGTTGTGACACATGATGCAGATGTGATGGCTAGGCATGTATGTGATGCCGATGAAAGATGGATATGCATAAAGTATCCAAATAGATGAGAGAGCCAAACAAAATCACAAATAATGCCAGATTGCCAGGTTTTCACCATTTATTTTTATTGCACTTTTTCCTTATTTTTATGATTTTTTTGTTGTTACCAAGATGCCTATTGCCAGGTTTTCATCAAGGCAACAATTTTTTATTCTTTTTCTTTTAATTTTTTTGTATTTTTGATCTTTTTTGATTTTTTTGTATTTTTTCAGGACTTTTTATATTGTTTTTGATATTTTTAGGCATAAAAATTCTTCAGATGAATGTTGTTGGTCGGATCTTCAAACAGGCCCTCTCATGATGTTGACAACTGATATGCCCCCGATCCATATGCTGCAATGATAACAAATGGGCCCAACCAATTAGGTTCAAACTTACCTTTCTTTTCCCAATCCCGCTAATTACGCGAGTTTTCCTTGAGAACCAAGTCACCCACTTGAAAGGCTCGTGGTTTGACTCTGTGATTGTAGCTATAGGACATATTTTTTTGATATCCCTTTAAATGATTAACTGTAGTTTGACACCTTTCATCAAGCAATTCTAACTCTTGCAACCTTGATACTTTGTAGTCTCCATCATTGATTAGCCCCTTTAGTGATACTCGAAGTGAGGGAATCTCAACTTCTAATGGTAGAATAGCTTCTACTCTAGAGACCAAAGCATAGGGAGTAGCACCTGCTGGTGTGCGAATACTTGTTCTGTATGCCCATAATGCTGGATTCAATTGGACATGCCAATCACGACCCGCCTCATTCATTGTTTTCTTTAAAATCTTCATAATTTTTTTTGTTTGAAGCTTTAGCTTGACCATTCCCTTATGAATAATAAGGTGTAGAGAACCTATGTTGGATGCGAAATCTTTCACATAGTTCATCAACATCATGATTTTTAAAGGGTCATCCATTGTCTGTGATAATGGAGTTGGGAATACCATATCGACAGATGATATATTTCAAAATGAATGAAGAGATTTGTTTACCAGTAATAGATGTTAGGGGAACAACTTCAATCCACTTAGTAAAATACTATGTGGCTGTGATAATGAACTTGTGTCCATTTGAATATGATGGGTGTATCTTGCCATCCAGATCTAATCCCCACTGAGTGAAAGGCCATGTTGTGGTGAAAGGTTGTAATTCCTGAGCAGGAGCATGAATGAGATTCCCATGAATTTGACATTTTGCACATTTCTTCACAAAAATGAATGATTATTTTTCCATAGTCGGCCAATAGTAACCTAATCTAACAAGTTTCTTGGCTAAGGTTAGTCATTTTGAGTGTGTCCCAAAAATTCCACCATGTACCTCTTGTAAATCCTTTTCTGATTCATCGCGTTCGAGACATCTAAGGAGGGTACCATCCAGACCATGTCGGTATAAGACATCAACAATTAAGGTGTAACAAGAGGATTGATGGATGAAATTCCTTTTCTGATTTCTAGACAAGTCTAAAGGTAAAATAGTATCCTTTAGGTAAGTATAGATTTGGCCATACAAGGGAGAATCAGAACTGGTTAAGTGGAAAATGATTTGAGTTTTTGGATTGTCATAGGCGGGAGAAAACAATTGTTCCACCAGGAAATAGTATTGTGCTTGATTCTCTGACAACTGGAGTAGAGATACGATTATAGCCATAGCATCTGCTGCTTTATTATCAATACGTGGAGTTTGTATGAACTGGATATCAACAAAGTATTTCTTGAAATCGTCCACCATCCTTTTTTAAGGTATCAACTTGTCATCCTTAGTGTGATATTCGTCATTGATTTGATTTATAACAAGTTATGAATCACCAAAAACTTGAAGTTTTGTGATTTTCCAGTCTACTACAATTCTCATTCCAATTAATAGTGCCTCATACTCAGCTATGTTGTTTGTGCAAGGGAACATTAGCCAATAAGATTTTGGAATTCATGTCCTTGAGGAGTAATGAAAATAATCCCTACCCCCAAACCATGTTGAGTGTAGGAACCATCAAAGTAGAGTGCCCATGACTACTTAATAGTTGTTGTGAATACATCTGCATCAGGAAAATCAATGTGTATGGGGTGTTCTTCTGGCATTGGTGCTTCTGCTAACTAGTCTGCAATTACCTATCCTTTTATAGCTTTGTGATCCAAATAATGAATGTCAAACTCACTCAGGATCATGACCCATTTAGCCAACCTGCCAGTTAAGGTTGCCTTACTTAGAAGATATTTAAGTGGATCAATCTTAGCCACAAGCTTTATTGTATGGGTTAGCATATTGTGTTGTAAATTTTGAGAAGTGAACACTACTGCTAAGCAAGATTTTTCAATGAAGGTGTAATTTAGCTCATGACTTGTCAAAGTTTGACTGATGTAATAGATTGCTCGATCTTTTCCTGAGTTGTCTTCTTGTGCCAATAATGCTCCTAGGGACACTTATGTGGCAGAAATATACAATATGAGTGGTGCACCTTGCACTGGTGGATTCATTAGATACTGCTTTATCTGATCAAATGCTACTTCACATTTGTCTTCCCATTTAAATGGAACATTCTTGTGTAAGAGATGAGTAAATGGTAGACTTTTATCCGCCAGTTGGGCAATGAATCTTCAAATGGATTGTAAATGTCCCTGCAAAGAGCGTAGTTGACTAATGTTCCTTGGTGGTGGCATATCAAGGATTGCTTGTACCTTAGCTGGATCCACCTCAATTCCCTTTTCTGACACAATATATCCTAGTAGCTTTCCAGATTTCACTCCAAAGACACATTTCTTTGGATTAAGTCTCACTTTGAATTGCTCCATTCTTTTAATTTTTTAGATAAGATAGCTATGTGTCCTTCCTTGGTGTTAGATCTGTCGAGGAGATCATCTACGTAATCCTCCATGAATGTGTGCATCATATCATGAAAAATCATAGTCATTGCCTGTTGGTATGTAGCTCTTGCATTTTTCAATCCAAATGGCATTACGTTCCAGTAATAGGTACCCCAAGGACATGTGAACGCTATTTTATCCTGATCCTCAGGTGCAATATTTATCTAGTTGTATCCAGAAAATCCATCCATTAATGAGTACATAGCATGGCCATCAGTCAAATCAACAATCATATCTATGTTCGGCAGAGGGAAATTGTCCTTAGGACATGCCTTGTTTAAGTCCCTGAAATCTATACAAATTCTGATTCTCCCATCTGGCTTTGAAATAGGTACGATATTGGAGATCCATTCTGCATAGTCGATAGACCGAATGAATCCGGCATCTAAAAGCTTCTTTAACTCCTCTTTAACCAATAATGCAACATGTGGATGCATTTTTCTGAGTTTCTTCTTCACGGGTTTTGCTCCCTGTCTAATAGATAGATGATGCATAATGAGATCTGTATCTAATTCAGGCATATCCATGTAGGAACATGCAAAACTGACTTGATTGTTCTTGAGAAATTCTGTGAATCCCAATATTTCCTCTTCTGTTAGAGATGCGGCCAATTACAAGATTTTGGGTTATTCCGTAGTACCTATATTGAGTGCCTCCATTGGTTCTATTAGAATAGAAGACCTTTCCTGATAGTGCTTGGGAAGAGTGTCAAGTTTCCCATCTTGTAGTGCCTTTGAAAGGTTTTCACTATTGGATACGCTTTTTATTTTTCTCTTTTCCTGATCTAGTACTGCCTTTGTTAGGTTTTCACCATTAGATATTTCTTTTATGTTATTTATTTCATAGCTGAGAAACTTGGCACTTTCTTGTCAAAAACTTTGATCTTGTGATTCCCTGGTGGAGCTTGTTTCCGGTTAGGATGAACATAGGAAGTTTATGATGGTTTCATCATTTGGAAAAGTTGGGATATCAATTGGTGCAATTTGTTCCCAATAGATGAGTTCAGGATGAACCAAAGGAAATGGATCATTAGGATGAGTAAGGTCATTGGCCATTAGTGTCATGATGCTATTATTAGCTTTGTTATGGGAAATATCTAGGATGGTATCCTCCTGTGGATGATCTATCTCACTTTGAATCGAATCGTTCTCACTTGAGTCATGATCGCTTAGTAGAACGTAATCAAGCGGAGGCCTTGAGCTTTCCCCTTGTAGGAATGTGGGTGTAAATTTGTGTATGACATCCACCTTTTTATCCCTCTAGAATTTACCATCAAAGATGGTGTCCCATTCATATTCATTGGAGTTAGTGTCAGAATTGTTTTCTTGGATTCGCATAATTGTTTCAACTAACTCCTCATTGGATGGTCTTTGTGCTACTTATTCCTTGGTATCTTCACCATATCCTAACCTAGTCTATCCTTTGGGTGCATTGTTTTCAATTGGATAGGTTCAACAATTCCCTCCTTTCTCTTTCTGATAGGGCCATTTCCTTCATAACCCATTTGCTACATTATTGCATAATCTTTTCCATATTGCTCTATGGGTAACTTGACATGTACTGATTCTTCTTCATCTATATAGGGCCAATCAAGGATAGCTCTATCTTCCATTTCATTTTCTTTGATAAATACTCCATTAAACTTGGTGATGGGAACTGAAGTTGAGGCTAAAGTTGTCATAGCCTGCTCTATGGATGTTGATGGTTGACCATGGGATCTTGGCGATATGGGTAGATTAGAGACATAAAGAATATTCTCCCACCCCATTATCTTTCAGTTTTAGCTTGGTGCCAAAATTACTTATCATTTCTCGTGCTTGCTCATTGTATTTGGAGGTAGAAATGGCCAAAGCCTCTCTATTATGTGGGACAAATGTGTCTTGAGTTGCTCTCAGGTTAGAGCAAGTGTGACTGCTAATGTGATCAAAAGGTATTGTTACTTCTTGTCCATCATATGAGAATTTTAAGCATTCAGGATAAGTAGATGGAATAGATTGAATGTCATGGATCCATGGATGACCCAAGAGTATGTTATAGGATAGATCTCGATCTAGAACTTGACAAAATGTATTCTTCACAACAGGTCCCACTCTGATTGGTAGCATGATGAGGCATTTGGAAGCTCTTTCCTCGTCATCGTATGCCTTGATTGTAATATTCCTTCGTGGATCTATAGATTCTTCTGAATATCCCAAAGCAAGGACCAATTTCAAAGTACAAATGTTTAATCCAGCTCCCCCATCTATTAGGACACATCTAATTCAGGCTTTGTGAACCATAACCTCTAGGTAGAGTGATGAATTATGCGGATGGGTCACAGATGAGTCATCCTTCTCAGTAAAGGATAAACATGTGGATGAGGACAAGTGTCCTACCATGGCTTGAAATTTATTGATGTCTAGATTAGGAGACACAGTTGTGTCAACAAGTGCTTTTTCCAGAATGTCCTTATGTGCAGGTGATAATTTTAAGAGCTCCAAGATAGAAATTTGGGCTGATGTTTTTCGTAGTTGATCAACCAAATTGTATTGACCTGGAGGGGGAATTGCCTCTTTAGATGAGCTTCCTTTTACAATGATTTTGGCTTGTCCCCTTGTCATAGCATTGACCTCTCGATATTCTTGCTTACCTTTGATTCTGATAGCATTGATTTGTTGATCGTTAGTGTAAATATGATTGATAGTGGTGTCGTAGACATGATTAACATTCTTGCCTTTGTCACCCGAAGATTCCCCTTTTTGATAATTGGGGAGAGGATCCTTGAATGCCTGATGGTCATCATTGGCATTATGTCCTTCAACCGTGATGGTACGATTATCAATCAAATCCTGAAGAATATTCTTTAACCCTTGGCAATTATTTGTCTTATGACCTTTGCACCTATGATATTCACAAAAGTGTGAGTCATTCCATGATGGTGGTTTAACTCAAGGCTCATAATATCTTTGTGGTGGCAATGTAATAGCATTTTGATTCAACAATTCTTTAAGTATGGACTCCAAAGATTGGCCCAAGGGAGTAAAACTTCGTCAATTTGAAAAATATGAAGATCTGGGTGCATTTGAATTTTGATTATTGCCAAAATTATTTCCACGATTATTGGTCACATTCCCTTGATTGGAAATATTGCCTTGGGTATTGGAATTTCCAGCATTATTGCTACGTTGGACACCTGATACATTAAGAACTGTAGGCTTCACATTCACATTGTTAGCATCTACTACCCCATCATTCACAACATTTTTATTCCGAGTCCAAAATCATGACTTGTCATTGTTGTTACTATTGTTGTTGTTGTTGTTGTACGAATTTGGACCTTCTTTATTGAGTTTCAGAACTCCACGCTTGACCAAGGAACCTTCAATAGTAATCGCGTTTTCAATCAATTTTTCAAATGATTGAGGACAATGAAAGTTTATCCTGTAACTCATCTCTTTATTCAGACTATCGATAAATATCTCCATCTTCTTTGTTTCAGGAACAGGATGGGAGTATTTGGAAAACACCCTTCTCCACCTTTATAAAAATGTGGTGAAGGATTCCCCTACCTTTTGTTTCATTTTACAAAGATCAAGCATGGTTATCTGGTGTTGGATGTTGTAGGAGTATTGCGATATAAATTTATTTATTAACTCTTCAAATGTTCTAATGGGGGGAGTGATCTTTGAAAGCCACTCCATGGATTGTCCACCCAGACTTCGTGGAAACAATCGCATTAAGTAGGTACCTTCATGAGCAAATTCTAAGCTCATATTTCAAAAATCCCTTACATGTTCAATGGGGTCTGTTTTTCCATTATACCTATCAAATTTAGGAATTTCGCAATGTTTTGGAAAAGAATCATTTGAAGAGTCCTGTCAAATGGATATGGACATATATCATCCAAAACATACTTCTTTGTTGTACCCCCTTGGATTTCATTTATTTGCCCTTGCAATGCTTTTATCTGTTGAGTAAGAGGGTTAAAAACATTAAGAGGGGTTTCAGGATTCTCTTTAATCCCTTCTGTGTCAAAATCGGCAAGTAACTTAGCTCCTTGATTAGCTAATGAAAGGAAATATCTTTCCTTGTTTCGTTCCAAAATCCTTTCCATAAGAGTGTGGAATTGGGGATCATGTTCTGCTTCTTGGAGCTTCTCTTCCATTATCTCTTCAGTATTTGAATTATGAAAGGGATTCTCTTCCCTATCACTATTATCACCCATTTTGCTTAATGTACTTTCCCTTTCGTCTCTTTCTATGTGCTTTCGAGATCTTGTGACAACAAGAATAAGCTTTTGCCAAATTTCTACTAACTTTGATCAAAAGAATGAAATAGTGCAATTTTGATGGATATGAAAGTCAGGATAGAATGAAGATTCTATGACTTATGAGATTTCTAATCTTTAGCTCATGATTCCCTGATTGAAAGGATGATAATCCTGTTTGTGGGAATTAAACCAAAGATCAAAAATAAAGATGATTTTGCACTTTGTGAGGTTTGATCGTAGCTTTGTAAAAATAAGGATTTGTGATAAATGCCTAATGTTCTCGAGTTCTCTATTGCAGAAATTGATTAAGACGAGTAGAGTATACAATTGCAGGTTGGGGTATGTAAGAGGAACAAATACACTAACTGTGATTATGCCTTTGAGAAAGGGCTCTTCTTTGAAAGAAAGCTCATGAGTATAATGGTTCTATAACATAATCGTCAGTGAAACCTCTAACAAAGTCGTGATATCGATGAATAAAGGTTATGTGTTCAAGTAAGACCTTTCAAATTTGGTATAAAAATTTCCTCTTTTTCAATAACTTCTTATAACTCAGAGATTTATTTGGCTTCTTAATCTTCCTCTCTAGGGACTTCTTGGAAAAAGTTGCAAACTTCCAAACCCTAAGCATAGAAAAAGACTAGACTGAGATGACTGATTTATGAGTGTCAAAAAATTACTCAGGCTCGGAACACAGATGCACTAAATTTTTCAGCAGATGCACTAAAAGATCCAACCTATGCGCTAGACTGTTGCAAGTATGCGCTAAAATAGAGCACAAATGCGCCAAAATAGAGCATGAATGTACTGAAACAAGGCACAAATGCGCTAAAATAGAGCATGAATGTGTCGAAATAGAGCATGAATGTGCTGAAACAAAGCACAGATGCGCTGAAATAGAGCACAGATGCGCTGAAATAGAGCACAGATGCACCAAAATAGACCAGGGATGTGCTAAACTATCCAATTATTTTTCTAGGACATACATGTTTTGACAGTTTGATGTTTTCAGATGATCTTAATCTTATTTAAATGTGAAAAAAAGGGCATACAGTAGCAGACAGTTGTTTTCTAAATCCTAAAATCTAAATAAAGAGTGTATGTTCTTGAGATTTTCACGAGTATTAAACAAAATAAGCACTTCAAACATACTCACTCTTAGTTGTCAAATAGGTCATCATAGGAATCACAACCCATAGCTTAATATCGCATCAACTCACATAGCCGTGTCACCCCCTAGAGGGCACCCGTGTTTTTGTCTTTTCCAGGTGTGTACTCAAGGTCAAATTTCTCAATCCCTTGAGCAAACAATCTGTGACGATTATATGGTGAGTGTTTTGGGGGAAAATTCTTCCCTCCCCTTGCACTATGATTGAAATGATGTTTGGATATTGACACGGCTGGCTTTCTACACTATGGTTCGTAGTAAAGGTTTCCATTCGGCATGCCAATAGATAAAATCCCTCAGGAGACCTCCCAATCTTTAGAACAAAGATTTTGGGGATGGTTATCTTTCTCACTTCTGTTGAATATGGATTTCCCCAAAAATCACTTTTGATTAGAGTGGGTTGGAAAACCTGGCTTTGGTTGTTTCCACTTAGGTTGCTCCCATAGGGTGAGTAATATTCCCACTACGACAGGCCTTCTAAAGGTTGTAATAAAGCATGAATTGCATAAAATGAAAAGGTAAGTCTGATGTTTTGATCACCCAGTAAAGGGGAGAGCATATACCTATTACCCAACAATCACAGCAAACAAATGGTTCAATTTTAAATCCAAATGACAATTTTCTATGCTAAGTGAAGATTTTGCTTCACAAAAAACATTGGATTCATTTTAACCAACTTAAAATAAAGTTTGGTGACTATCCTAGGATTGATAAATTCCAGATTTTAAATGTCTATCCCAGGATTACTTCATTTTAATTTAAAATCGAATTGAAAAATCCTATCTGCGTATGGCGTCAGAATCAAAATTTAAACTTTTACAACCTCTATATGCACTAAAACAGGCCACCAATGCGCTAAATGAACAAACAACAATGCAATAAAATAGGCCACCAATGCACTAAAACAGAACGTAAATGCGCTAAAACAGACTGTAGATGTGCTAAAACAGACTACAAATGCACTAATCCGCGACTCGTATGCGCTAAACTGAAGCTCCAGTTCGTCACCTGTTAGAAAAACTTGCAATAAAACGATTAAAAATGGGGCAAGGCCCCACGGTGGGCGCCAAAAATGTATTGTTAGAATATGTGGTCTAATTAAAAAGTAAACTAACACACCAAGGAAACATTATATTGAAAGAAACTAATTTAGAAAATACAAATGCAAACTCTAAATAATAGCAGCTTCTTCAAATTCATCCCATTGTTCTTTATCTCCAAGGATTCGATTCAAGTTACTAGCTCTCAGTTGGTTTAAGCAACAACTTGTTTAGAATGACAACTTAGGAGAACAAGATTGATGCAAAATGCATGTCCATTGCTAATGATTTAAGCTATGAAATTGAAGAACTAAAATTCTATGAAATGAAATTGTTAAAATGTTGATATGCTGATTCGAATGCAACTATAGTAACTACGCATAAAATCTAGGATGAAATCTACTCTCCAAATGGTTGTATTTGTAGATTTTCGAAAGACAAGAATCTATTTTGCAAAGATCAACGATTGAGTTTCAAACCTGTCAAGATGAACGGTGTGAGATTCTGGAAGTTGAGAGAAAGATGGAAGGTTGAGAGAAAAATGGAGAATGTTTTCAACCCACGAAACTATCTTCATTCAAAAATGGAGACAAACATGCTTTTTGTCTTTTCATTTATTGAAAAGTTAGTTGAAGTTTGAAGATAAATCCTAATTAAATTTATTTAATTATATGTGACATGTAATTTGGAAACTTCTATAATTAAATAATTAATATTTAACTATGTGAGAGGTGAAAAAGGTATGTAATTAAATATTTACAATATTTAATTAAGTGAAAGGTGAAAAAAATATTAAATATATAATATTTAAATGTGGAGTGAAGGATGAATTAGAGGAATATTTCATTGTTCTAATTTAAATGTTCAAACTTAGAAATAAAATGATAATTAAATAAATAAATTATGAAATTTATTTAATTTAATTAAGAGGAATAAATAACAATAATTAAATAAACTTATTTATTTAATTAAACTAGAAGAATTAGAAAAATGAACGATATAAATAAATAATTAATTAATTTATATGTAGATGACTTTAGAATATTGATTAAATAATTCATATTTAATTAATTAACAGGTTTGATTTACTGTGACCATTTTTAGATGTATACACTTTGTTTGATTCAAATGTTTAAAAAGTGTTTATTGGGAACTTGCTATCTTCGCTGCAAGAAAAGTTTATTTTAATGAAATATCCTTTTTTTGCACATCTGTGTGTTGCCTTGCGAGAGTACCATCAAGCATGTGTCCAGTATAGGGATTTATCCTCGTGGTCCTGCTAGGATAGTCGATCAGTCTTGTCAGCCTCTAGAAAGAACAAGGTCATGGAAAACATGGTCTTTGTTCTAGCAAATAAAAATACTCTAAAATGTAATAGAACTTTTAATAAATTATTTAAATCATATAATAATACAAATCATATAATAGTGTCTTGAAAAAAAATATTAAAAGATAAAGTAATAAATTTTCTTGAGATTCGACCACTGTCTGAGTCGTACCCTCAATGGTATGACTCTCAAAAATTCTATCAACAACCACCAAGTTGCTAGACATGACACCGAAATATTTGTTCACTTGCATCATTTGATTCAAGACCACATTGATGATGAGACTATCTGACTCGATCATAGAAATAAAACTCTAATAAGTTTGTAGCAAAGCCAAACAACCAGCTATAGATATACACAGATCCTTTCCCTTCACACTCATGTAATCTGGTTGTTCCTTTTTCATCATCTTCTGATCTTACCCCATCTGAATATGTGAATGTAGTCTCATTCACTCATATTCATTTTGTAGAGCGTGTGAATGCTAACCCTGACATTTCATTTAATTCACACATTCTACCCTTGAACAAGGAGCTTTCTCTGCTTTTATGTTCCAAATTATATCAATGGTAACGTTGTAATGGGCGTTATGGTTGATCCCTCTAGCTGAGTAAATGTCGTTATAGAGGAGACCTTGTTTATTGATGATTTACATAAGGAGAAATATGATGAGTCATAGGCTACCCTTCACACACACGATGGGTTCTCTATTGTGCTTATGGGCACAATTTCTTTGTCGGTCTCAGTAGGACCTAAGGTTGTGTACATTCCATTTGTTGTTATCTCAAAGTTTGACTTATTCAAAGCGAGGCTAGGCATTCCATGGATAGCCTCCATGAATGTAGTCGCTTTCGTGATCCATAAGTGCCTGAAGTTTCCCATGAGGGTACCATGCACATTGTCCAAGATATTAGATACAAGCCATTGGTAGCATGTGGGGCCTTCTCCCTTGAACACTTTTGACTTGCCCTAGTTAGACCTCTCCGTCCTAGGGGATATCTTTTGTATAGAGCTTATTGTAGATACAAGATCGGGGGCTTGACACTGAAGGGTGGTTTTACCTTGTCCCCTTATGTTGTTTCTCTGAAGGCTTGCCTACATGCACAACAACATGCTTAGTCTTCTACCCCTCCATAGGGGAAGGACAAGATTTTTCTTATCCTTGGGCCTTCCCCCTCTAGTTCCTTTATTTTTCTTCTTCTACACCTTCCACTCCCTCTTCCTAGCCCTTGGTGGCATCCTCTATTCCTGCTATTGTGCCTAGTATAGGAAAAGGAAAGGTGCCCATGCTACATAAATCCAAGCCCTAGGTTTTCCACCTCTATGTTTTATCCATGGTACCCCAACCCACCCTTTATAATATGGGGAGGAATTCTTGTGGGGTTGTCCCTATGTTTCAACCTCCATGGCCTTTGCCTATTCCTCCACCTGCTCCCAAAGTAGGGAAAGGAAAGAGGAAATCACTGAAACACCTATTTTTGTTCCTTCTTTTGTGCCTCCTCCTCCTCCTACTCCTCCAAAAAAGCCTATCCTTCCATTGGTGATGGCTGTGGAGGTTACTCCTATGGTAGAGTAGGATCCCTCAACCTCTTCTTAGACTGCATCTTCTAGTGCCCACAACTAACACAACCAACTTGTGTGTGAGCAGAAGTTCTAGCAAAAGGCACTGGCTAAGGGACACTCTATTTTAGAAAAGAGTGGGGAGGAGCCTATTGTTTCTATGTATTCTCCTTATTGTTGATGGTGTTTTTATGCACTTCACAACATAGGTAATACGTAAGTGTATTACCTCTCTTGAAAGACAATCTTCCACAATCAAATTGCAGAACACTATCCCAAGGTCTTTCGGATGTCAGGTCATGACGATGCTTGGAATATATCAGTTGTTTGATGTGATTTGTTGGAATCACAAGGCGGTCTTACATGAGTTAAAGTTGTAGGAGAATTGGGTCAATGAATGGAGTTCTTTGAATATGAAATTACTGCACTTTGCTGCAGGCTCAGACAATAGTCTTGGACTCCATTGTTTCGTCAAATTTGGCTTTACAATTTGCAATGAACCTTAGCACAGGTTGTTTCTAAAAAAAAATAAAAAAGAGGCAAGGAAGAAGGATGGTTCCTGGACCTGCAACTACCGATGAACAGTGATCATGGAGGTTCCTGCAGTGGACAGTTTCCTTAAATAGGATTTCACTTAATCTGAATTCTCACAATGTCATGAAATCTATGCTATCTTCTAAGGACTGCAGATATTTATCATTCATTCGCCATGCAAATGTGAACAAAGACAGTTTAAAGAGTAGCTATGAAATTATAGTCCAGGCTAACTTTGCATAGTCATTTACCAGCAACAAATGACTAAAAGTATGGACAAGGAAAGCATACACACAGTAGAAAGCTTCATAACCAAAGACAACATACTAAATCCACTAAAGCTAACTAAAGGAAACTCAGAACAAAAAAATATCTTGAAGTAAATTTTTAACTAATGGGAGAAGAATCATGCAACATGGGAAGCAATCCAAAAATGCACCAAGTCAATGTATTTCTATTAAAATTTTTGCAGCATGCCTTTACAACAACTCAACTCTTTTAAAATGAGAGGAGGAGAGTCCTATTTATAGTTTTCAAAAAGAAAAATGAGTGGCCAAGATTCAATTCTATTATGTGGCCAAGATTCACTTTACACTAGGGTTTCACCTACCCCACAATATTCAGCAATTTAAAATACATCTTTGTCTTTTCCCTATTCTGTCTTTTAGTGCCCAGGTGCTGTAGCAGTTTTGTCTTTTGTTGTTTTCCCTTTGTTGTAGCTACTCTTTTAGGAACTCTTCATCGATGATAGGGTTTCCCTTGCACTTCTTCAAAGCTGCATACTCCATGAAGCTTAGGATCATTGGCTAAAGCTTGTCCACCTCTATAATATCTGATCGCAACACTTGATAGCTCCATTCTTGGGAGTTGTTAATGAGCTTCTTCTAGTCGTCGTCATATTTGGTAGCATTGCTTCTAAAAATCTCAGACTAGGCAAAGGCTCGAGCAACAAAACTCATGAAATCCATGGTGACTTCAGCTGACATCCCATCTTCCATGTTCTTTAAGAAGTGGGGCTTTATGCTCTCTGGATTAATTTCAACAGTGGGCAACTCGTACCCCGTCATTAGCTTGAGGTACCGAGCGCAATATTCTTTGGCCTCCTTGGCCCATTCGATATCCAGAACTACCCATTCCAGAATTTTCTCCAGCTTTCCCCTCTGACGATCGAAGTATCGTTTCCATACATCCACTAACCAGTGGTCATCATCTTTGAGGGAAAGGTCCTCCCAAACCTCGCTTGACAATGAGAGTATGGCCTCAATTTTCGGGTAGGATGCTCTGTACTTCTTCGAGAATTCTTCGCAGACTTGTCTTGTTCCCTCAAGAGTTTTCTGTACCTCCAATAACTTATTTGTTGTCCGGATAACCAATTTGATGCCCGTGTTTTCGATGTCTAAGACCTACCGGAACTAGTTTTTCATAGTCTTATCCAAGTTCCTTCTCTTTTCAAATTTATTGATCTTCTCTTGAGACAACAACTGAGGTGGGGCCAATGATGTGGTGGGATGCTCATTAGGGGATGACCACTACTGGATATAGGCCATCGGATCGGCCACCTGTGCTTTGAGTTTTTCTTTTGAAACCTTATCCTGCTGGATAAGGTGCACCACTATGGTGACCGATTCCTAGAGGTGGTCGAACTTCTGCTCTCTCATGGCCACCCCCAAGTCGATGGTGGAGATGTTATAGGTTATTCCTTGTTCTCCAACCATCGGCATTGCTATTTGTATTGCCCCAGATCTGGAGGCATCCATGGTTACTTTTGATCTGATTTTCGGCCTTTTCTCTTTCTTGGCGCTTATATGTTCTCTGGCCAGTATGGCTTCTAGCCTCGCCTTAGGATCTTTTAGGGAAAGAGTCTTTTGCCTAAGATGCTTCCCTAGCCAGTCGAGCATTTGGGGCCCCTCCTTGGGTGATTCACATTGATCCCTGCTACCCTTCTCCCCAAGTTCAATGGCTCTGACGACAAGGGCCTCTTTCTCAACTCCTGCATCTTCCTTCTCTTCGTCAGAGTCCTGTTTGAGTGTTATACGTTTAGCAAGAGACTTGGGCAACTGTATGTCAGAGGGATCTTCTCTTTCAACATCCTTCTCCTCTTTATCTTGGTCATGTTCATGCCCCCCGGGCTTATCCTCTTGCTCATCTTCATGGAGGGATTCTTTCTCATCATGTTCCGGGGTTTGGTCATGTCTTTCAACTGGAGACCCACTGGCCTCAGTCTCTGGAGTAGCAACTTCTTCTTCAACCGTAAGTTGATCTTTAACTTTTTTGTCCTCAATTTCCTTAAGTTTCTTGCTCCATTCGATGTCGAGCTCTGGATCATGTGTTTCCTAGATTAATTCAGTGTCCATCTCCTCGCTGCTTTCACTGGAGGATTCATAGGCTACCTCATCGATCTCCCTGCGCTCGAACATCGGGTGCTCATGGTACTCGAATTCCTCATCTTCAGGTCTCTTTGTAGCCTCTAGCTGCTATCACTTGAGCTCATCAGATATCTACATTGTTGCTTCTATTCTTGGTGGTTTAGTAGGCAGAGGGAGAGCTGGAGCATTGGCCATAGCCTGGGCTATTGTGGCTTGTACTGCTCGATTTGTAAGCATCCCCAAAAGTTTGGAGGGCATGTTCTGCATGTATTTTATGAGGGACTCCAGGAGACTGAGGGCAAGCATTGTAGCAGTGAAAGTGGATGGAAGGGAAGGAGACATAGAAGATGAAGATACCGGCGAGGTTGTGGCAGAGGATGAATCCACCGATATGACCTACATGATCGGAGAAGTGGAGGCAAGGTGGACAGAGATGTCCATCGCAGGCGGGGAGGAAGTGGAAACTGCAAGCGAAGTAGGTGGGGCAGTGGTAATAGCAATAGTAATTGCAGTAGATGGAGACCTTGGCGGATCAGACTCTTCCTCCCTACCCTCAAGGAGTGGATCTTTAGGTATGACTGACATCTCAACAACCCCAACCATTTTCTTTTGCTTCTTGGAAGGATCGGTCTCTGAAGCCTTTCGAGTGTAAACCTTTGGGTTAGGCCCCTCCTTGGGAGCCTCCTTTCTCTTTTTGGTTTTGACAGACGGTGGGGATTTGGAAGTTTCCCCAGTTGTCACAGCAGACACCCCACCATCAGAGCCACTTGGCTCACTTTTGAGTCCCTTGAATGTTAAGGTGACTCCCTGCTGCTTTAGGCGTGCCACTTGCTAGTTGATCCATGCCTTCATCCGAATTTCCACAGGCTTGGTGAGTATGTTAAGGTTATCAACTTCTTGCTCATCCCAATCAATCATAGGCAGTGGTAGGTTGGCAACGACACTATATCTTGGATCAAGCACTATTCTTTCATCTTCTTCAAGTTGGTCTGAAATCGGGCACAATTTCACTCTTCGCACATAGAGGGCAGTCATGCGCATGTAGTGTCGCAACCGCACCTCAAGATCATCCTTGCAGTTGGCCCAAAAATCCTCAACATTGTGGAGGTGGGCATATTCGGGTCCTAGTGCCTTCCTAATATGACCATATGGGTCCATTCATGGCTGAGTTGTATACAGCGGGAAGTGGTACTCGGCCAACTCCTTCTCTGAATTACTTGCACACTGGGAGGTATGAATCTTATATATTCCCTGACTGAGGCCAATAGGGTAAGCTTCCCTAGTAGATGTTTGCTGCTTAGAATATTATGAATGTGGCATAGCTGCCAGGTCAACTCTAAAAGTATGATCCGGTCATTGGGGTACCAGGGTAGCTTGTTCGGCCTTTCCATGAATCCTTGGGTGCAAATGTACATGAACTTGTGGAATTGTATGTATAAGAAGGCATAATTCCTGAGGAGGGCCCTGACATTGTGGGATACTCTTCTGTGAAAATCCCCACCAAGCAGTCGAATGATGTAGGTAATGAAGGCGTCATTCACCCTGCAGTAATCCCTCTTGAAGTTTCTGTATTGCAGTTGAGGGTACCTGTCATAAGGCTTGAGCTCCCTACCTAGTGCCGCATTGGGCATCGTGTTCAATCCATGATAGTGTCACCGATTAGCAAGTGAATAAACCAAGTAAGACGTCATGTAGAACTTTGATGTCTTCTTCACACTGATAAATTGCTCGTGAAAGCAATTGCTGATTATTTCTCCCCAATCAAAAGCAGCGTCACCATGGAGAATTTTCTCCACAAAGTAAAACATCCATTCCTGGAAGAAGGCCGCAGCAGGAAGGCCCATTACTCTGCTTAGTAAGGTAATGAGATCATGGTAATCCTCGAAGAAATCGCTGTGAAAGAGCTCCTGCGGGACCTTGTCGGCACTGGCCCGCTTATCTTTCAACCAGTATTGATTAATCAGTTTCTTACATCTTATAGGATCTTGATCCCATAACACCTTGCATTCCTCCATAGTTGGGGTCTCCATACTTTCAAAGGTGGGTATGTGGAAGGTTGTAGTTATCCCAAGAGGGGACATGTCTGCAAGGATGTTTCCATCTCTGTCCACTATGGTTCTGGTCTGGAGTTGATATGCTTCTTGACATGCAAATACTAGCTCGGGGGCCACCAATGCTGGCAAGAAGCCTACAGCCTTAGCAAGTCCGCAGCTTCTGATTAATCTTGCGTTTTCCATTTTTAGATCCACCCCAACCCTTCGTGTAAATTCATCAATATTGACATGCCCGATATTGGTATCTGTGATGTCTCTCGAAAGAGTAGTGATTCTAGAGTGCAATGGCACCCCTTGGAACTTGAACTTCATCTGATCCTTGTCCTCCTTGCCTTGAGGTTCCTTGGTAGTTCCCTTTCCCTTTTCCTTGGTGGCACCAGAGGTTTCTGCACCGGATTCCATAAATCCTACACAAAGAGACGTGAATCAGTAACATTAAACATGGAAAATGGGGCTGGACAAATCCCTGCACATCAAGGTTAGCTCAGCAACAAAGTTCATATGTGATAAACGCTTAACATTTGATAAAACATCATAAGGAAGAAAAACAATCAATCCGAGTTCCCAGGGCCGAAATTCCCTTGGCAAAATGCCATTTGGAAGGGCAATCGAGGCATGCAACTCTCGATGACTTTTTTCGGTCTTGGATTTGAATGAAGGGTTGACATGAAAGAGGACCAAATTTTAGGACATGGGTCGACGTCCATTTTGGATTTGGAGGTCATCTGAGCCCTCATTTAGGCATTCGGGTTTCAGCTGTAGGAAGGCTGTTTTAAATTGCGCAGGGAAGACAGAACTCCGGGTTCTAGAGGTTGGATTGCCGTTGTCGAGAAGTTGTCATGGGATAGCCGTGCAAAACGACGAAATATAGGTGGCAATATGAGGACGAAAGTCTGGAGGGAAATCCCCAGAGATAAATTTAAGAGTCAGGAAAGCCCGATGGCGAACCAAGGGTCGGGTCCCGGAGGCCGGAAAGAGGGTCATGTTTGGCTGTTTGAAATGGCGACAGCGGAACGGAATCTTGGAGATGGAATTCCGGTGTCTAGAGTCGGGACAACGTTTGGATGTTTGATCTTCGTTTAGATTTTACGCTCGACAAAAGGGGGACCGGGGTTTGGGAGTCGGAAAGACATCCCGGGATAGTTATTCAGAACGACGAAAGCGACACGGAATCCTGGGGATGAAATTCTAGAGGTCGGGGTCTGGCAATACTTTGGACGCTCGATTTTTCCAACAAGTTCAGAGATAGAAATTGAAGAGCCAGGGTCTGGGGTTCGGAAAGATGGTCAGAGTCCGCCATTTGGAACGATGAAACAGACACGAAAATTCGAGGACAAAAAATCTGAACACCGGAGCCTGAAGCGAGTTTGGATGTTAGTTTTTTCTTTGCAAGTTTTAAATGGACACCCTGCGCCCAAGGTCTAGGGTCCGGAAGGACGCTCGAGGAAGGTCATTCGAAATGGTGAAGGCACAACGGAAACCCGAGAGGGGAAGTTCGGAGGCCGGGACTCATAGCGAGTTTGAACACTGTCATTTTTCTAAGTTCAAATTTGCGTAATGGCCGCGAACAAGTTCGGGCCCGAGGAAGGTGGTCGCCTGTTCCGAAGAACAGCGATGAAAAGGTCAAGTTTCGGGGTTAAATTCTGATGATTTTATGCGGTGTTCATTGATTGTAATTGGTGGGTTTTGAGCCAGGTGTACTACATGACCAGTTTTTCGAATTCATTTTACCCTTGCTTGATTTTGACATTTAAATTCTTGAAAAAATGGAAAGCATGGGCGGCGGCAAACCTACCTTCAACTCCCGGGGAAGCTCGATGCTGGATTTTGTGAGGAACAGTGAAGCGAGACTTCAGGCATGAAGGCGAAAGATGCTAGGCATCGCCGAGCTTTCAAATATTTCACTTTTATATGAAAATGACCGGTGAAAACACGTTTATATAGCCCCAAAATGCAATTAATGTCGCATTTAAATTCGTCGTACGATGGCAGGCGGAGTTGGTGAATTCAAATTTCCCAGATGATGGCAGGGAATCCAGAGTCTAGTGGGTGGGAAGACGTTGTGCCATGGCCGCTTTAGAATCTACGAAGAGTTAAGTCGAACAGCGGACAAGAACCTGGGGTCTGAGGTCCGGAAAGATGTCGACCTGCGGCCGGTTAAAATGGCGACACTCAAATGGAAATCCGGACACGAAAATCTAGAGGCTGGGACCCGGAGTCCAGAAGGACGTTGGACACTAGCCATCGGCAATGAAAATGTTGGAACAAAAACCTAAAAGGGGAAACCCGAGGGTCCAGACCCGAGGGGGGCCACGAACGTCAGAAAGGCATTCTGACAAGGGAAACCCGAAATGACTTAGGATTTAGCATTTTCAAAGGAGCCAAGTTTGGTCAAGCTTTAAAATATGAATTTGAGAGTAGGTTGACCCTTTAGGGCACAAAAAAGGGGCACATAAAACAAGCCGAAGCAAAAAGGACCCAGCAAGAAAAAGAGGGAAGAGAGGGTCCCCGTTCGGAATGGGGCGTGTGTGCAACAGGCACAACACTTATGTCTCGGTTCCTTTTGCGCTTATTTCTTCTTTTACCTCAGTTCCCATCACCTAAGTTCTTCTTTTCGCTTCATCAACGGATCTCGATGAACCTCACCCCAAAAGGGTGCAAGTGTTCTTGCTCCTTTTGTGGAGCCTCCACTTCTTACCTCTCTTCCTTATATTCCTCCTTTCTTGTAGCCCATGGACATGCCTCATACAAAGGTGGTGTCCTTTGTGTCTCCTTCTCCTTCTTCTACTTCTACTTCATATGTGGAGATTCTGCATCCTCTAATGAAGCACAAGTTCGAAAATGACCTCGCTATAGGAAATGGCCATAATAAATTTTCATCTTCTCCCGATTCTTGTTCTACTTTGGTCTAAATCATCCTTGTGACAAAGGTAGCCTCCACATCCCTGGATTTTTTCACTGCCCCTTTTCCCAAGTTTGATAGTGAATCTTAGGTGTCTTGTCCTCCTCCCGCTTAGTTGACACATGGTAGTCCTAAAACATGCATATTCAAATCGTTGGAAGACATCCTGACTTTGCCCTCAATCTTTGAGAGATCGATGACCTTAGTCTCACAAGAGCTTGGTGAAGAGGACCTTGATGGGCCTTCTTCCTTGGCCCTTATCACAAGTGAGCTGATTAGTGTAGCCCTTTCTATCCCTCCCCTCCAAGATCCTCCTCCATCCTCTTAAAATGATCTAGATTGGAAGCAAGATGACCTACTAGTGGAATCGTATTAGGATCACACCTCTTCTACATCTTTAGATTAGTTTTGTATGATTGTTTGTGTTCCCCCCTGTACTTGTCTGTATGTGTTTTATACTCTTTCCTGGAGGACCCTTTCCACCCTTGTAGGTGCTTGGATACAAGCATGATAATCTATCATAACCATCTTCTATTCATCTCATCATTCTTCTATATGTTGTAATCTTGAATTTTCACATCAGGGATGATGCAAAGTGTCAGGGCATTTACGACTCTTCCATGTTGACTTGATTTTAATTTTTCATTTAACTTCATGTGCTCTTCCTCTCATTTCGATACATTTGGGGGTTGATGACAATTTATACATATATTATATTATATTATCCATCTATATCTATGAGAAATTCTGACCCTGAATTATCAGATCCCTTGTGCTCTTGATTTCTTTGTCTCTTGTTTTTTGATTCATGATGTTGTGGTTTCCATGTGTTATCCCTTGTGTGTGTGAAAACATTCCATGAATATATCTATCCATGTATATTGTGCCGTGATATATATTATCTTTATCTTCTCTCCTTAGACTAACATGTGCTCCTCTGTGTAGCACACATCATTCTAAGGGGGGATCTCATATCTACTTAATTTTCAAAAAGGTGTATTATTTCAAAATGATTCCTTGATGAAATAATCCCTTGATGAAAACATCTTTTAAAAGGATTCATTGATGTCTTATGTCTGATATTCGATGTCTTGTGTCTTGATGTTTTGATGTCTTATCTTTGGGCGTCTAGCTTGGGGGAAACCTAAATAGACTTATCTTTTTTGTGATTGTTATGCAATGCAATTTGTAGCAGCCATAGGGCTACATGCTTGTTGTATGGACTCTAGCCATGCTATCCATACCTATCAATGTCATCTTATATCTGATCAAATTATTTCTTATTGTGTCTATGAAAATTTTACGGTGTCTATTATTTTTCACTTTTTTGCCTAACATGTTTATCTATAATAATCATGTATGTGGTGAGATTGTAGCTAGCTTTATAGGATCGAAGAATCATGTCCTCTTTGCATTCTAGTGGACCTCCCATTTCATGTTAGGTATACCAAATGGAAGGACCGCTTCATCTCAAATTTTGGTATATTCTCTTCAATCTCTTTCTACTTTAGCTCACACATGCTTTGACACATATGCTCACTAAAGTGGGGGAAAATTTTTATGGCATAAAATTACACCCTAGTGCAATGTCCCATAACCCCTTACTTTAGCCTTATAAAACCGATAATGCTAAATCTCATTGTCATAAGCCTTTTGTCCCTTTTCTACTTTATCATTTTTCATTGGTGGAGGGAATTTTGAATAGGAAGCTTCCACACCATGCAAATTTTTATGCGTCATGCAAACGTCTCTAATAGGTTTTCAGGTTAGAGGACATTCGGATGTTACACTTCTTGTCACCCACAAAGTGTAATGCTCCTTGCGACTATAGACCCGCCTGAAAATGACTCTTTTGCCTCCAAACACCCATTTTGAACATAGTTTTTCATTCTATTCACTAGACTTCTCATTCTAACATTAATTCTTGCAACTTATCACTTCACTCTATCGATTCTCCCACTCCATTCTTGCTTGCATTCTCTCTACACCATTTTCTTGCAAGTTTCAAGTTGTACACTGTTCTTGCACATCCATCTTGCGCTCTTGAATCTCTCATCCTTCATCTAGGATTATTCAAGATTGTAGAAGGGAGGGTAACACTTTGTTATTTTATTGCATTATCAATATTATAGTTAGCATATTGTTGTCTTTGCTTTCTAAACATCTTGTTTACTTCTTTATTTATCATCTTTTCTATATTGTGGTATATTTGGATGTCTATGGAGGTGGAAACACCAAAGTAGGGGTTTGACTAAGGAAAACTCCAAAACATAACCCCAAAATTTTCTTATTTTTGTGTGTGTAGGTTTTCATTTGTGTGGATCTTGCGAGAGGTTGGACCCATCACGAGTTGCATTTCTTTCTCCCTTTACTTGTCATTATTTTTTTAGTTAACTTATCCATTTTTATATTATTCTTCTTATTGTACTAAGTATATTTTTATGGATATTTAACATTCTGTAATCTTTTATTAAACTGTCACATTCCAACATTCAGGTTGTTAGAAATCCCGGAGTGTTTCAGACTATAGAATCTACTCTTTGTCTATACAAGATTCTAATGTGTCCCTGAGATGATAGCACACCACACTATTGTTCATCTCTTGTGTTGTTGTCATTTGGCTGAGAGGTAGTTAGTCTATCACCCAAGGTCAGTTCATTTGATTCTTGAAGTCCTCCACTCTGAAAATCCACAAATATAGATTAACTTTCTCTTTGTTTTTTGTCCCTTCTTTTAAAAAATTTCATTGAGGTGACCGAGGGAAATTTTCTCCCTTTAGAACCTATTTGTCTTGGGACTTGGGAGTAGTGAATCCCCTCCTTCAAACCTGGTTGTAAACAAGTCTTCAGAATTAGATTTTGAATTGTTGCTTAGATACAAAGGTTGCAATTTTTTGGGTTGGTCATCACCACTAGGCACCTTCTCCTCATGGGATTTTGTTTTAACCACAATAATTTTCTCTTTTTGATTCTTATATATCCCTTTTGTAGGGCCCTTCCCCTTGAGGCAGTGTGAACCCATTCTTTGTTGTACTGATCTCTTCTGCCTCTTTTTGGGTGCAGAGGTGGAGGCCACACTTCTCTTATGTTGCTTAGGCTTGGAAGGGCTTCAGGTAGAGGTAGGGGTTTCTAGTTCCTCCTATGCTACTGATTGTTCCCCAAAAGTTGTAGGCTGTGTTTCTTGTACCTTTGGCTCTACCTGATCACTAATGTTATAGGCATGTGAAGTGATGGGTGAAACATAGGGTACATATTCCTCTTGTATAGCCATAGAAGGCTCATTCATTTATGGTTCCTTGTTTATTTCCTCTACCTTTAGCCTCACGAGAATATCATTCATATTATTGTAGGATAAAAATTCTTCCCAAGATACATTGGGGAATTGAGTTTTGAGACTCCTTTTGATCAATAGGGTGACTAAACAAAAATGTGACAATGTAGATTGATTCCTTTTTCTCTTGTACTTAGTAGACATTCTCTTTAATAGATTATATAAAAATTTAGGAACATTCACCAACCTTTGGTAGTTTAGGTGACTAAGAAGTTTGAAATGCACAATATACAAGAGGGACTTGTTGCTATTGTAGGTTAAATAATTGACTATGTAAGAAGCAACAAAAGCCCACAAACAAGAAAAGGAAATTATTTTTGTACCTTGTGTTGAGGAGTCTAATTTATCTCTTGAAATTGTGAATTCATTCCTTGTTGAAATTGCATTGGTTTTGGTTGGAAATTCTTGTCTTGTTTTAAGAAACCCTAAAACCTCTACTACTACTACCTTTGAGGCATCTACTCAGTGCTCTGAATGTAGCCTCATCATTTTTCAAAATGTTGGAAAATTGTTGTGTCATAACTTCATTGTATTCAGTTAAATGGAGAAAATAGTTTAGCCACCCAACTTGTTAAAAAATTGGAAGACACTATTGATCTTCTAATATCAAATTGTGTGATATTGGTTTTATTTTAATAATGTCACCTCCCATTTCTGTAATTTTATAACCTTTGTTAAGTGAATACTTGCAACTTGTCTTTTGAATGCTAGGATTTTTGAATGTCACCTGATCTATGGTCCTCTATGTTTTGCAACTTCTTATGGATTATGAAGGAAATTGAGACTTGCATGCAATTCTCTTGACTCTCAACAAATGAAAATGGGAAATGAAAATTGGAGATGAAAAGTTGAACTTTTTTCTCTTTCCCAACTTAATTTTGGTAGTTATCCTCAAATAATAGGGTACACAAAGGATAGAGAAGATAGATTTTCAAAGAATTGGAGATAGTTGATGTAATACATAAATGTGTGCATGATCTTTGAAGTGAATAAAATTAGTAGGATTTAATGTTAATCATATTTAATAACAAGAAAAGTACCTGTGATGGTGTAGTGATTGGAATGTGGCATGTGTGAGTTGAATTGAGCATCATCATGCAACTACGGGGAAAGGAATTTGAAATGATCGACTTCAATTTAAATTACTACAGGTAGATGTGTTATAAAAGAGCTTAGTGAGATGATGACACATGTTTGAGAATTTTTAATGATATAAAGGAAAGTTTTGGTAAGTACATGATTACTAATGATGGGACATGCTGTTGTATGGAATGTGGTAGGATTATGAAGCCTTGCAACATGAGCATAAAGTATGGATGGTTTGTGTTAGTTTTCCCTATGTTGTCATTGATGTCAACATGATGATAACTATATGGGAAGTCTACTTGGTTTATCGAAAGCTGTTCTCTATTGGTAATACTCTTTTGTGATGGATCAATGTGTTGGTATTTGAGTCTAGAATTCACTACAAGATTTGATATGAATCTAATCTCTTAACCATGTTATCGTGACTCATTTAGATAGTTGTATCCTAGATCTTGTGACTTCTTTAGTTGTGAGTAAAAGTTATCTCTGATAGAGTTGAACTTTGTATTATGTTGTTTTTTTGTGCTTGGCATATTGTGTGGGAGGCTCCACATTTTATTAAGGTGAACATTCTTATGTTACGGTTTTATTGATAGTCTCTATGCTAGTGGTATGATGGGAAATTAATGTGTTCTCAGATCCAAAAGGTGTTTTCTTTGAGGTTTATTTGTTGGTTTGGAGAATTGTGTTCTAGTCTTGGCCAACTTAGCATATGCAATGCATTATGGAGAATAGCTATGTTTTATGGATGTTAGCCAACTTGGTATAATGCACTACATGGATTAAATGTTTAAATTATATATGGTGCCGACAAAGAAAGTTTGGATCATTTTGTTTTCATCTAATTGAGATGACCTAATTGATGAATAAGATATACTTGTATATAGATAAGATGTTTTGACGAATGTGAGTAGAGAAGAGTGAAGAGTGGTGTGTGTGTGAAAGTGTGTGGAAGAAAGGTCTAAGCCTAAATGATTTATCAGTTGAGGATCAATGCATATTTTTTGAGCGATTGTTGTGTGAGGCAACACTTCATATTTTGAGCTTCATTGAAATTGTACCCTACACATTGAAGGTGTATTTCATTAGTTTAACCTTTTGGCAGTGAGCCACTATCTTTGTATCTTGGCAATTAGACATATTTTGTACTCTGAAAGTGTGTGTTTTTAAGGACAGTGAGTTCTAGCAGTGAGCCTTGTAATATTTTGTATCCAGATATGATATATTGTGAGTTAACCCTCACCGTGGTTTTTCCCTTTCTGGGTTTTCCACATAAAAATCTTGGTGTTCATGTGTATGGTTGCATTGAATTATTTTTATGTTCCTTATTTTTTGATTCAGTTAGAATTTTGATAATGATAAGATTGATTTTATTATGGTTTTATGGAATATTGATTCACCCTCCCTCTCATTATTCTGGATGTTCAATAATTGGTATCAGATCTTGGTTCCTCGGATGAAGCCTAACAGCTTGAGGAAGGTCCCAAAATTTGAGTATAAGAATTTTTTTCCTCTGAAAGTGATCCCTACTGGATATTCAGAAGAAATAGAAGATTTGAAGGAAAAGTTGATAAAAGCGAATGAGTATATTGAAAATATGCAAGGTAAAAGTGTTGAAGCAAGTGATCTATTGTCTAAGGCATATGAAATTGTCTCTGACTTGTTGCAACAATTGGATGAGAAGAAGAGAACTGAATAATGTCAAGAAATTAAAATTTAGAGGAAGATGGTTGAATGTATGAAGCTTGAGGAAGAAGCATAAATCTTGAGATATGATCTAGAAAAGGAAAGAAGTTTTGAAGAAAAATTTAAGATAAGCTCGACAATACTTGATAAGTTGATTACCTCTCAGAAACTGGCAATGGATAAGAGAGATTTAGGGTTTGAGGAAGGTCAAAGTTCCAAAGTGAAGAAAACTTCATGCAAAGATGGATGAATCAAGGATCTAAGAAAGAACTCCAGAAGAAATATTGTCAAACAATCTAATGCTAAAAGGTATTTATATTTCAATGGTGTTTGTTATTTCTTCCAGAAATTTGGTCATAAGGCAAAGGACTGCAAAAGTAAAATGGATGATTCTTGATCATTCTTTGGAAAATGTCTTAAGTGTAAGAAAATTGGATATAAAGTTAATATGTGTGAAGATAAGCTAAATAAAAGAAAATATGGGAAGAAGAATGATGTATGTTGTAAGTACATCAACCTGGAACATCCTGTTAATAATTATAGAAGAAGGAAAAATAATTATCCAATGAAGAAGAATGATCAAATCATCAATCCGAAAGAAGCAAGAAAGGAAATGAAAAATATTTGGAGAAAGGAAGGATAATTCAAGCAAGATTCAAAATCATCAGTGTTATCTGTGTTGACCTCTGATGCAGATACTCCTGGCAATTTTTAAGTCAAGTAGTGGCTAAGGGGAAAAATTATCAAAAAATCCATTAAACCTCCTCATCGATGCTTGTGTCACATCACATGATAGAAGTATGTTTAATGTGGTAAAAAATTTAAGGAATTTTCTCAGCCTCATGTGTGAAGGATGAGGTCTGTAGAATTTGAAAGAATGGAGGCGTACATAATTTTCAAGGTAATATACCTACAAGTTGAAGCATTGATTGAAAAATCATTCAAAATGAAAAGAATAAATTTAGATAATTCAAGAGACTTATGTATTTTTGGAGAAGTGCGCAAAGGAAGTTTAGAGGGAAATTCAAAGTTTTAGGTTTTGAAGAAGAAATCAAGTGGATTTGAGGTGAGCTCCATAAGTAGGATATCTATACATTCCTTTATGGTATTTACAAAGGTATTCTTGTTTGGACAATATTTCATTTTTATTGCTATGGATAATTCAAAGGCTGTGAATGGTGCAAATAGAGTGCAAGTTAATTTGAAGAATGTGTTGGAAGAGTTTGTTGGTGCATTCTCTCACATCCCTCTGAGAGTATTTCCCACATAAGATATCTATGCATTTGTTTACTACAAGATAGAAGAAATGTCGTCAGTTCAGTTGAGCATGTTATGGAAGAATGAATTGGAAGAGAGTGTTGATGCATATAGAGTGTTAGTTGAGAATAAGTTGGATGTTTGGAGGAAAGTCCCTTTATTTGAATTTGAGAAGAAGAATATTTGAATAGTCTTGAGAAGAATTCATGATGAATCTTTGTGGATTGATGAGAAAAAAATGATTATCAAAGAAGCAATCAGAGATGTAACTGGTTTGTGTTCCTCTGGACTAGATCCCAAATGGAATATTAAGGATGAGCAAGAGATAATTGAGGTTATCGATGTGAATCTTGAAGGGAAAGAGATTGATTTGAGATCAATTGTGGATCCCGTAATAAGGTATGCTGCTATGGTCATCGGTCACAAAGTTTGTATTCCTAGTAATGGCATTACGGCTTCTACTGTTATTGTACATACTGCTGTTGATATGGTTAAAAGAGGTATGGAATATGACTTGTGTGAATTAATTCGTATACATATTTTAAAGAATTTAAAGGAAATCAAGAAGAATAAGAAGAATATATTCTGGTATGGAAATTTGGTTGTCTGCTTACTTTTCTACTTTTTGAGAGAATTATCGGTAATAGGAAGTATAGAATGGTCAAATACAAAGCCTATTTCCTATCAAATCAGTAACTTGATGATTAATCTTGGTAGCTCAGATGCACAAGAGACTACCCTTGCTACATTATTTGGAACATTTTATATGAGGATGAGTAAAAGGCTTAGAATTCTAGTAAGTATTGTTGAAAGGTACTCCGGAAGCATCAATTTTCTTGTGTCAACAGATTTTTGTTGCATGGAAGCAATTGAATCAAGGTTGGTTTGGATATCAAAATTATATTATGAAGTATTAGAGGCTGAAGTTGATAATTATGCTAAATTTCTTTTGGAAAGCTCTAAGAATCTCAGTATAGAAGGTACCTTCGGTAGCGCAACCAAAATAGGGAAGAAAAGGAAGAGTGTTGTCAAGAAAGAAGTTGAAGAAGGAAGTGAGTTTGAGAGAGCTCAACATGAGCATGAAAGAATAAATATTCAAAGAGCCTTGGAATATTTGCAGACGGTTATCCTCGGTGCTAATTTTGATTCATCTATTTCTGTTGTGGAGAATCTTTGTGGTATGATTGATTCGTTGAAGGTCTACATCTTGGGACTTGAAGTGCATGCTGAAATTAGGTCTGATGAAGGAAATTTGGAAGATATCAAGGAAAAATGTGTAAAAGAACACATTCAAGTGATGGAGTTGGAGAGTGTACAGGTTTGTGAAGAAGAGGCACATGAACTACTTTCTTTTTGTCTAGATTGGTCTGGTAGTACACTAGATATAAGAAATGAGATAAGGATGAATGAATCTCGGATGAGCACTAAGGAAAAAATATACAGGTTGGAAGAAGATAAAGATAATTAGAGATGGTCCTACATTGTGTAGCTTCAGGACAAATTCTTTTCTCTGCAGGATCAAAGTACATATGTTATCAAGAAGTTTGTGGCACTCAGAGACATGATTAAAGTCAAGCACACTTATGTTTCTAGTGCTCTTGTCTATATTGGAAAATTATAAGAGATTAAACTTAGTCCCAATACTATAGTAGATGGTATAGAGTCCTTGACTAAGCTTTAGATATTACACAAGACTCTTATAAGTGCAAAAGGTTCATGGGAAGAAGGCAAAGCATTATGGAAGGTCATCCTGGAGAATCTCAGAGGTTATTCTTCAAGTTAACTCAATTTAGTATTCATATATTTTTGGTTACATTTTAATGCATATCTACATACATAACGAACCCCATCCTTTGTCATTGATGTCAAAAGGGGAGAGATAAAGAGATGGAGAGATAAAGAGTTGAAGAGATAGAGGTTATCAAAGAATTTTTTTTTGTGAAGAACAATTTTGATAGGGGGAGTATTCATAATATTTAGTTGCAGTATGTTGGAAAATGTTTTTGTCATGCATGTTGCCATCAATGCCAAAGGGGAAGATTGTTGGGATTATGAGCCTTGCAACATGAGCATGAAGTATGGATGGTTTGTGTTGGTTGTCCCTATGTTGTCATTGATGTCAACATGGTGATAACTATATGGGAAGTCTACTTGGTTTATCAGAAGTTGTGTTTTGTCGGTAACACTCTTTTGTGATGGATCAATGTGTTGGTATTTGAGTATGGAATTCACTACAAGATCTGATATGGCTTTGATCTCTTAACCATGTTATCACGACTCATTCAAATAGTTGTATCTTGGATCTTGAGACGTCTTTAGTTGTGAGCAGAAATTTATCTCTGATAGAGTTCAACCCTTTATTCTATTGTTGTTCTATGCTTGGCATACTAGTTGGGAGACTCCACATTTTATTAAGGTGAACATTCTTATGTCGTAGTTTTTTTGATAGTTTCTATGTTGGCGGTATGATGGGAAATTAATGTGTTCTTAGATCCGAAAGGTGTTTTCTTTGAGGTTTATTTGTTGGTTTGAAGAATTACGTTCTAGTCTTGGCCAAATTAGCATATTCAATGAATTATGGAGACTAGCTATGTTTTATGGATGTTAGTTAACTCGGTATAATGCACTACATGTATTAAATGTTTAAATTATACATGGTGTCGACAAAGAAAATTTGGATCATTTTGTTTTCATCTAATTAGGCTGACCTAATTGATGAATAAGATATACTTGTATATATATAAGATGTTTTGAGGAATGAGAGTAGAGAAGAGCGAAGAGTGGTGTGTGTGTGAAAGTGTGTGGAATAAAGGTCCGAGCCTAAATGCTTTATCAATTGAGGATTTATGCAGATTTTTTGAGTGATTGTTGTGTGAGGCAACACTTCATATTGTGAGCTTCATTGGAACTGTACCCTACACATTGAAGGTTTATTTCACCAGTTCAACCTTTTGGAAGTGAGCCACTATCTTTGTATCTTGGCAATTAGCCATATTTTTTACTTAGACAGTGAGCCTTTTTAAGGAGAACGAGTCTTGGTAGTGAGCCCTATAATATTTTGTATCCGGATATAATATATTGTGAGTTAACCCTCACAGTGGATTTTCTCTTTCTAGGTTTTTCACATAAAAATATTGGTGTTCATGTGTATGGCTACATTGATTTTTTTTTTTGTTCCTTCTTGCTGATTTAGTCAAAATTGTGATAATGATAAGATCGATTTTATTATGGTTTTGTGGATTACTGATTCACCCCCCTAGTATTTTGGATGTTCAATAGAATGCATGGCGGAGTGGAGTTATTTAATGTCAAGATGGTAGAGGTTAATGTAATGACAAGTGTTATTGGTTATGAGTGTAGTGGTAGTGAACTGGAGGTAGTTTATATAGGTAGCAGAAGAACATGTCTCATTTTATTGATGTGCCTTAAGGTTTTTTCTACAAGTCCTCTGAACTCTATTGTGCACACCCAAAAATAAATGTTGGTAATGGTATATGATGCATGTGTGCATGTGAGATGTTACTATAAGAATCTATACTTTTATGCATCAGTAGGTGAGCTAGTTGGTTGATATACAAATGTATCACTTGATTTTTCAGTCTTGTCTGCATGTTATACATTCAATTATAGATTGGTATATTGTACAAACTATTTATGTATATCATGTAAAAACTCCTCCTTTTGCAATGGATTTTTGTAAAGCTTGATTCTATTTCCATTGACCAATAATGAGAATCTAACCGAATCTATGGTAATTTATTGAACTACTCTATTATGAAAAATTGTTTAATTTCATAGGGTCAATTTTTTGTGGTATTTATATCAAGAATCATAAGGCAATGCCCAATCACCTTCATTGAATTCATTAGTTTTAATAAACTGGTCATATTATCTGATTCTTTGCTTATGCACAATTTATGTATGGTTGATTGCTTTCATCCTTATTTCATGCAAAGTGTTGAGATTATGTAGTCTTTCCTTTTGATCTTCCAATATGTCTATTCCAAGCTCTACTATTGTTCAAAGTGTTTTATGCTCAAACTCAATTAGAAGGAAAAAAAAATTCCCATACAAAAATTCATATGGTGTGAACCTTGTCCTGGTCTTCCAGGTTGTCTTATATGCCCAAACTACTTTAGGTAGGATTTTTCCCTAGTCCTTTCGATGTAGATGAACTATTTTTTATTAGAATAGCTTCTATTTCTCTATTTGTGACTTCTACTTCCCATTGGCCTATGGATGGTAGGGGATTGATTTTAGATGCCTAATTTCATACTCCTTAACTAGCTTATCAATCAAATTAGAAGTAAATTGAGGTACTTGGTCAGTTGCTATCTCTCTAGACATACCATACCTTGGTGAAGCTTTCTTCATAAAGCAATTTGGAAACATTACCATCTCTAGCTAATTTTAGTGCTTTAACCTCCACCCACTTTGTGAGATAGTCTGAGTAGACTCAAATATATTCCTTGTTGTTAGATGTTGGAGCTATTAGACCAATGAAATCCAATCCCCACTTGTCAAATGGTGCAATTACCAATTATGGTTGGAGAGGCATTGCATCACTCATAGTAGGTCTACTCATCCTTTGGCATCTATGACATCTCCTAGTATATCTGACTATATCCTTCTGAAGTGTAGGCTGGTAGTAACCATTGGTTATGATCTTTAAAGTTTTCATCTTGGATGTAAAGTGACCTCCATAAGGCTCATCATGATAATCCTTAAGTATATAATATAATTCATCCTCTCTTATGCATCTCCTCATTATGTTATTTAGACTGATGGAAAAGAGATAACCAATAATCCAAGAATACGGGAAGTCATGTTCTACGAAATGATACCTTTCTTTAGGTGAGAGATGTGGGGGTATTCTTCCTGCATCCAAGTAAATAGTAATCCTCAAGGACAAAAATAATGAGTCTTAGGGGCCTATAAATGTTGTTTTAAGGGGTGATTGATGCAAGGGTGTCTAAAGTAGGACCAAATTAGGCACAAAATCGTCTCTTTCTTCAAGAGTATACAATTTTTGGTGACACAACTACTAAGCTCAATTACACCGTTATTGAAAAGAAAATTTTAGTAGTGGTATATACCATAAATAGATTTAGACATTATATCACTAAGTATTATATTTTTGTTCATACAAACCACACAAAAATAAGATACTTGATGAACAAACTAGTGGTTAGTGGAATGATTGTTACATGATTTCTTTCTAGATGAACATTTATTTTCCCTCTTTGTAAAAGCACCATGGTATGAAAATATAATATAATATAATTCATCCTCTCTTATGCATCTCCTCATTATGTTATTTAGACTGATGTAAAAGAGATAACCAATAATCCAAGAATACAGGAAGTCATGTTCTACGAAATGATACCTTTCTTTAGGTGAGAGATGTGGGGGTATTCTTCCTGCAACCAAGTAAATATTAATATTTGCATACCATGGTGCTTTTACAAAGAGGGAAAATAAATGTTCATCTAGAAAGAAATCATGTAACAATCATTCCACTAACCACTGGTTTGTTCATCAAGTATCTTATTTTTGTGTGGTTTGTATGAACAAAAATATAATACTTAGTGATATAATGTCTAAATTTGTTTATGGTATATACCATTGCTAAAATTTTCTTTTCAATAACGGTGTAATTGAGCTTAGCAGTTGTGTCACCAAAAATTGTATACTCTTGAAGAAAGAGACGATTTTGTGCCTAATTTGGTCCTACTTTAGACACCCTTGCATCAATCACCCCTTAAAACAACATTTATAGGCCCCTAAGACTCATGATTTTTGTCCTTGAGGATTATTCCACCTAAGAAATCATACAAGTCCCAACAAACAACATTCAAATTACTCAAATTTCACAAATCCCAACTCAAAAACCCCTGGTGGGACTAAGTCGCCCAAGGTGGCGACTTAGTCCCTTTTGGGGTAATTTGCATTTTTGAGTGGGAAAATCTCCGACTTAATAAAAATTCTTGATTGATGTCGGCCTCTTAGGTCAAAATAACCAACAATTAGGTATTGATTCTTATAAATACATATTTTTAGGTCAATTTTCATAACCTTTAGTCATTTTTCACAAGAAAATTCAAGAATCAAGTGTTGAACATCTTCCACAAGAAGATTCATTAGTCTATCTACAACAAAGTTGAAGCTTAGGGAAGCAAGCTAGGATTTTTGTAGGTCTTCAAGCTCACTTTTTGTCCAAGATCTCACATTGCAAAGGGTTGATCATGGATGCCTATGGAGAATCATGGAGAAATATAGGTTGAGGAGATGCAACTAGCCATCAAATCAAACCTAAAGAATTGTTTTCAAAGTGGTTCCATCTTCAATTTTCTCTCTATCTTCAGCCTAAGGAAGGTTTGGATGTCATTAAGATTAATTTCTAATGTGATTTAGGGTCTCTTGGAATGAGTCTTGCATTGTTCTAGTTTCATTTATGCATCTT
Source organism: Sequoiadendron giganteum (assembly GCA_007115665.2). Lineage (NCBI taxonomy): Eukaryota > Viridiplantae > Streptophyta > Pinopsida > Cupressales > Cupressaceae > Sequoiadendron > Sequoiadendron giganteum. The sequence continues at coordinate 162,827,887 of CM021110.1, read as the reverse complement.
ATTCTTGCATGATATAATAGGGTTGCATCATACTTCAAATTTCCTAGTCTTAGACACACTTAGGGATAGGGTTTTATGCAGATTTATTATCTCTTTCAAGGTTTAAATAACAAATAGGGGTTTGAACAAGGTAAAACCCCCATTATAAACCAAACTATATTCTATTTTGTAGGTGATTTTGTAGATTTGGACCCAGATTTCAGTTGGAGAACAGATTATAGACTATAGGCTTTCGTTTCCACTTTCGGATTTTCAGAAAATCTAGAATGGACTAAGTCACCAACAGTGGTGAATTAGTCCCACTGCATGTTTTTTTCAAGGATTTTAGGAGATCTAGATACCTAGTTGGCTGAAATGGACTCTAGAGTAGTTTCCCAGAACTAAGACTAAGTCGCCCAGCTTGGCATAAGTGTCCTAGTTAACTTAAAAACCATTTTTTTTAGAATTTCAAAGGCATCTGCAATCTTCACTTCAAATATTGTTTGTTTCCATATGAACTCTTCTTGTTTCCCCCTTTATCTTTCTTTGTATTATATTTAATCTATCATTCTGCATATCATCATAAATTTTCAAACAAGTTGCATTATGTTAGTTTTGCATTGATCATTCATCTCTTTTAATAGTACATTGCACTTGGGAAATCTCATATTAATAATATTATTCACATTAACATAAGTCTTGAGTGAACCTCCAAGTCTTGGGGTAGAAAGAACTCTCTCCTTTTAGGTGAAAATCCTAGAAGTGTTAGAGAGCTCCCTTTCCCCTAAAATTTGTGGTTCATTTTGGTGAACCTGCATTTAGAAAAATCGTACTTTTGATCTAGCATGCATTTGCATCCTAGGAATACCTTATATTAACATTGCATTTCATGTTGCCTTGTTTAATTTGGCATCCTAGGGTTTCATACTTTGCATTAGTGAAAATTTCATTTTTGCATCTCATTTCCTTCAACAATAGTGAAATTCTGCATTTTCACTTTAGATTTGCATTCTATAGTACAAAACACATTATTATCCATCAGAAAAATAAGAAAAACTAAAAAAATACCCCTATTGGGACTAATTCGCCACCCTGGGCGACTTAGTCCTAGTGCTCATTTTGCATAAGAAATTTTTGCATTCAGTTTCTAGTTTCTGAAGTTGTTGTTTGTTCCAATTGCTTTTTTGTTTCAATTCAGTTATTTTTTGTTATACAGTAATCATTAGAATAATCATCTTTTACTTTCATGGAATTTATGGATAGCAGTAGATATTTACAAGTTTCATTTTCAACATTAGTTCCTAGTCATTTAGGTCACATACATTAGAACATGAAGACAAAACATTAGAAATACCACATGAAATAATTCATACACTTCTCCACTTTAGAAAAACCATATCATCTGAACCTTTTAGTAGTGATAACTTGGATAAGTTAGATGAATCTCTACATGGCTTCCTCTCACTAAGTTCATCCACTAAGGTTTGTGATGAAAAACCTAAACCAATTAACGAGAACTTATATCCTAAACCTTTTAGTAGTGATGACTTGGACATGTTAGATGAAGCTCTTCAAGACTTCATCTGATCTAGTTCATCCACTAGGGTTTGTTGGGAGAACCCTAAAAAAAAATATGTAAATGTAATTCAACCTCAACTTGTTTTCTACCCACCTTCCCATAAACCTAAAACTCCATCTAAACCTAAATTTATACTTTACCCACCTAAGCACGATGTTATCACTCACACACATTACACTAGAAATAACCCACAACCCCAACAAGCCACCTCAACACCTTTACCTTTACCCAATCCCATATTAACTGCTCCCCCTCACTTAAATTCACACCTTAGGGAGTATGATATCATTGAACAACCTAAGAATACTCCCGCCAAGATACCCCTTTGGGATCTTCTTCATAATTCACCAAACTATCATTCTATGCTCCAAATAACATTGCAACAGATAGTGGTTCCTCCTAGTACAAATGCAAATGATGTGGCAAATCTAATACAAGGAATGAATAAATTTAATGTAGACATTACCTTTTACCAACATGAGCTACCTCCATTAGAATTAAGGCAGCAAAATGAAGCCTTTATGATCATAGCCCAATACAATCGAATAGGCATCAAATGAACCCTTGTTGACAATGACTTTTCCCTTAATGTGTGTAGTGTGAAGCTTCTCGATAGATTACGTGTGGATAAGTTGCAAATAAAATCTGATTCCCTATCTATTAGAGGATTTGACAATATCACAAAGCAACCATTTGGTGTAATCACTTTACCTATTACCGTCAGAATGGTTAATGTGCAAACTCCTATTCATGTCATGCCCTATGACCTTTCCTATAATCTTCTTTTGGGAAGACCATATATTCATGAGATGCATGTGGTACCTTTGACCCTGCATCAAAAAATGAAATATGTCTACAATAAAATTTTTTATCACATTGAAATAGACCCTAAACCTAAAAGCTTCTTACAACTTGAAAAAGGAACAAGTCCTCTCAACACATTGATTCCAACTTCCAACATAGCACCTCCTGAGACCAACCAACAAGAAGAAGAATCCATGTCTAAATTACTTGGTGATGATTGGGGGTCATTAGAATTCACACCTTCCTTTATGGGTGAGTATATAATCACACTAAAAGAGGATGAAAAAAAAGAAAAACCAATAGTCCTATCTTCTCAGAATGAAGAAAAACCTTCCCAAACATCTACCTCGTCTACCTTGGAAGAAAATACAACATACACAACAAATTTTGATGAGATAGATTATTAACAACCACCCAACCCACAGGAAATGGAAAGACTTTATAGACGAGGTTATGATCTTGTGAAACAATTAGGATACAATGGTAAAGGATGTGGAAAAAAGGAACAAGGCATTTGAGTTCCCATAGAACCTAATACACATGAGACAAAAAGTGGTTTAGGGTATTCTTTTTCTAAGACAACAAAAGCAAATCAACGACCATCGTTCAAAATGAACACCATCACATGTAAAACAATAATCAATCTCACACTCAAACATCCCGAATTCCTTGATATGGATTCACCACCATCATTGGAATATGTTAATAATGATGAAGCTTTGAAAAAATGTTAGGTGCTTTTGATAAGATTGTTGATCCCAAGAGAAATGCTTCTTGTGCTATGATAAGTACCAAGCTAAACTTTATTGACACCATTGAGACACCCACAAGCATAAAACCATATGATTTGGAATTTCCTAAGTCAAATTCACCCCCCTTAGGGGATACCATTGATATACCAATGGACATAGACGATAAAGAAAAAGTCATTAAAATTGGGAAGTGCCTTGATGATGAAGAATATGAGGATCTTGCAACCTTTCTTCATGAATTTCCTGAACTTTTTGCTTGGAAATATTCCGATATGCCAGGAGTTTATATGAACACAGTGACCCATAACATTGTTCTTGTTGAAAATGCTAAGCCTATTCACGAAAAGATATGAAAGATGAACCCTAAGATTGCCTTGCATGGTAAAGGAGAACTTGAAAAACTTGTTGACGCAGGTTTCATTCGACCTATTGATTATTATCCTTGGATACCAAACATTGTCACAGTTGCTAAACCTGATAATCATGTTAGGATATGTCCAAATTTTTGTGAATTGAATAAATCCTCTTTAAAGGATGATTTTCCCCTTCCTAATATCGACATGATAGTGGATTCAACTACTGGACATGCTTTGTTGTCCCTTATGGATGGATTTTCTGGATATAACCACATCTTTATTAACCCACAAGATCAATACAAAATGGGACTCACCTCCCCCTAGGGAACATTTTGTTGGGTTATGATGCCTTTTGGATTAAAGTACGTAGGTGCCACTTATAATTGAGAAATGATATTGATATTTCATGATTACATACATAAAATATTGGAAGATTATGTTGATGAAATTCTAGCCAAATCCTTAACACGACAAGATAATATGAATGTTCTTCGATAAATCTTTGAATGGATGCGTAAATACAACATGTGCTTAAATTCGAAGAAGTGTGTCTTTGGATTAGATAGTGGAATTTTTTTAGGGTTTATCATATCTCATAGAGTCATTGAGGTCGACACAAAGAAAATTGATGCTATAATTAACATGCCACCTCCTCGAAATATTTCCCAATTACGCACATTACAAGGAAGGATTCAAACCATTCGTCATTTTTTCACCTCCTTAGTTGATCGAACATTACCTTTCACACACCTCCTGAAAAAGGATGTGCATTTTGATTGGAATGAGGATTGTAAACATTCCTTCAAAATTTTTAAATAATACATTGTAACTCTACTTGTTTTACAACCCGCTATACCAAACAAACCATCCATCCTTTATATCGCTGCTTCCTCCCACACTCTTGCTGCATTGTTGGCTCAACAAGATAAAAATGGAAAAGAGCATCTTGCTTATTACATTAGCCAAACCTTAATAGATTATCAAACATGATACACAATAATAAAAAAAAATGTTTGTCTCTTGTATTCGCTACTAGTAAGTTGTGATACTATTTACTGAATGCATAAATATAAGTCATGACAAAATTTGATCCTCTCAAATATATTTTCAATAAAATAGACTTATCAGGATGTCTCACTAAATGGGTAATGTTGTTGACAAAATTTGACCTTAAGTTTGTTTCACAAAAAGCAATCAAAGGCCAAGCCCTAATTGACCACTTAGTCAATGCTCCTTCTCCTTTAGCCCTCCCTAGCAATGATTCTTTTCTTGATGACAGTGTGTTGACAATAAAGCTTCCTACATGGGAATTATATTTTGATGGATCCAAGTGTAGAATAGGCTCTGGTGCTGGAGTTATTTTAATTCTACCCATAGAAAAGCATATTCCCTTGTTGTATCACTTAAATTTCCTTTGTATGAATAACGCAGCTGGATATGTAGCATTAATTTTTGGATTGTGTGCTGCTTTAGTCATGGGAATCAAAGATATTAAGATCTTTTGTTATTCATAATTAGTGATCAAACAAATAACTGGTCTCTACCAAGCTAAACATGAAAAATTATTGCAATATAAGGATCTCGCAATGACCTTGTTAGAACAATTTGAATCGTTCACCATTGATAACATCCCTCAAAAAGATAATTGACCTGCAGATGTAATGGCTAGTGCATCTTCTCTCATATCTCCTCTAGACCCTTCCAAAAATGTTAGGTTTACCATTCACCCAATCATGGAACCCTCCATTAGTGATAAATATGATGCCGCATTCATAACAATTCAAGATAACTCATGTGAATGGTATGATACCATATATAATTATTTAAAAGATGGTACCATTCTCGAGCCTACAACAAAGAACATTGAAACTCGTCTAAAAGAGATCGCCACTAAGTACATAATCCTCACCAATGTGTTGTATCGATGATACTTTGATGGAATTCTCTTGTGATGTCTTAAGAATTCTGAAAATCATATAGCCCTCGAACAAGCTCATGCAGGCACCTATGGAGGTCATTTTGGAGGAAAAACCTTAGTACAAAAACTCATTCGTATGGGCTACTACTAGAAAAATATGGAGAAATATTGTTATCCGCATGTTAAGCAATGTCACAAATGTTAAGAATATAGAAATTTGATTCATGCTCTTGCTTCTGAGCTCTGTGCCCAAATCCCTATTTGGTCGTTCTTTATATGGGGACTGGATCTAATTGGAAAAATCTCACCACCATCTTCTGTTGGACATACGTTCATCATTACTACAACCGATTATTTTACAAAATGGGTAGAAGCTATTCCTCTTCAATCCACCACTACTGATGTGATATGCCATTTCTTATTGGAACACATCATCTCTCGCTTTGGACTCCCTTCTAGATTAGTTTCGAAAAATGGAACACCATTTAAAAATAATGATGTGAAGAAGTTCCTGGAGACCTTTCATATTCAACGTCTCTTTTCAACACATTACTACCCACAATCTAATGGTCAAGATGAAAGCACTAATAAAACCCTCAAACAAATACTCAAGAATTTTTTTAATCAACGTCAAAAAGATTGGCACACACAATTACAATATGCATTATGGGCCTATCGCACAAGTGTTCGATCATCTAGGATAAATACACCTTTCAACCTTGTTTATGGTACCGAGGCCATCATACCTTTGGAGTTAGAAATCCTGACATTATAGATTGCTATCCAAGGTCTTGTCGATAATGACACCTATAAGAAACAACGATTACACCATCTATTGAAATGCTTGATGAACAACACATTAACACTCTCGGGCATCTTCAAGATTACACCAAGAAATTACAACGTAAACATGATATTTGTGTCATCCCTCAGACATTTAACAAGGGTGATTTAGTTTTATATGAAAATCAATGAAATACTACTATTAACTACACTCAAAAAAGGAAAATTTAGTCCTAACTAGTTAGGACCCTATATAATCAATATGAATTATGGATCTAGTGCTTACACATTAATAGGGCAAGATGGTACCCCTCTCAAAGACCCTACAATGCCGCACATCTGCGTAGGTATTATGTCTAGTCCCTTTGAATGGTATGAATCATAAAGCAACGTTGTTAGAAGCTATCAGATTATATCCAATATGATTTCACATTGCTTCGTTCTTGATAATTGGTTATGCGTGTGTCTTGAGAACTAAAGTAATTATTTAATTCATTTTATAGTTACTTTAGGTTTCATACTATTCAAATTCCTCTTGCGTGTTATAAGTGCATAAAATACTTAATCATCATGTTGTATCTAAAAGAAACTATAGCAAGTTTTGATTAGATCACATAAGATTTGTTAAATCATGAAGACATTAATTAAGTAATCTTACACAAAGGCTATTTAATTAATCACATTCAAACATATTAAGACAAGTAATATAACATCAAAGTAATTATATGTATATATATCAAAAATTTTCTATACATGTCATCAAATTATACAATGTCACTAAGGATTGTGATTACCAGATCCCTTAGGATCTGGTACTCATGTTGCACCAGTAGCAGGACGTCGAGAGACGATTATCCATGATCGTGACCGTGATCCACCGAATCTGAGTGCAAACTCTAGGCCTTGTATCCATCCAAGGGCCACCCATTGCTCCCATGCTATCTGATCCCTCTCTGCCTATAGCTATGCCACCTCTGCCTCTAGTATCTCAACCTCTGTCAGAGTCCGAGATGACTGTGCCTCTACTACAGCCTCGACTCGATGGATCTGTCTCTTTAGGCTCTCATATGTTTCCTATAGTCTCATGAATTGTCTAAGTGACTCTAGATCCTGCTCCATAATAGGTGGGAGCACATAATTTGACTCCATACCCTCCTTGTCGATAGATGCTGACACTATCTTTGTAGCTGTTTGACGATAGATATCCCGCCAATCTCTCGTAGCTCCGGCAAGGTAGAAACAATACACAATCGATACACATCATGATATATATATAAAGTAATATACAAAAGAATAGGGTACATGAAAAAAATTAAATATCATCACCTATATCTCCAGTAGGCTGAGCCATATCAACCTCATCTTATGCAGGGGGCATGGATGATGTGCTAGCCTCTCCTCAACTATGATTACTGATGCCTGCTTTCATTGCTACTTGGGATCTAGTCATATGAATGGGTGAAATCTCTCCCCACTCATGTCAATCCTTAGCTTCTACCTCATCACTCTCTCTCAGGGGTGGCTCTTCCTCCTCCTCCTCCTCCTGATCCTCATCCTCACTCTCCTCCTCCCCCTCTTGGCCATCATAGTCTGGATCTGCATCCTCATCATACTCCTCATCAATGATATCGGTAAATATGCCCATGAATTTATAGCACATATCCTTGACCCTATCCTCTCTCTCATCTCCCTCATCTGGCAGTGGTCCTGCATCTCCTATGGGCTCATCAATCAGATAAACAAGAGTTGGTCATGATAATATCCACCACTCCTCATACTCCCATGTGGCACCGACGTCGTCTACATCAAAGACTGGAGGTTGATTGTGATATAAGAAATCAGAGTCTCTCTTGAACACATCATCTAGAGTGAGTCGTACTGTATCACCTAGTCTCCGGGCACTCCACACTGACCTCCTAAAAGAGGATCGTGCCTTGGGTGGCCTTTGAATCTATCCAAATTGTTGCATGACTTGATCATAATAGAAATGACATACTATATGATCACGATGGCGAACCATAAACCTGTCTAACTATAATCTCCTCATCTGTCTTGTGTGGTCCGGCCACTAAAGTGTCAACTGATAAGGTCTCCACAAGATCCCATCCTCCTCTAGTCGGTCGAATCTCACTCTCCAAAATTGAAAATCCCCATACTACCACAACTGTCGTAGAGGATAGCCAAAGGCCCGAGGATACCCCACTACCATTGTACATAGGAAGCCAGTAGGCCTGGTGCATGTGATATGCTCAAGGCACATAACCTATAGAAGTGTGCAACACACCATCCTATCCACCTCCCAAAAAAATAAACCATCCCGAATCATAATATAAATGTGTAAGGATATAGTGTCTCCAAGCGTATACTATCCTGTACTCTGCCATGCCATGTATCAAGTGAACTAATCCTCCTTGTAGGTGTGTTTCCCGTCCATCTAGGAGGAGTACTAGAGCAATTTTATGCATCATAATCCATCTAACAATTGGCGCTCATGAATATAGTAACATCGCTAGGTCGATCCATCCTCTCACCCACTCATCTTGCACTGGCCCATCCAAACAATATTGCATATTGACCCACTGCTCATGGAAGGTACAATCTCTCTAGAAATGCACCCTCTCTCCCTAAATAGGAACTCGAAGAATACGGTGCATGTCCTCTAGAGTATTTATCATCTCCTCGATCGACAGGTGGAATGTACATGTGTCTGCATCCCAACGCTCATAGAGCACCATCAACATAGCATCATGGTACCTCATGGGGGGCATGAGGTATTCCCAATATATCCCCACAACCTACAAGTGCTCTGTGTCCTTTATTGACAAGGTAGGGGCTAAATCTATAAAGAAACTCAATTGCCTACCACCTAGATGTTGCCATGAATGGGTGGGCACCTATCAAAAACATAAAAAATACGCTCTATAAACCATCTAATATCTTTAAATTTCCTCTAAATCATCATGCAAGTGTACTAATGTTGTCTTAGTGTGCTTTCTTCAAGGCCCTAGACACTTTAGACCCCTTTTGGGACGCTTCGTGAAGAAACGTGACACTTTGCGAACAAAAGGGACACTTTACGAACAAATGGGACACTTTGCGAAAAAAGGGGACACTTTACAAATTTTTTTTCCAAGATCCTAAATTAACCTAGAAATGCATATATAAATCATTAAATAATTGTGAAAACATAAAGCAAAGGTATCAGAATTGACTCACCTCATGATAACACTCGTCGCATGCCACCTAGTCCCGCATCACGTCTAGTCTTGTAGGTGTGAAGTCTCGTCTTTTTGACATATTTCACTATTATCTCATCACTCTCATGCTACAAGAGGGTAAAATGAACAAGTAAGTGAAAAATTACTTCCTTTTAACTCTTTTAACACTTTTTCATTCTCATGTAAGCACATTCGCACTTTTCCTATCTTAGAAATACTAGAATGGTTTTCATTCAAAACAACGTCATAGGTGCTAGTGAACTCCATTTTTTGTGTCGTTTGTTGCGTTAGAACCGTGCTTCCACACCCTACATCATAAATCATCTATCATTATGTGGCATGGTATTTGGAAATTCCCTTTGATATGTATTTCCTTATTCTATGTGGTTGGATTTCTACCTTGATTCCACCTCTATAAAGCAAGTGAAATCAATGGGGGACATACATCTACCCTCAAATTTGATTTCTAGAAGTTAGATAAGAGGATTTTTGGACAACTAACAAATTTTTGTTGTAGGATATGGTTCCTAATGTTGTTGTTTTGTGGATAACTACACTAGAGGCTTCATTCTCCCATGTTTTGAATGAGTATCCTTTTATGAAATAAACTATATTGTCTAGAGTCCTTTAGCTTGCATATGCACGTAAAGTCATATGGGTGCTAAAGTGGGGGCTACATGTGTCACCAAAAATTGTATACTCTTGAAGAAAGAGATAATTTTGTGCCTAATTTAGTCCTACTTTAGAAACCCTTGCATCAATCACCCCTTAAAATAGCATTTATAGGCCCCTAAGAATCATTATTTTTGACCTTGAGGCTTATTCCACCTAAGAAATCATACAAGTCCTGACAAAAAACATTCAAATTACTCAAATTTCACAAATCCAACCTCAAAAACCCCTGGTGGGACTAAGTCGCCCAAGGTGGCGACTTAGTCCCTTTTGGGGTAATTTGCATTTTTGAGCGAGAAAATCTTTGACCTAATAAAAATTCCTGATGGATGTCGGCCTCTTAGGTCAAAATAACCAAAAATTAGGTATTGATGCTTATAAATACATGTTTTTAGGTCATTTTTCACAAGAAAAATCAAGAATCTAGTGTTGAACATCTTCCACAAGAAGATTCATTAGTCTATCTACAACAAAGTTGAAGCTTAGGACAATAAGCTAGGGTTTTTTTGGGTCTTCAAGCTCACTTTTTGTCTAAGATCTCACATTGCAAAGGTTTGATCATGGATTCCTATGGATAATCATGGAGAAATCTAGGTTGAGGAGATGCAACTAGCCATCAAATCAAACCTAAAGACTTGTTTTCAAAGTGGTTGCATCTTCCATTTTCTCTCTATCTTCAGCCTAAAGAAGGTTTGCATGTCATTAAGATTCATTTTTAATGTGATTTAGGGTCTCTTGGAATGAGTCTTGCATTTTTCTAGTTTCATTTATGCATCCTATTCTTGCATGATAGAATAGGGTTGCATCATACTTCAGATTTCCTAGTCTTAGACACACTTAGGGCTAGGTTTTTATGTAGATTTCTTATCTCTTTCAAGGTTTAAATACCAACTAGGTGTTTGACCAAGGAAAACCCCCCATTAGAAACCAAACTATGTTCTATTTTGAGATTTGGACCCAAATTTCGGTTGGAGAATAAATTGCAGACTATAGGCTTTCGTTTCCACTTTCAGATTTTTCAGAAAAGCAAGAATGAACTAAGTCACCAACAGTGGAGACTTAGTCCCACTGCATGTGTTTTTCAGGTATTTTTGGAGATTTGGATACCCAATTGGCTGAAACGGGCTCCAAAGCAGTTTCCCAAAATTGGGACTAAGTCGCCTAGCTTGGCGTAAGTGTCCCAATTAACCTAAAAACCAATTTTTTTAGAATTTTAGAGGCATATGAAATCTTCACTTCAACTCTTGTTTGTTTCTAG
>CM021110.1:162763497-162816468 GCA_007115665.2 Sequoiadendron giganteum | reverse complement strand
TTATTTACTAAAGTTGACATGGACTTTGATATTAAATGTAGATATTTTTTTATAGAGTTTCCCTCAAACCATAGACATTGGGTTTAATTCCATTTTTGCCAGTTTTAATGACATTAGCATATTATGTGGACTATCTATATTAATTTTGCATGTGGTTAATGAATGTTATTTAAGGTCGTTATAGATGTGCAATTATTATGCTTACTAATATTGCCATGCAAACATACTTGAAGATACTAAATTGAGAAATGCAACCGCCAGCTGGTCATGTAGAGGAATCGCTCATGGTCAACTCAAGACGATAATAGGAGATTCTCCATGTTAAATTTAGATGTAGCCACCTTGTAATGGTCTTTCCATGTTGACCGTATTGCCTATGATTATTGCAGTTGTTGACGGCGCTTACCCTGTATGTCTCCACCAAATTCCCCCGACATGTGTAACCAATCTCTTCATTATTTCTTTGTTTTCCTAAATTATGTCCTCCTCACGCTAGTGGAGTTGCCATTTTGTTTATTGATGGTATAAATAAGGTCTGTGACACTCCTTTGTGGGTTCGTTGAGCTATTGATGTTGTATGATCCATAATATACCAGCATTTCTAGACAAGCCACTCTTTTTGAAATTGCATCAATGAATAAGATGAAATTCTGAGTTGAGCATTTGAGTTTATATTTTTTTTAGAGGATACTCATCCAAGAGGGCCCACTTGGTGAGTAATCCATCCTGTAGTTTAGCTAGAATAGTTATTCGTTTATGTTTAGTACTTAGTTACATCTAGCATTGCCTATTCCCGAACCACTAGAATTTCATTATGTAGACTGTTCCCTTTAGCCAAAGCACAGTGCAGCCTATGTTTGTTGCTCGATTTTCATTCCGGCCATGACAGTTCATCTTAGTTTAATTATTGGAGTAGATGTTCAATATATACTTTGTTCTTTCCATGTAATTTTCTACTTTCAAGATTGAATCTTTCTTAGCCAGAATGAAGATGACCTGCTTTGAGTTCCTAAGCAGTAATATACCGTATCACTCCATTTCAAGTTCACACTCCTGGTTGGATAATTTAAATGCACCTTCATGATCTGCTAAAATGGCTATTCAAAGATTTCACCTCAATCGCGGTTGTGTGCCATTAGTTATTAAATCATTGTAGCAGGCCGACATTTTTGGCGTCATTGCTGGGGATGGTGTCAAACTAGGGAGTTCTTTGGAGTCATTGATAGTTTTTCTTGTTGTACTATCTCTAGAGTTGTTCTTAGTATATCCCTCATTAGAAGAGTTATGATCCACTATTCTTTCACCAATTCTTTGTGTGAGTTGGTTGATACTGAGTTGATACCGCATGCATAGAAGAAGAAAAGATGCTTATAGGAGATTCCTTCCTAATAATCCAAAACCATTTCAGCTAGTAGAGCTTCCAAATCTACCTAGAAGTGAAGAAGAAGAAGAGCCACACCCCTTTGCTGATACATTTCCTGACTTAACTAGTTCTGAAGTTTCCCTTGAAGATCAAAATCCAGTTGAAGAACCCTCTACTCTGGAACTTCATCAAGTAGGCATGGGTGGTGCAAATGGAAACATGCCTAATAGGTAGAACCAACTAGCTTTTCCCTTTCCCATTGCTCATTAGAATGAAGTAGACAACCTCAAAAATATCCTTGCTTTAGTCCTTCCTAATTTCTATGGACTTTTCATAGAAGATCCTGATACATTCTTGTTTGAGTTTGATATACTCTGCAAAATTTATGACTATACCACTAATGCCCACAGGCTTAAACTATTTCCTAACACTTTGAAAGAAGCTACATCAAGATGGTTTATGAGCCTTGGCAGAGATACTATGGAGACTTGGGAGGACACGAAGATAAAGTTCCTTGAGAAATATAAAGAGTATTGCAGGGGTAGTGATATGAGAGGAGATGACATTTTTAGAATGCAACAAAAGGAAGATGAGAGCCTGGAGGATTTCATTTCAAAGTTTCTATTTTGTCAGCATAAATCTCCACACCATACACTCAATGAAGAGTCACAAAAGTTGCTTTTCTTGCGAGGAATTAATGAAAGCTGCGTTGATGCCTTGGACCTGATGGTAGGTGGAGATATCACTCAAGTTCCTTGCGAGGATATCAAGAAGATATGCCAGAACTATTCTAGGGCAACTTCAAAGAAAGGGAGAGATTTCTAATCCTCTATGGGTAAGTCATCCACCAATGTAGTTTCAAGGATGGAGATTACTCATTTGTTGACAGATTTCAAGTAGGATATCATAAACAATCTAGCTACTCAACTAGATACACTTCAAGCCAAGAAGAAACAAGAGGAGGTAGAGGCAATTTTAACAGAATATTGTCCTCATTGAAGACAAAAGAAGAGGGACTGCAAATGTAAGATGGTAGCTAATATTGAAAACAAGCAGATTCCACTTGAGTTCAAACCAATTCAGATTGAGGAAGATCAAGTCTACTTTGTTACACAGAGAAGGCCATGGGCTCCAAGACAAGGTATGCCACCAGATCCACTATATTTTGTTGGGCCATATTTTAATTCTTATTCATCTAGTAACTAGTGGCAGCCCCCATGTCCATCCAACTATGGAGGATATCCACCATAGTCTTGGGGTAACCATCCAAATGCTTGGCCCAATTATCAAAATTCTTCACCTCTGTGGTAGCAACCTCAGGGGAATTGGCAACAGTTTCAAGGACCTTGGCAACCACCTCCAGGAAACTAGTAACAAACATCTCAATGGAGAGGTGGAAAAAAATGATCAAACTAGACAACTAGTTACATGAAACCACCTTCTCAACCCCAACAACCTGCTATAATTCCTCCTCCTGCTAATCCTAGTTCAAATGCACCTAAAACCACTCAGTTACTAGCTCAACCCACACTTAACCCATATAATAAACCACAACAACTAGTATACTCTACTGATCCAAATCAATTTCCTGCATATGTTGTGAGTTTAAGTGACATACGTTTGCATTTAGGGAATATTTTACTAGCTCCTTCCAAACTCATCATCACTGAGCTTCCTATGGAAGAAGAGGATCGTCTAGATGTTCTCATTCAGCCTAGTGCTCCTACAAACCTTGAACTAGTCCCAGTCAAGCAAACTAAACTTGAACCACCATTTCCTCAGAGATTGGAAATTTCCAAACAAAAGGAAGACAAGGAGGACACCAATTTTGACATTCTAGACCAGCTAAAGCATATATGTGTCCAGATACCCCTATTCTAGGGGATAAAAGATGTTCTTATATATGGAAAAGAAATCAAAGAAGCATGCCTCAAGAAGCCGAGTAGAAAAAAGAAAGACTCAACTAAAGTTCATGTAGTGGGACAATTGGCTAACATCATGCTTGAAAAAGTAACTATCCCAAAGTACAATGATTCAGGGAGTCATGTGGTTGAAGTTATTATAAATGAGATACACATAAAGAATGCTTTGATTGACTTGGGTGCAACAATAAATGTGATGATTAAAGACATCCTACAACAACTAAACATTGTAAGTATGAGATCCACTCCTACTATCTTGCAACTTACTGATATTTCTAATGTTAAGATTGATGGCATAGTAAAGGACCTTGTGGTGATTCTAGACTCTTGGGAGTATCCAACTAACTTCATGATTCTTTCTCCTAAAGCTACACTAGGCGGGTATCCTATTATCCTTGGAAGGCCATGGTTAGCAACAAAAAATGCTTATATTAGATGTCGATCAAGTGATATGACCATTTCTGATGGCAGGAACACCAAAAATATTGTTCTTTATCCTCCTGTTCAACCATCCCATGATGAGGATAATCCTATATGGCCACATGTAGGTGAAGAGGCTGAGGAAGTTAACTCTGTGGTGCAGCTTATGATGTGAGGTAGAAGTCCTCTCCCATAGCTTCAAGATGGAGATGAAGTGTTATCTAATATAATTTAGAGCCATTGTGAGGTAGAGGAGGTACCAACCTCTCATGCATTTGTTTTTGTTGATCCCATGAAGACACTTCTACCTGCTCTGCCTGATCTTCCTGCAACCACTATTTCTGCAGACAAAATTTCTGCAACCACTCTTCTAGCAGAGAAACTTCCTGCATCAACAGGTATGTTCCACACAATTCTGCCATATGAACTTAAGGTACCATGTATTAATGAAACAACTATGATAGAGTTAACTACACAAGTACAAGTGTCCGAAGGAAAATCTTTGAATATTAACAACAAACTGGGAGAAGAACAACAACTGACATTGGAAAATTTGCTGAAGGCCCACCAAAATGCATTTCCATGGGATTATCATGATATGAAAGGACTAGACCGTAAGATTTTCACTCATAGGATATATATCAAAGATGATTGTCAACCGGTAAGGAGGACACAAAGAAGAATCAACCCGACATTGAGAGAAATTATCAAAACAGAGCTGCAAAAGTTGCTAGATGGAGGATTTATCTATCCCATTTCAGACAGCTAGTGGGTGTCTCCATTAGTGATTATGCCCAAGAAGGGAGGAAAATGGAGAGTTTCTATTGAATACAAGGAACTTAATGCTACTACTAAGAAAAGCCATTTTCTCTTACCTTTTGTAGATCAAGTGTTAGACTCACTTGCATGAAAGCAATATTTCTCTTTTCTAGATAGATTTAGTGGCTACAATCAGATCCAAATTGCACCCGAGGACTAGGAAAAGATAACCTTCACATGTCCATGGGGGACATATGCCTATTTAGTACTTCGCTTTGGTTTATGCAACACGCCTGCAACTTTTCAGAGAGCAGTCATCAACATATTTTTAGACATCTCCCTTGACTGCATGAAAATCTATATGGATGAATTTACCACCTATGGTGCTGATTTTAATGAAGCATTGAAAAATATCAAGAAAGTCCTACAAAGATGTGAAGAAAAAAATCTATCTTTAAACAATGATAAGTGCTTCATGATGATGCAGGAAGGTGTAGTTCTTGGCCACTACATTTCCCACGAAGGAATTCAAGTAAATCCTGCAAAAATTGAGGTAATTACTAATCTGCCTACACCTGCAAAACAAAAGGATGTTAGGAGTTTCTTGGGACATGCAGGATATTATAGGCATTTCATCAAAGACTTCAACAAAATATCAACACAATTGTATAGTATCCTGACTAAAGATGCTGAGTTCCAATGGACAAAAGGTTGTGACAAGGCATTTGCTGACTTGAAAGCAGCTTTGACTCATGCTCCTCTACTTAAGGGACCTAATTGGGAAATTATTTTTCATATCCATAATGATGCATGAGACTATGCTATAGGAGAAGTCTTAGGACATAAGGAAGGAGCCATAAAAAATGCTATTTATTTTGTCAGCAAAAACTTACAAGGAGATGAATTCAACTATACAGTAATAGAAAAAGAAATGCTGGCAATGATCTACACCCTAAAAAAATTTAGGCACTACATAACAGGCTACCAGATCTTTGTGCACACCGATCATGCATCCATTAGATATCTCATGAATAAACCCATGATCTCAGGAAGGTTAGCCAAATGGTTATTTTTGATGTAGGAGTTTGACATAACCATTGTGGACAAACCAAGAAAGGCCAATGTTGTTGCAGATTTTCTTTCAAGACTGACCACATTAGAAGACAATCAAGCCATAGATGACTCCTTTCCCGATGAGCATCTATTTTCCATTACTGTGCACACACCCTGGTATGCTGACACAACTAATTACCTAGTGATAGGGAGAGTTCCTCCTCACTTCTCTCCAAAACAAAGAAGAGTGCTCATTGAAAAATATTTTCCTTTTTCATGGATTGTTGGATGCTTGTTTTATACTGGACTAGATCATGTTATGAGAAGATGTGTGAGGGAAGATGAGACATATGGCATTTTGCATGCATGTCATGATGAACCCTGTGGAGGGTATTTTGCAGCCAAAAGGACAACAATGAAGATTTTGAACACATGATACTATTGGCCTACACTCCACAAGGATGCATGAGGATATAAAAGGAAATGTGATAGGTGCCAAAGAATAGGCCGACCGACCAAATCAGATGAGATGCCACTCTATCCCCAAGTAGTAGTCACTCCCTTTGACAAGTGGGGATTGAATTTTTTGGGACCCATTGATCCCCCATCAAATGGTAAGTCTTATATCTTGGTATGCACTGATTATGTAACTAAGTGGGTAGAAGTGAAGGCCATGAAGCATGCAAGAGATAACAAGGTTGCAAAATTTATTTATGAAGATTTTTTCACATGATATGGAGTTAGTAACTGATCAAGGAGCTCAATTTACCTCAACACTTGTTACAACACTAGTCAATGAATATAACATAAGGCACAAAAAATCTACTCCTTATCACCCTCAGGTTGATGGAAAAGTTGAGGTGACTACTAGAGAAATTGAAGCCATTCTAACCAAAACAGTGGCTATTCACATAAAGGATTGGGCAAACAGATTATCAAAAGTAGCTTGGGCCTATAGAACCACTTGAAAAACAACTAAAGGATTCACTCCATTTGATCTATTGTATGAGAAGACAACTATGATGCCCATTGAATTCAAGCATAAGAATCTTAGAACTGCAGTAGACTTAGGATGGATATTTATGAGGCACAAAATGAAAGAATCATGTAGCTAAATGCTTTAGATGAGATGAGGAAGAAAATATTGCATCACATTGAGGTCATGCAAAATCAAAGAATCAAATGGCATGACAAATTTATCAAAGAGAAGAAATTTCAGCCAGGTGAATGGGCATTGCTTTATGACTCACGATATCAGGACAATGTAGGAAAATTGCAGACAAGGTGGCTAGGACCATATGAAGTTGTTGAGGTCTTTCCCAATGGAGTTGTTCAGCTCACCACCATTGACCCTGTAAGATTCAAGTTACTAGTCAATGGTCATCGTCTCAGATTGTATCACAAGCCAGCTTCCAAAAAAGAGTTCGTGCAAGAATTCATCCAACATGCAACACCCGAGCTTCTTGCAGCCGAAGGAAGTGGACCTAGTGTCCCTCCTAGTTAATTAAGGTACACACTTGTCATAATAAATACTTCTAATTTTGAAGAAGTCCATTTCTTCACCCATTCGCCCATCTACCCATTCATCACCACCTTTATCTCTCTTCCATCACTTCATTCCACCTCAGATCATTCCACTTCATCATCATTAATTGCTTAATTTATTTCCTAAAAAGGAGAAAAATACTTTGTCCATGATCTTTGTAATGTATCCTCCATACATTCAGGTATGTGTGCATTAATTTCTCTCTTAATTATCATTTTAGTGCATTCATTTAATCGTTGTACGTTAGTATGGACGTTCACATTATTTTCATACGTCCCTATCAAATCACTACTCCCATATCGCATGTGTGGACACATGTCCAAAATTAGGTTAGGGGGGAAAGGAAAGATGTAGGTACATTGCCCACATGTTAGTCCATGCTTGTCTACGTCAACAAATCTAGCTGAGCTGATTTAAAATTTGAAGTGAAGGACAACTCACATATGTGATGTGACACTAATTTGTCACTACCATTTCTTTTCATCATAACTCCCTTTTATTACCCCTTCTTTTCCATTATTGACCCCATCATGATATTGAATTGCAAGTGGTGAAAGGTAAAAAAAAAATGAGAAGGGAAATTCGATCAACATTGGTGCATGATCATTTAGCTAGCAAGTGTTGAAGAAAGGAATTTGTTTTCAGACGAGAATTACAGGAAGAGAATTTTGTAGAGTGACAGTTGATTGCAGACAATGGGAGGGGACTAATTTGAAATGAGCCCTTAGTTCATGATGCCTTATTACAGGATGCACAGTGCCTAGCCAAATTTAGAAATTGTGGCTGGTTGGAATACTTCCTAAAGCTAGACGATTTTGATGAAGGCATTGCACTAGAATTTTCCCAGACACTTTTTGAAGTAAAAGCCATAGTAAAAGGGTTGGAGGTTGTGGAAATTGAGGAAAGAATTGCAGAAGTTACAAGGTTACCTACTGACGGTGAGGATTACCCTATTTCTAGAGATGCCAGGTCAGTTAGGGCCATATTCACAATACATGGTGACTCTCCAATCAGTATAGACAAACAAGGTGCCAAAAGAACCTCTTTGCCAGAGCCATGGAAGTAGGTGTCCATCCATATTATCAGGTACATCACTTGTGAAGGTTGATTGTCAAACCTACATTCAGGATATTTCAAAATTTTGAGTCACATGAGGCATGGGAGGAGGATGAATGTGCCCAACATCTTATACAACCTTCTCTCCATAATGGCAGCTGGAACTCAAAAAGGTAGGGAAAATTATGTTTCCCACCATTGCTTGATTAAATTGTTGGTTGAAAAATCTTTGCATGATATAGCACCCGAAATGACCTGGGAGGAATTTATAAATGTTGATCAATTTCGACCCAAGCAATTGCAATCTATGGCTTTACCTCAACCTCATAGGTCTAGTAGGAGATTAAGAATGGATGAAGCCACCCCTGGTGATTCAACCTCTGGTGCTGGCTCTAGTATGAATCCTCTTGTAGCAGAAGGGACCATAGACATTAGTTCCTCTGAAACAAAGCACTCTAAAAAATAAAGTTCTTCATTGAATTCTAATGATGATGATGATGTTCCAATTGAAACCCTAATAAGAACTAGGGCACAAAAGAAGGAGGCAGCGGCAAGAAAAGGAAAATCCAAAACACAGCCTATGGAAAGAGAGGTGCCAAGTCCTAAGAAGAGAAAGGATGACACTATTTATCCTACAACCAAAGGAAAATGTGAGAGCCCTCTTAAGAAATCAAAACCAACTGTTGATATGCCTTCACGGAAAAACCCTAAGCATGGAGGGACATCACATAAGAGCACAAAAGCCCCAATGGGGCAAGAAAATGTCAAAGAAAAAAATATATTCAAAGAGGAATCAAAAGTGACCTTGGCAGATAGTGCTGACCTTACAGAGGAAGTTGAAATTTGAGAGCATGAAGAAAACCAAGAGTTCCTGCAACAAGACCAAGAATTAGATCAAGAGTTCCTACAGAAACTACAAGAACAAGAACAATAACAAGAACAAGAGGCCTTGCAACAAGAAGTGGGAGAATAAATTGTACCTCCACAGCTTGAACGAGTTGGACAACTTGAATCTATGCAGATAGTACTATATGGGGAGCAACCATCGACAAAAACCCTGGTAGGAATTCATAACCCTCCTAATTTTTCAATACATACAACAATTTTGAATTTATGGGGAGAGATACAAAGGAGGGAGGAAGAATGGAAAAAGGAAATTCAAAAGAGGGATGAAATTATTGAAGAAAAGAATGAGGAGATTCCCTTTCTAAAGGAGAGGGTGGAAAATATTGCAACCCTGATACCACAAATTTTAGAATGCAGAACCCCTCCAAGGGTTTATGCTCTGCACTTGAAGGAAAAATATCTCTCTTTTAAGCTATCAAGAAATATCTCAGGTTTGAATTCCTCTATTGAGACTCCCACTAAATTTTTCAATGCTTATAAGATTGCCTCCCAAAATGAATAATTTGTTATGTGAATTTTATTTACATAATTTTGCTATAACTCAAGACCAAGACTGGAACCCACTGTTGTATGTTGGAGATATCCAATTGAGAGCATTCATGTCTTGGGTGCAAAATGCGATTAGATGGGGAGATCAATATAATGCTAATAGGAAGAAGGAATCCAATATCCCCTTGGCCATTAGAGGAAAATCAAGAAACCCGAAGGATATTTACAAAGAATGACACATAATTTTTTTCAGGCCTAGTTATGGTAACAAAATTATGCCTTGGATTGAGGTAGTTTATAGTGAATATGAGGTAAAGACGACAACAAAAGAGGACACCACGAAAGGATATCTATCATAGAGATGGAATACTTTAATTGATGAGCTGAAACACGCTGAACCTCATTCCATCTAGAACTATGTTGCAACAATAAAAAGGATTGAAAAGTACATTCAGTTTGGGAGAAAAAGGGATGATAGTGGCTTCCCTTGAATTTTTAGCCACCTATCCTTATATGGCCTGTGCCAAACTTTAGATTCTATCGCTATGACATTGATGAAGAAAATCAAAGATGGAGAAGACTTGACAGATTGGGAGGATTCTATTGGGACCCTAACTCGCGCTCAACAGACACTGATATTGGACAATTATCAGTTGCAAATTTTAGAGCTTTGACCAAATAGAAAAAAAACCTCTTCCCCTACTGGAGGACCAACAAAATGTTAGGTTGGGGGGGAGTGACGAGCCTAGTTTCTGGTCCAATTTTGGGTAGAATCTATAGTTTATTTGCTAAATTTGACACGGACTTTGATATTAAATGTTGATATTTTAATAGATTTTCCCTCAAACCACATATATTGGGTTTAATTCTATTTTTTCCAGTTTTAATGACATTAGACTATTATGTGGACTATCTATATCAATTTTGCATGTGGTTAATGAATTTTCTTTAAGGTGGTTATAGATATGCAATTATTAAGCGCACTAACATTGCCATGTAGACATACTTGAGGATACTAAATTGAGAAATCCAACTGCTAGCTGGTCATGCAGAGGAATCGTTCGAGGGTCAACTGAAGGACGATGACAAGAGATTCCCCATGTCAACCACATGTAACCACCTTGTATTGGTCTCATGATGTTGAGTAGATGTGAGCATTACTGTAGTGTTGAGTCTGTGTTTGGACATGCATGTCTAACCAGATTCCTTGCATGTGTAACTTCCCTTCTATTCTTTTCTCTATTTTCCCTAAATGGCATCCTCTCAGTTAGTGGGAGTTTACTGCCTTGTTTAGTTGATAGTATAAATAAAGTTTAGATCCTCCTTCTTCGAGGGTTGCTGAGTTATTGATGCTGTATGATTTGATAATATACTAGCATTTCCAGATAAGCTAATATTTTGTACTTGCATTTCCCAATGAATAAGATGAAATTATGAGTTGAGCATTTGAGTTTATATTAGTTTTAGAGGATACTCATCCAAGGGGTCCCACTTGGTGAGTAATCCATCCTTTAGTTTAGCTAGATTAGTTATTAGTTTATGTTTAGTACTTAGTTAAGAATCTGGCATTGATTGTTCCTGCAGCCACTAGAATTTCATTCTGTGACTGTTCCTATAGCCAAAGTGGATAGAGTAGTTTCCTATTTTTTGCTCAGATTTTCATTCCTATCATGCATGTTTAGCTTAGTTTAATTTTTGAGTGATGTTCAATATATACTTTGTTCCTTTCCATGCAATTTACTTTTAGTATTGAATCTTTCTTAGCTGTAGAATGAAGATGACTACTTTGAGTTCCTAGTGCACATACTATGCTAACCCATTTCAAGTTCACATCCCTGGGTTGAAAATTTAAATACAACTTCATGATGGTTAAAATGGCTATTCAGGTTAGATGTCCAATCTCTGAATCATGATTGTAAAGGCTTAGTTATTAAATCATTGTAGGAGGCCGACAATACCTTTGTTGAAACCTTGTTGAATTAAATACCTATCTAACCTTGCATACCAAGCTATAGGAGCTTGTTTCAATCCATATAAACATTTCTTCAATATGAAAACCATATCTAGTTGATCTGACTACTGAAATCCTTCTAATTGTTCCATGTAGACCTCTTCTTCTAGCTCACCATTCAAAAATGCAGACTTAACATCCATCTGATAGACCTTAAAATTTTTATGAGAAGAAAATGCTTAGAACATCCTAATAGATTTCATTCTTTGCAGTGGAGAAAAATTCTCTTAAAAATTTATGCCTTCTACTTGTGAGTAGCCCTTACACACAAGCCTTGCTTTATTTTTTACCAATTCTCCATTCTCATTCAACTTGTTTCTAAATACCCACTTTGATCCAATTATGCTTTTATCTTTAGGTCTAGGGACCAATTCCCAAGTTTGATTCTTCTCAATCTACATAAGTTCTTCTTTCATAGCTTCCATCCAATTCTCATATTTGCATGCTTCACTTACATTCTTCGGTTCAATCTCAGAAAGTAAACACATATTTATCTCACTAACAACAAATCTACTTCTTGTCAATAATCCTTTTGTCTTGTCTCCAATGATCTGACTATTTGAA
Source organism: Sequoiadendron giganteum (assembly GCA_007115665.2). Taxonomy (NCBI): domain Eukaryota; kingdom Viridiplantae; phylum Streptophyta; class Pinopsida; order Cupressales; family Cupressaceae; genus Sequoiadendron; species Sequoiadendron giganteum. Next base: position 162,804,379 of record CM021110.1, on the reverse strand, counting down.
TGAATTTTTTGCACATATCTAGGTGTCTTTGGGGACACCACCAAAGCTTCTTCTTCTTCTTCTTCATTCTTCTTCTCTTTCTCACCCTTTTCCTATTCTTCCACAACTTATTCAATCCTTAGGCAATTAGGTTCATCAGATACATACCCATCAACTTCAATAGAGTTCTTCATTACTTCATCAACCTTGAAATTTGTGCTTTCTACAATATTTTTCAGTATTTTATTGAAACATCCATAAGTTTTTATTCTAGTAGAATATCCAAGAAAAATACCTTCATCACTTCTAACATCAAACTTCCCTAAATTTTCTTTATTCTGTCTGATATAAATTTTTCTTCCAAATACCTTGAAATACTTAATAGTAGGGATTCTTCCACACCATAGCTCATAGGGGATCTTAGTATTGTTGGATCTTGCTTAAATTTGATTAAACACATAAACAATAATGTGAATAACTTCTCTCCAGTGAACTTCCAGTAGAACAACTTCAATAATAATTGATCTACCAACTTCTTGAATTATTTTATTCTTCCTTTCAACAACTCCATTCTGCTGAGGATTTCTCAAAGAAGATAAGCATCTTTTTATTCCATGAACTTCATAAAACATATTAAACTCATGGGAGGTGAATTCACCACCTCTGTTAGACCTTAAGAATTTTATTCTCAAATTTACTTCATTCTCAACCATAGCTTTGAATATCTTGAAGCTATCTAATGCATCAGATTTATCTCTAATAAATGTAACCCATGTGTACCTATAGTAATCATGAATCAAAAGCATAAAGTACCTTTCACCTTGAAGACTTCTCACTCTTGTAGGACCACAAAGATCTATATGAATTAAATCTAGTAGTTTGGTAGTAGATGTTAGAGTAATAAGTTATTCCACTTAATTAATTATATCATATTGTTTAATTAATTAAGTCACTTATCACTGTAGTTAATTAAGCTAAACTTAGGCACATTAATAATTATTTATTAATTATTAAGTGTGCACACTAGGGTTTCCCTTTTAGGTTTCCTTTAGGGTTTCTTGATCTCCTTCATAAGGATTGATCACATTGTAATAATTTGATACTCTTAATGCATTTTTACTGTTTGAGGTTTACAAAACATCTTCTTTGGTTCTGAATATCTTTTGTATGTGACATGTATTTGCATGCAGGTGATTCTTGGGGTTTATGAAGTTGACTTTCTCAACTTCTACATGGTATCAAAGCACCAAACCTACAACTACCTGTTCATCTTTTGAAGATATGGCCTTTCAGTGAGTTTCAAGTGTAAGGGTTTCCACATACATCTTTTTTGTAAGATCTGAGGGTAGCCTATTTTTCTATGCATTTTTGGGCCAAACGGACGTCATCATCGCGTTAAGAGCACCCAAAAACCCTAAGATCGCCTTTTGTTTTGTTGATTTCGGAGAAAGTTGATTCTGAGGCAAAACAAAATTGCCAGGGAGGCCGTACCCCAGCATGCATCCTGAGGTCACAAATTCACAATTTTTTTTAAAAACGTGTTTTTTTGCAGCACCTATCGGCGCTTCCAATACAAACGGGATCCACTACCCGTGCACCACCTAGCGGCCATCGGGCGACGCCTCCCCAACCCGCCACGGGTCTCTCAGCCCCTGTAGGCTCCTCCTCAGCCGTCGAGGTTCTATGGGGGACTAGGAGCTCTACACTTGGCCCCCAGCCAGATCTAGCCCCTGTCGTGGTTCTATTAAGAACCAGGGGCTCCACCGATTTTTTTTTGCAGGGGGGCCAATTTTTTGCAGCAATGGCCAGATGGTCGTCAAATTTAAGCTCGTAAGTCAATGATGTTAGTGGCCATACGACCCTCTTTGCCCCCTCCTAACCCCAGTTTTCCCTAAAGGAGTAGTTTTTTTTTGTTTTGGCATAACTTGGGCATACGGTATCAAAATCAGGCAAGGAAAATATCACCGAAAAGCTGGTTCCGAGCACTATTTTGTGGTCTAGTTTATTTTTTAGTATTTTTTTGTTTAGCTGCATTTATTGCTGTTTGAAGTCAAATGTTCTTTTTTCACTTCCGAGCTCATAATGTTTTGCCACGATCTTCAATTTTCTCTATCTTTGTGGAATTGGAAAGGTATTAAGGAGCTCTACATTGCTATCCATGCAGATTTTTATGTATCTGTCCCACATGGATTATTCTTCTAGATTTGGCTCAATGGGTGTTTTGGAGATTACTTGGATATTTTGGCAGTTGGGAGGGTGTAACTTGCATCTTTGCACTTCATTTCAGTATCACATCATTTAATAATCAAACTGTTGCTTCATAGATTCTAGGGTTGTGCCAGTTTGGATTTTTTGAGTGCTTCATGGCATCGGGTCTGCTGTTGTTTTATCATGATTCCTTGAGTCAATCAGTGACTCTCATCTGGTATCAGTAGTAAAAAGAGTTATCTTTCCTTTCTTGTTGGATTCAGGTTGCGGTGTTACTCCATAGTGTTCTTCTAGTGCTTCTTTTCAACATGTCATCTCATTATAGGGGGTTTTGTCCCACTGGGTTTTTCCTCTCTACCTCATTCTTGCATTTGTAAATGGGTACCTAATCAGGCCTAGTTTTTGAGACCCATCTTTGCTTTCATGCATCATTTTTCTACTGTTTTAGCTACTTCATAAGTTAATATTAAGGGGGGGTGTTAGAGTAATAAGTTATTCCACTTAATTACTTATATCATATTGATTAATTAATTAAGTCATTTATCACTTTAGTTACTTAAGCTAAAATTAGGCACATTAATAATTATTTATTAATTATTAAGTGTGCACACTAGGGTTTCCCTTTTAGGTTTCCTTTAGGGTTTCTTGATCTCCTTCATAAGGATTGATCACACTGTAATAATTTGATTCTCTTAATGTATTTTTACTATTTGAGGTTTACAAAACATCTTCTTTAGTTCTGAATATCTTTTGTATGTGATAGGTATTTGCATGCAGGTGATTCTTGGGGTTTGTGAAGTTGGATTTCTCAACTTCTACAGTAGATTGTTCCTTTGATCTAAAGTTGTTTCTTGCTTGCTTTATAAATTGGCAATTCCTACAAATAACATTAACAGGTTTTGTAATTTTCAGTAAATATCTCATGACTTGTACTGCACTAATCCTCACCAGGTTATCAAATTTAATATGGCACATTCTCTGATGCCATAACCAAGTGTCATTAATCTGAGTCATAAATCAATGTCCATCAACACCCTTAGGTTGATATCTATTTCCTTTAGACTTCTTTCCTATAGCAATCACTATTCTAAATCCTTTCTTGATTTCACATCTCTCATCCTCAAACACAAGATTATATCATTTAATACACATCTATCCAACACTTAAGAGACTATTCCTTAAGCACTTAACATAGTAGACACCATCAATATTATGATTTCCATCAAAACTTACTTCAAACCTATCCCAAAAATCTTAGTACCAGTATCATCTCCAAACATAACTAAGCCTCCATCACATTTTTCAAGTTTAACAAACTTACTCTTATCACCAGTCATGTGATGTGAATAGTCACTATCAACAAATCAATAGTTCTTTCCTTGTTTAGCATGTAGGGCATAGATTATAATATCTTTATCTTTCTCTTACTCCAGAGGACATCCTTTCACCCGTCTTTTAGAATTAGTAGAAGTAGGTTCATATTTTATAGCCAAGAACAAGAATTTATTGTCATCAAAATCTCCATAATTAGATTCCTCATCAGAAATACTAACATCCTCATTCACATAATATGCTCTGTTGATATTCTTACCTTTGTTTTCTTTGCTAAATCTTTGTTTATTCTTCTTTTCTTTTTTTGAACATCTCAAAGCATAATGACCTATTCCTCCACAACTAAAGAATTTAAAAGGTAACTTACCTTCATACTTACCAAATTCTTTTCTCATCCTTCTCATAAAGTTAACTTCTTCTTCATCAAGATTCTCCTCATTTGGATCTTCAGCTCTTGTAGCCTTGAAAGCGGTTTCCATTTTGGATCCATTTCTCAAATTCGGATTTCTCAACTCATAAAATGTCAGAGTTCCCAATAATTGATCTTTAGTGTAGGTCTTGTAGTCTATATGTTCTTCAAAACAAATACCTTTTCATTGTATGCATTGGGGAGAGTTCTAGGAATCTTCTTTACAATCCTAGATTCATCTATTGTAGAACCAAGTCCTTGCATTCCACCTACCACCTCATCCAATTTCTGTAAATAGGATTTAATGTTCTCATCTTTAAACATATTGAGGAGCTCAAACTGTATCTCCAAATTTTGCAACTTTTCTTCTTTGACCCTTTCATCTCTTTCATGCACCTTTTCTAAAGCATCCTAGACATTTTTAGCAGTCTTCATATTTTTAACTTTAAACAACTTGAAATGTGCAATACTATTCTTCAAAATGAACTTCACCTTATTGTTTCCTTCATGCGCCTTGACTTCATCAGCTATACTCAGACCATTAGCAAGAGGGGTGTAAGTCTTCTTGTAAGATTTCTCAACATCATATCCACAATAATCCAAATATTCTTCCATCAGTATTTTATAGATAGCATAATTAGTTCCATTGAACTTCAGATACTCAAAAGTGATTTTTCCTTCCATCTCGGACCTTCCTTAAGTGTTAAAGTTCTTCTCCAAGGAATCAAGCTCTGATACCAATTGTTGAACAAGACAACTAAGAGGGGGGTGATAAGTTTTGAAATTTTTTAACCTTTAAAACTTTCACCAAAAATTGGATCAATCACAAATCCTTTACTCTGCTAAAATGATTAAACATTAAGTGCAAAGGCAAAAATTTAAAAGAATCACACATACATAGTAAAACCAAATTTACGTGGAAAACCCAATAAGGGAAAAACCACGGTGAGGATTAGTTCACAATATAAATAATATCAAAACCGATTACAAAGGTTCATTTCCAAAATAGGACTCATTATCTAAATCAGGACTCACTGTCCAACAAGGGTTAACCATCTGGAGGGCTCATTGCCACATTGATACAAAGAAGATGGAAGAGATATGTTACAGAGAGAAGAAAATCTCAATGCAACAAAGATTTCCACCATGACTCACTCAACCAATTGCAAACATGCATGAATGATAGAGTACACCTTCAACTCACTGCATTCAAAAACTCAACAATTAGATTTCACACTGATCTACCAAACTCACATCACATACACACTATTTCACATCTAGCTTTCTCTATTTATTTGCATACCTTTTACCAATATCTCATCTTGTATTTTTACCATCTTCAACTTTGAAACATATCCAAAGTCGGCCATACATCATTTAAATTCAAATTAGGTAATTGCCAAAAAATTCTAAGGTGGAATTACAATGAGGGCAACCCAAACACATGCTTGATGAGGACCCAAATAAGTCCCAAAACACTTCATGAAATTTGAAAGCAGTGTTTAATGAAAGGTTGACCAAACCAATATAAAGAACATAGAACAATTAAGTACACACAACCCTTAACATGATCCAATATTTCCAGACAAAAAAATTATCTTCAATACGATCATAACAGCTTAACTTTAGAGCCGCAAGTCATAAGACTCAACCAAGAAGAAATCCAAAGCAACTACATTTCTCCCAGACCTTAGTCAGATACCTTGAAAAACACAGTTCACAACTATTGAACATAACTCACACTGTACAATGATCTAGAAACTCAAAATCTAGATATAGTAGCTTTCAACAATCATGATCAACATATCTAAACCACATGGACATAGGAGAAAATTTCAGAGAAAAACCCAAAGCAAACACTGAACACCTGCAACCTTTCTTCATTACAAATTTCTCAATATCCTCGACATATACAACCAATAACCTACATTCATGACATCAATGACAACAACAACTAGTTAATAAATAGTTGTCTAGTTGACATCAATGACAACACCTTCATTCTTGCAACACAAGTGTTACGAGCTCATATAGTAATAGGTCCCCACTAAGGGGATAGGGAGATAAGGAAGGGAAATGGATGTGGATAGGATGCATGGATAGTGAAGGGAGAAGGATGAGAAAGATGGGTGGATAAGAAATATTATAGTGTGTGGATAAAGGGAATGGATGCCAAGAGGTCTCAAAAGCATGTATATATAATTGCCCTTGTCTATATCAAGATCACAAGGAGGATGAAAGGATTAATATAAATGGGATATGATAGGTTAGATGAAGGAGATGAAGGAAGGGGATGCTTAACATGAAGCTTCCGCAAAGTGTGAAAACAAAATGGATGGAGGTTTTACACAGGACACCTGTTTGCTAGGTTTTTATCATGGTACTTATCCAATGCACTTGTTTTTCAAGTTTTCACCATTGGACCATTTTTTAATTTTTTTTTAATTTTTAATTTTTAATTTTTAATTTTTTTGTTTTACTTTTTGTTTTTAATTTTTTTAATTTTTGGATTTTTTGTGGAAAGTGTATGGATGGAGATGGATGAGTATAGGGATGTGGGTATGTGGATTTGGAAGATAGAGGATAAGGAGATGGAAGAATGAATCAAGCATCAAGTTTCATATTGAGGTGATAAGAGCCTATGTTTGAAATGATTACTAGAAGTTGGTACAACCTTATTAAGATAAATGAATTATGAAAGGGAATGGATTAAAGGGATTTGATGGGAGAGATACACAGGATAATGGATGGGATGTTGGAAAGTGTACAAATGGAGGGATGGAAGAAGATTGTGTTGGGGGGATGTTTTTAGGACCAACATTGGCACATATTGTGGTGGATATGGGAGGATAAGAGGATTAATGGATGAAGGATATGGGGATAATAGAAGAGTTGGGATAGTGAATTTTGAGACATAGGGAGCCAAAATAGATTTAGGATATGGAATATGGGATGCATAGCATTTGGATGTCATTATAGATTTTTATTTTAAATTCATTGTATATTTTTTGTTTGGGATCCACATGGTTTTAATTTTTGCTTTGATAGGCCTTTGTAGCCTTCAGTAGTGATGTGGATTTTGAATTTGATTTTCCTATTCTTCATCATGTATTTTTAAAGGAACATGGTGATATTTAGTTCCATGTAGGTGTTTGGATTTATAGATTTTTACTTTGGCATCCAAAGTGTTTCCAATAGTAGTGGTATGGGTGTGATGAGATGAATGATGTGGAGATATTTTGGGGATGGTGCATGGATGGAGAGTGATAGAAGTAAGATTTTGGAAATGACATATGGATGGAGGGTGTTGGAAGAAGTGCACGGAGGATTTCCTTTGTTGATCCAAATTGGGGATTATGAGAGTGGGGTGGTTATGATGGGTGATAGGGATAGGTGATTGTTGGATGAAGGGAAAGGGCTAAGTAGGATAATATGGAGGATGAGATTTTGGGATATAAGGGCCCAAAATGGACTATTAGATGGATGATATGTGATGGTGGATGGTGGAACATATGGACCCAAAAAGGATTTAGAGGATTAAGGAAGGATATAGATAGTTATTTTGAGGTGATATGATGGAGGAGGGGGATAGTTACAAACATTTTGGTGGAGTGATGAGAAAATCCTATTGTTCTTTTGGAAGAGGCTTTCTTAGGATGTGCGAAGATTGTACCAACATTTTTAGATTGTGGGACTTGATATATATAGCCAAGGCCTTGTGCTCATGGATTTTATTTTACATGAATGGGATCTAATATGCCTTGCTCATGAAGGCCTAAGCCTTTACCTTGATAGTTCATGGTATTGATCATTTTTTTTATAGTAGGATGCTTATTATTTTGGAAGCATGATGTAAGTCCATTATTAGGTGGAGGATGGGTGGTGTATATTCTTTGTTCTTTTGTTGTGAGAGAACCACCATGAATGAATGTAAGAGGAACAAGGGGATATGGAAGTGGTGTTAGGATAGTTTGGGCAGGTGGTGATAAAATGATCATGAGATGGAGTAGATGGGATGGTAGGATCTTGATTTGGATGAGGGGATGATAAGGGATCATGGTATGGAGTGGAAGAGATACTAGGATCTTGAGATGGAGTGGATAGGATGGTAGGATCATGATTTGGATGAAGGTATGTATTTGTATGCTTTGGAACAAGCTCTTGGCATGATTTAATGTGTGTGGGTGGCATGATGGTTGTGGAAGAGGTTTGGGTGGACTCCTCGAATGGGGTGGATGGAAGGGTAGAGGAGTCATGGAGTTCATAGGAGTAGATTTGGTTAATGCTAGGAGTAAGAGAAGTGGATTATATTTTGTTGGGATATGGTGTTGTACACCATTGCATAATTTGATATATTATAATATTGTAACTAAATAATTATTTAGTTCTTATGTACCTAGGTGGCATGGTTAATCAAACTAGGTAATTATTTGGGGACCACTTTATGTTGTATTATAATATTGTATTATTATTTAATGTGTAAGAGACATGTGATAATAATTTAACATTGGGGAACACATTACGTAAAGTAAAAAATTAGTACCCAAAATTAAATAAGGGGTTAGTGTTATTGTGTTCACATGGTTTTGTGGCACATGGTTTTATCTTACCACTTGGTTGTATTTGTGTGAGCTTGAATCTACAAAAGCAAGCACTTGTTTAGTGGTTAAGGTTGGGTGGGTGAGTAGGTTGTCATTATTGAGTCTTTTTGAGGAGTGTATATGTGAAGCATGGTGTGGGATGTGTGGATTCATACTTGGACACATGAGGATGCATTGAGAGGCTTGATGCTTTAGAGGTAATCATTGTAACTCTTGTATTTCTTTATTGTTGAATAATATGATGGACTATGGATGCTTTTGGAGGTTGGGTTTTCCCAAGGTATATCTTGTTTTATCTTGTGGCTTTTCTATTTGATCTATGCATTATGGTTACTTGTATGCATATTTTTCTCTTATGGGGTTATGTAGGAAATGGATTAAGATTGTGGGTTGAATGCATTATATCTTAACAAGTTGTATTAGAGCTTTCATGATTGATGGGTTTTTGTTATAACCCTAGTTTGAGAGATTTTTGTAAAGTTGAAGTCACGGATATGCAATAAAAAATTGAGGCATTAGAAGATATGGAACACATTTTAGATGTGTTTGTTTATAGATTCAGGCTTTTGGGTTGTCAAGATTTGTTGGGTTTATTGCAGATCTGAAGTTTTTAAAATTTGGGTCAAAGAGGGTTTCTTGTTTTGAGTTTTATATGAGGGTTTTGTAAAGGAAATTTCATGGATGACCTCTTGAGATAAAATAGACCTCACCATTGGATCCAAGAGGCCTGATACATGAAAAATGACATAAAATTCAACCTATTTTGGAAAAGCTAAAAAAAGAAAAAAAAAATAGTCGTACGATCTCCCAACTATCTAATTTGCCCATGTGCAAAAAATTAAAAAAATAAAAACAAGTCCAAAAAAGAAAAATTATCAGGCTTTTTGAAATTATTAAAACGCTGTAAAATAAAAAAATTAAAAGTTAAAAATTATTGAAAAAGTTTAAAGAAAAATAAAATAAAAAATAAAAACTTTTGTGGGGGGTCCATAGACCCCCCACGACCTCAACCATATCACAAGGACTGACAATCCCTGCTAGGCGTATCACTTGGCAGGGTTGTCAACCCCCGGTCAACCAGTGGTCAGTCTGCCGACGAGATTCGCCCTAAACCCAACGACCGATAATTGGTGGTTGGCGGTAATAAAAGCCCGCCCAACAAAATTAAACCATGACATTTTAAAATTAATTTTATAAAATTTAAAACCCTGCCAGATTTAAAAGAAACTTAATCATATATAGAATTTCGTCAGGTTCATAAGGGGGCGAACCGAAAGTTTTTTAAAATTGAAAACTTAAATGTTTTAAAACAACATTTGGATTTTTTCATTCGAGCACCACTGGCCAGCCACCACCGTCGGTGGGCCACCCAAGGGCCACCACCTGCACACCCTATAAGCCAAATTGGAGGAGTTTTTTTCAAACATGCATAAATTTTTCCCATAATATCGGATTTTTGACTTCTTGTACTCGTTGAAAAGGTGGTTCTAAGCACTACATAGTGGTATAGGTTTTATTCCTTTATTTTTCCATTTTGATCAGTTTTTGGAGCCTAAAAGTCATATGTTCTCGGTTGCATGATTTTGAGCATAAATTTTGTATACAAAATTGGATTTTTGATTTTGAATAGGCTTTGGAGAGAATGGAAAGTGTACTACATAGTGGATTAGGTAGAATTTTTAGTTTGTGATGCAGGATGAGTTTGGTACTTGTTTGATCTCTTGTAGGAGCTTGAGATTCAGGGTGTGATTGTGTGAGCATCCAAATGAGTCAAGAGGTGAAACCTTGAGGGAGTACATGTTTTATATGATATTTATGATGGTATAGTTGATTACCAATTTAGTGATTCTTGGTGTAGGTTTAGAGGTGCTTTTTAGAGTTGGAATTTGATGGTGATAGGTACACAGGTTGTCTTCGGTTTTGAGGACATGGTTTGACATGAATTGAGGGTTGGAGTCTTGTATGGGTGATAGTTGAGTGTAGGTACAATGATGGCTATGGTTATGGTGTCATGGGCATGCAGGCACATTTATGTATTAGCATGACATGATCATGTATGTGGTTGTTTGGTGGTGTTATGGTTTGATGTTAGGAGGTTGTTTTCATCTCCTTGATGCTTATTTGGTTCCTTGACTATGTTTACTCATTTGTGGACATGTTTGGAAAATCAGATATGTGGTTGATTTGGTGTTTGAGTCTTGATTTCTATAGGATTATCTTCTTTGATATCTCAGTTTTCAAGTTATTGATGTGATGATGAGTTTGCGTGATTCATTGTTTTGATCATGAGTATGCAGGTTTGTGGATTAGCTACCCATTTTCTTGCAGTGGGATGACTCGATGTGGACTGTCTATATCCACGAGGTTGGTTAAGTGTTTATGCAAATTTTGGTAGTCAACCTTTTTTATGGTCATTTGTGCATTGGTATGTTGCTTTGGGATGGGAGCATATATGGTTAGAGTACTTGATTATTCGGTTGATGGGACTTGTAGCATGTGGTTTGATCATGATGTCATGATAGCTTGGTTGTATTTCATTGGTTATACAATTTTAGTGGGAGCTTGTGACAGTGATGAGTTGGTAGTGTTGGATTAGCTCTTTATATTTTGATGGTGGTTGTATGTATCTTATGGGATTGGAGATTTTGGTTCTAATTGGTATGTTACTTACATTTCAGTTGTGTGTGTATACCTGGATGATCTTCATGGAGGATATGGTAGTCATAATTCCATGTGTAACTCGATATCATAGTTTAGTGGGAGTTGTTCATAGTGACATAGATGCATCATTGGTGACACTTATCTTCATATGATTGGAGATGTGGTTTCTTGGTTTAGAGTGTGTTTGGTATTGTGTCATAGTTTACTCTTGATACCGGTTTAGAGGTTTGACATTATATAGGTTCCCTTGAGATCAGGATGTATGCATTGGTGCATGTGATCTCCTAGGAGGAGATGGCTTGATCATACATTGTCATGATAAGTTATTGATTATGCGGTTGAAGCTTTGACATTGATCTTGGTAGTTCTCTTTGTATTGAGTACATTGATCATTTGCTTGATTACTTCATTATGGTGCTATGTTGCATTTAGAGTTTGGCATGTATTGATCAGTTACAGGTGCTCATGGATACTTGGATATGTAGGTGAGGTTGGAGTTATGTTGTGATTAGAGACATTTTCTTGAGACGATTACTCTTTGGAGGTTTCAACAAAAAATAATAAGGAGCTTTCACTTGGGTATGGACGTGAGTTCATGACAGATTGGTAGAGGAGATTGTTCTTGGAGTGTCATGATGACTTGGTTATCTTGGAGGAGCATTCTCATTCCCCACTCTTAGTCTACTTGGTGGTTTATCATTTGAGAGGTATTTTCCCATTATTTCCTTCAGATATGTTATGTTTCATGCTTTGATTTTTTATGGGAATCAATATTTTCATGGTTATTTATTTTGGAGACTCATTTGAGGATTGTTTAGCATGAGTTTATGTTACTTTATCTTTCATGGATATGGACATTGAGCTATGGATAGTGAGTTCTAGAGGATTCATTTTGAGAGATGTTTGGCATGGTTATCTCCTTGTGCATTTGAGTTTATATTATCATTTATTGATGAGGAGTTTAGGATATGGTTTATGGGATGATTTCCTAATTTGGGAATGGTTACTTTGAGTTTGGTCTTCTTGGTTAGATAGTCTTACATTCATGTTGGCATTATTACATTAATTCACATGTTGTTGATCTAAGATATTGAACGATGTTTAGGGTGTTGTTGAGGCTTCTCATTTGGGGTTGTTAGGAGATCATACTTGACACAACATTGCAATTTTTGAGGTGTTGGTAGAAGGATGTTATGGTTTACAGGTTTTCTCTCTTCACGGTTCCTTCCTGGAGGTTCATGTTCATGTGATTTGGGAGGATGGTGGCAACATGTTGTGAGAGATTAGGAAGCTATTTGGGTTGCATGTGTGGATCATTGTTATTGTTCTTGGTACTTAATGTTTTGATTATTTATCACACCTTAATATAGTGTTTATTAGTAGAATTGATATGCTTTGACATTACCCATGCAGTGGGAGTTCCTAGATATGTATGTTCTTCATTGAAAATTTTGATATAGGGAGCTTGTGATTGTGGTTTATGGGTTGCATATGTTGTTGGCATGAGTTTACTGATGTTATTGATACCTAGGAGGTATGGATGGTTGAATATACTATAATGTGTTGTGGATGCTATTTATGATCATGTGGGTTTTTCATTTGACAACAGGTTGTTTGGAGCCTTTGTTATCACTTGGATTTGATGTTTGTGTTCTTGGATTGGTGCATCTTCACCTTGGTATGTTCCTTTTCTTCCATAGGTGGCATGTTGGAGGATGAGAGGAGATCTTGATTGAGATGGTGGTCACTTTGGTTTTATTTTAGGTATCTTGATGGAGCATGAGAGCATGTTGGAGATTCTTATGGTTTCATGTATGGCTATGATGATGTATTTCATTGATTGATCCCTTATGCAATGCATACAAAAAGTGGGAGAATGTTGGGATATGATGTTGTACACCATTACATAATTTGATATATTATAATGTTGTAATTAACTAATTATTTATTTATGATGCACCTTGGTGGTGTGGTTAATCACACTAGGTAATTATTTGGGGACCATTTATGTTGTATTGTAACATTGTATTATTATTTAATGTGTGGGGGACATGTGATAAGAATCTAATATTGGGGAAATATTAAATAAAGTAAAAACTTAGTACCCAATATTAAATAAGGGGTTAGTGGTTTTGTGTTCATATGGTTTTGTGGTACAAGGTTTTATCTTACCACTTGGTTGTATTTGTGTGAGCTTGAATATATAAAAGCAAACACATGTTTAGTGGTTAAGGTTGCTTGGGTGGGTGGGCTGTCATTATTGAGTCTTTCTAAGGAGTGCATATGTGAAGCATGGCATGGGATGTGTGAATTCATGCTTGAACACATGAGGATGCAGTGAGAGTCTTGATGCTTAGAGGTATTCATTGTAACTCTTGTATATCTTTGTTGTTGAATAATATGATGGAGTATGGATGATTTTGGAGGTTGGGTTTTTCCCTCTTGATGGTTTTCCTAGAGTATATCTTGTGTATCTTGTGGCTTGTCTATTTGATCTATGAATTATGGTTACTTGTATGCATGTTTTTCTCTCATGGGCTTATATAGGAAATGGATTAAGATTGTGGGTTGAATGCATTATTTCCTAATATATTTGGGTGTCTTCGATGGGTTGGGTGGCTCTAGGAGTAGAAGATGGGAATTCAATGGTTTGGATGGTGTTAGGAGTGGTAGGAGGAATGATAGGTGTAGGATGGATAAGGGCCTCATCACTAGTGACCGTACATGGTGGAGTGGGGTGGCATTGCTCCATGACTTCAAGATGTGGATTTTGGGATGTCTTGTTTGTCATGAGTCCTTGGATGACATATGGAATGAGATACAGATGGAGGATTATGAATGGGTGGAGGACTAGGATTATGCATTGGTGGATTAGGATTATATCGAGGAATAGGAAATGATGGAGGGCTAAGAGTAGGTGGAGGATTAGGATTGGTGGGGGATCACGATTAGATGGAGAATAAATGTATAATGGATTGGAGGAAGGTCTAAGATATGATGGAGTGGAAGGTGGAGTGAGATATGAAGATGTAAGTGGTGGAGTGAGATAGGACATGGATGGGGAATCAAAATAAGAAGTAGATGGTGGATTGGGATCATGGATAGGAGGAGTAGTATTATGGATGGGGATATGGTTTGGAGAATAATGAGATGGTGGATTTGGACTAGGGATGGCAAAGATGGAGGTTGATATGTTTGATAACTAGGAGAAGATAGAGATATGGATATTGGATGAGTGGGATATGTAGGAATAGATAAGAGGGAGATGTGGATGAGGAATATGATGGAGAAGGTGATGGTATAGATAATGCATTTCCATTGTCAAAGGTAGCATAAGGATCACTAGTGGGTGTGGATGGAGGCATAATGGGATAGCTTGCATGAATGACTAAATTTTGGGTAACACTTAGGGAAAGCTTACTAGTAATGATAGCATCAAGGGGATCTAATTCATACTCGTCTTGATCAACAAGACTTTTAATGTCATCTTCAATGTAATTGGGATCTCTATTGACTATTATTTTTAGTTATACTAAAGGAGGATAAGGATTTATAATGTTGGATTGGATGTGACTGGATGTAAATGAGGGGAATAGATGATTAGAATAAAAGAAGAGATGGTGAAAAGATAAATAGAATGGATTAGAAGAATATGGACGAATCCTAATCTTAAGATTTGTTTCGAATATTAGATCTTGGATGTGGATGTACTAAAGCTCAGTTTAGGATTTAGATTAAGCTTAAATGGGGATTTGATTTAAGCTTAGTTTAGGATATGGTGGAAGATATGGTGGGATGCTCTCCTAAGCTCAAGGGTGTAGCTAAAATGATGAGATTATTGTTGGATGGATGGAGGATAGAATCCTCTCAACTACGATTGAGATCCTATCTCAAAGATCAATTGGATGGGTTTCCTACTTGAGATAGGATAAGCTATCAAGCAAGAAGAGATATCAACAAAAACTATACCTCTAGCTTGAGGTGAAATAGTTTGGATGAGGGATTACTAACTTTGGATAGGCTAAGTTCTCCAAAAAGTGTTATGATGGATGATTGATTTAGGATCCAATATCTTGATTAAGTGTTTGAGTTAGATTTTGGATTTTGGATGATTTGGATGTTGATTAGGATGGGTTTAGCTAAATTCATGTTCAAAGGGGAGGATGTGTTGGATAGATTGATGGTAGTCGATGAGACGAAAGTCTTTGTTTGGAGATGGATATGAAGAAGAGAAATGATTGGAGTATGGTTTTGGACTCAAGAAGACATAGGATAAATGTTATAGGAGGGATTGTCTCTCTAGTTTTTTTATGGATAAAAAATTCACCCAAGAATAGAGCGCATATGCCTCTATAGGTAGCACAGATGCCTATGAGTGAAAATGCCTCTATGTGTAGCGTAGATGCCTATCAGGGTAAATGGATTCGCCTATATGGGAATGACATGGATAGTTTATAGATAAAAAAATGTATTCACCCAAGAACAAAGTGGATACACATGTGTAGGATAATCTGATGTATGAAAACAAACAACATATTCACCTATCAACAAAGTGGAAATGCCTAATGGGTGATAGACTATACAGATGGATGAGTGTATACACTTGTGAACAAAGAACAAAAACCTATGAGAGATGATGATTGTATAAAAGGAAACAATGTATAAGATTGTGAATAGAGCATAAAATCCTATGGGATAAATTGACTAGGGGTGGCAAAAACATTCGTCAATAGAGCAGAGACACCTATGAAGAGGGAAAAATTGCTTATCAAGGAAAATTGACCAAAAGGATTGGATCAAAAGTGGAAATGTAGCTACCCTTGGAAAGGTGTAGTTGCTCATCAATAAAGTGGATACATGTATGTAGGAAGTGGACCCACCTCTGAAGGATAGGATGACTCTATGGAAAAGGACAAACCAAATAAATCAAATAGTTAGATATAGACTAGTATAGATGAAATATACTCAATGGAATGCACAAGAATATACGCCTAACAACACAAACCTAGATTAATGAAGTGGGTTTGTAAACTCAATGTAGGCTCACAACCCCAAGGGGTTAATAATCTATGATACTCGGGTGGAGCACCCTTTCTCATGAAGGTAGATAGATAGAGATCCAATGACACAAGGTCATCAAAGGATACCATAGGTACACCCTCTCTCTCTCTCTCTCTCTTCAGGAACAATCAAAGTTCACCGGAAGATTTTTATCTCAACCTAAGGGAGTACATGGTGAGTAGCTTTAGGGTATGATCCACATCCCTTGCACTACACTAGGCCATGGTTGACAATAGGTCCTAAGCTTAGATGGAACAAGGTAATCTAGGGAGTCCTCCAAACACCAAGAGGGTACATGAGGCATGCCCATGAACACTAGCCCATCACAAGCATGGTTTAGGAACTTTTGATGAGAAATCTTGGACCAACCTTGCACACCTAACTTGGAATAACCCAAGTATCAGTGCTTCGCTAAACATGATGTGACTGGATTGGATATAACTTTCATTTTCCCCCCTTTATATACCTCACTAGTTCACATGGTTGAGGTCGTCTCTTGGGGTGATAAAATCCCCAAGAAGGCCTCCTAAAGGGAAGGAAACTCCAGGCATTTCTGATCCCTAGGTTTGCACATAGCACAAGGGGAGAGCATATGTGCACGCTAGCACTCCTAGGTAGACTCACAAATGGACTTGAATCAATTTGTGATTTATGATCCCTAGGCTCACCGAATGGTGCAAGGGGAGAGCATACATCAAAAATTGATCCCAAACAAAAAAAATTATGCAAATCAATACCTTAAGAAAATGAAGTGTTCCACAATGTATTTGATTGATCATCTTGTAGAAAATAAGCTAGCAATTTTAACCATCAGTCTTGGATAAATGATAGCAATATGCACAAAAAGATGATTAGATGCCAAAGAAAATGATGAATAGAATATGAGTGTTAGCCCAAGGGAGGGTTGGAATACCAAGCCCAATGATAGGGGGTGTGGGGGGATGAACATGATCCCTCGCGTAAGTGGTCCAAGGATAGAGCCCCTGGGGAATTTTTTAGAAAAGGAAAGTATAAATCGATATACTTTCTTTATGGAGAACTGATGTTTTTATACCTTCTATTTTTTGTTGATGCACAAAGCGGAATTTCCCAAGAATAGAGTGCATACACCTATGTAATCTTCATGGATTCTTCCTTATATGTTGTGGATACGCCTCTAGTTCTCTAGCGCATACACCTCTATAACCTTTGCGTGTTTGCCTCTTGGTACAAGTAAGGTCAGGTGCTCACAAAATTACCCTTGTAGCTTGTAGATTCTCCTTTGAATGTTGTGTACACGCCTCGATATGCTGATAGCGCATATGCCTCTAAAATTATCACATTCACTTATGTAGGTAGCAAGTTTGCCTCTATGAAGGTCTTAAGCTTTCTTCTCATGGGTTTTCCTCTGTGACTTCATAGATTCGCGTGTGGAGGATTGAGTTTTTGGTCAAAGGAGGATTCGCCTTTGTAAGGCTAACAAACGAAAGATAACACATATTCACCCCTATAGGTTATTGGATATGCCTTTGTGGAGTTGAGAGGTCAGCTGGTCTAGACACATAAGCATGATCACTTGTTTGTAGTCATAGGTTCACCTCTGCAATGTATGGATACGCCTATGTAGTGTATTCACCTTTGTGCTCCAAGATATGAACTTGAAAATTTTCAAACAACAAGACAAAGATCAAAGGACCTGTGATGTGTGTCCCACCGGGTATGCCAAAAATGTGTGTAGTGTTTTTGTGCTCCTAAAATGCAAGGAAATTCATAAAAAGTCAAGAAAAACACTAAAAACAAAACAAACACTCAAATTAAGTGCTAGGAAGCTCAAACCAGCATAGGAAGCCTCTTGTTGTGTAGATCTTTCCATAATGTGCGATTTGGGTGTGTGCTCACTTGACAATCTGATAGCATAACTATGCTCGAAGGAAAAATAGGTGATAAAGATATAAAATGGGGTGATCCCACAAATACTGGTTTACAATTTTTGGCCAAACTAGACATTGAACTGAATTTTTTTAATTAAATCTTCACTTTTGGGCACCTATAGCAGCTAAACAGTGATAAATTTGAAGATGATGCAAACTAGTGATTTATGAAATTTTATCTATAAATTCTAAAAATATTTTCTTCAAAAAATTTGGAATCAGATTGCAGTTTTTTTTTCATGTCCTTCAAAAACTAGTTTTTAATAGTAAACACCATTTTTAAAGAGTGATGTGTACTTGCTAACACAACTTTTTTTTTATGAAGGATAAAATTCTATTTTTTTTGAATTTAGATTCAAAACTACAATATCTATAGTGCATGGAATTGGTTTCATAGCATTTCATTGAATATTTTTTTCTTAATTAAGTTTTGAAGTCAAACCAGTTACAATTTAGACATGATTTACTTGCTAACACATAACTTTTTTTGTATGTATCAAAATTCATTTTTTTTTTGTTGGATCAAGGATATCAATTTCTAGTGCAGTGATATATATATATATATATTTGATAATATACTATTTTTTCACATGTGCAGAATAAAGAGCTTGATTTTTAGTGAAAAACCTATGTTTAATCAAACTAAAAAATACATAACAAACCAAAATATATTAAAATTATATTCGATGGATAGCTTGTTTCAAGGACTACCATCATCTAGTTGGGTCTGTGAAGTCTCCTCCATTTTCATCCTCAACCCGAGCTTTGAAAGGCAAAATTTTGAAGAGATTTGGTAGAAGAGAGGCAGAAGGGAAAAAAAGGGGGGTTTGAGTGAACCCCGTTGACTCCTTTGGTCCAAGGTGGGTTCACTTGAACCCCCTTGTTTTACAAATTTTTCTTTGTTTTATTTTAAAATGGTGCCAAAATGGATGAAATCGTCAAAAGGGGTTCGCTTGAAGGGGGGGTTCGAGTGAACCCCTTTTTGGGCTCACTCAAACCCCCCTTTGAGCGAACCCTTAAAATATCAAGTTTTATTCATGGGAGCATTTTGGCAAGTTTCCTTCCTCAACGAAATTATAAACCAATTTTGTGGGATCACCTAATGGCTAAGTTTTTGGATATATAGCTTGGAGGATTTTGGATGGAGGACTAGGAGTAGGAGTTAGAGATCTAAGGGTTGAGATGCCTTGAGACATCTCAACCCATATGGTGGTGACAAGTGTCATCACATGTGGAGAGGAGAGGATGAGGTGTAGGGTACTTACAAGTACCCTTGGGAAGGATGTGACAAGAGGGAATTGAAAATTCCTTTTTAATCCTTATGAAGATGAGAAAAGGAATTTAATATTCCTCGGGGGATGAGAGAAGAATTAAAAATTCCTCAAAAGGTCTTGGGAAAATAAAATGGAATTAAAAATTCCATGTAGGCATGTTAGGAGGATAAAAATGAATTAAAATTCTTTTGGGGATGGTGATAGCTTCTCCAAAAGGAGAAATAATTTATGGGGAGAGTTGGCCAAGGAGTTGATTAGGTTAGCTAATAAATGATTAGGTTTGCAAACATGGGATTAGGGGATGTTAGATGGCTAAGGGAGATTAGGAGCCCACTTACATTTTATGGAGGATGTTACACCCTCTTAATCATTGATTAGGAATGTGCACATCCTAATTATAGGAGTATGAAAGTTAATTAGGATTGGAGGAAAAATATGGAGGATGTGATAAGAGGAGAGAGAAAGGGAAAAAGGAATTAAATATTTAAATTTAATTCTTATAGGATTTGTGACAATTAAATAAATTAGTCCATTTATTTAATTTAGAAAAGAAAAGCGATAAAGAAAAAAAATATTTAATTGATTAATTAAATATCTTAGGGACTTAGAGGACTTTAGGGATATTAATTAAATAATTTAGCAATATTATTTAATTAATGTGGATAAGAAGATATTTAAATGAAAAAGGGATAAATTTGACCAAATATAAGTGATCAAATTTAGGTGTCTAAAATTTGATTTGATGCTTTCTTATTCATTCTACTTTGCATACATTCAAAAAGTTTTTTTCATTTCCTAATACCAATACAAAAATTGCATAAATTTAAATATTAATATTGTGGAAAATTTTACTTTCTTTGAAATAAAAACAAGAAAAATCTTAATTTAAAACAAAGAGAAACAAATCAAGTATTGGAGGGCAGGTTAACAACCTTTATACCCTCAAAGACTATGTGATTCTCAATATCTTTAGAAAAAGTGCCCCTCATAGCTACTTGAATATCCCATAAATTAATGGTGTGATTTTTGTTGTAAAGTATAAAATTGGTTAACTCATTAGTGAGTTTTTCAAGGAAGACATTCATAAAGTTGTCCATGATCCCCTTGACCTTGCTAAAAGTACCAATATTAGGTTGCACCTAATTTTGAGCTTAATATTAGTAGATATTTTAGGTATCACTACTCTTCTTATACTTCTTCTTACCCCCTTTACCTCTTTCTTCTTTAGAAACTTCTTTTTGGTTTTGGCAACCTTCTTTTTTGTAACATGAGATTTCTCAGTTGCATATTTTTTTTCTCTATAATAGGATTATTTTTTGTGTTAGGCACTATTGTGTGCTATAAATATGTGAGTAAATAATCAAAACACACAAGAAATGAGACATATTACATTAGAGAATTGAATCACATAATTAACCAAATTCAAAACATGATCAATATCTAAAAATGTTCCATTGTTTCCTATCTCTAAGGATTCCTTTGAATCACAATGGCTCTTAGATTTTACTATGCGCTATGACTTTAGAACGACAACCTAGAGAATGGATGTTGTAAAATGCAAGAATCCTAGCTCCTACATGATTTGACAAACTATGTGATTAATGCTATGATGATAAAATAAGAATGCTACTGTGATAAAATGAGGATTATGCTATGCTACAAATTATGTGGTATAATGACTGCAAGGAAACTATTATGATAATGGTAGTGCATTTACTAAACTAAGACATGATTCTAAACTAATATGATAACCAAAATTCTAAATGCTAAAATGCTTCTAACTCTAAATGCTCTATTGCTCTCAAATGATTTATGCAGATTAAGTTTGCTTCAAGATGTGTTCTAAAATGCTGGAGCATGATGCTATATTTATAGGATTTCCAAGGCATATTGTGATGTGGCAAGATTCAATAGTCAAGATTATGATCCAGAGAGATCGATGATGGAGGAAGAAGAAGTTAGAGAGAATCATGGAGATGGTTCCCTTTAATAGAACACCTTGCCAAGTGTTTAAGAAAATTAAAGGGAGGAAGAATCCATGTGTCTTCAATCTTGTTAGGAGTTTGTTGATGGAAATTCATATTTTACAAATTAGAAATATTTAAATTCATGTGACACATGGTGAGGTGGAAAATGAGGTGGAAGGAGGTTAGAGAATTATGTAGAAATATGACAAAATTGAATTAAAAATTCAATTTTAATGAGAAGGGAATTAATCAAATAAAACAAATTAGTTAGATTTGTTTATTTAATTAAAGCATGAAGAAAATAATTTGAGATAGGAAGAAATTAGGGAGCGAACTATATAAATAAATTTTGTAATTTATTTATAAGTAGGGGAATAAAGAGGGTCCATTAATCAAATAGCTTGTATTTAATTAATCGACTATCCTAACCGATTTTAGGTGTATACATTTTGCCCCTCTTTGAAGTGATGTGTTTATACATTGCTTCAAAGAAAAAAATTGATATGCCCCAGATGTTGATTTTTCAGGTGATGACAGATATATGCCCCCTCAAGAGATAAATCGATGATTTTTTTTGAATTTTAGGATTTTTTGAATTTTTTAGAAAATTTTGATGATTTTGAAATTTTGAACAGGCTTCAACAATTTATCTCTCGAAAATAGTAATGAGAGCCGCATCAGTTGATTAGTTGATGAATTTAGCCCCTTTGAAAAATAAAATAAAATGCCACTTAATTACCCATTTTAATAACCCCTTTAATAGGTAAAAGGTGAAAAAGAAGCTCATTTATGCATTTACAATTTGAAAATTTGAGAGATTGAGAAACTTTGAGCACTTGGAGAAAAATGGTGATCCCCATTTAGACACATCGATTTGAGAGTGTGCAACGACACAACCGCCTGACAGCGTATGGACCTCTAGTATGAATTTCTAAAAAAACTTCCTTTGCAAATTTCAAAATGATTTTCCCACATTTTAAAAAAAATTTGAATTTTGTGTTTACATGTTTTAGTGCATCCATAGGATAGTGTAGCACATCGATGAGAAATTTTGGTGCATTCATGAAATTGGTGCGTGCATGGACTATTATAGCGCATAGAATAAATTTTCTAGCGCATTTATGTTTTGGTGCATAGGAGCGCTGTTATGGCACATCCATGTTAGAATTGAGGAATTTTGATATTTCTCCTTGTGTTAAATGTTTTTTTTTTATGACGTCAGCCTTTGAGTTGATATTGATTGAAGATGTTGAGAGATTAGATGATGATCAATCTCATGATAGGTGAGATTTGATGATTGATTGATGATGATTGACCTCATGATAGGTGAGGATCAATGAGAGATTGATTGATCGACCTCATGATAGGCGAGGTGCATTAATAGATTGTTTGATTGACCTCATGATAGGCGAGGTCCATTGATATATTGGTTGATGTTTGATTGGCTGATTGATGTTTGATTGATTGAAAAATTCGTGATTTTGCAATTTTTGATGATGATAGGAGAGTGATTTAGGAGTCCTCATGTCTTGAGAGAACTTCCCATAGACTTGGGAGTTGATTCCCCACTTGAGTTAGGCTGAGTAGGATCTTATTGAGAGATGTAGGTTATACTATTTGATTGATATGCCCCAGGTTAGGATTAACAGGGCACTACTAACAACTTTATCAAAGTGGTGGCATACCAACCACAACACCTTTCACCTGGATAACGATGAGATGATTGTGATGCTAGAGGATGCATATTAGATTTTACGAATTTTTGTGGTAGGAGATCTAGTAACATATGATCATACAGAGCAGGGAGGTATAAATTCCCTTCAAAGGATATTCCATGATGATTAGATTAGTGGGTACGAGATACCCTGGTAGGAGATCTATCAGAGTTATGCCCCTTTACCTTCTATACTTGTTGGTTTGGTTGGTGGTTTCCTATGTCCCGATCGTAGGTCAAAGGGACTATCTATTGGTTGGGGTCAGACATTGGAGCAGATGATTCTACAGGGTACCTGATATGCGTGGGTTTCATGAATGTTAACACATTTATATCATGATCTTCAACAGGTAGTCTATCTTGGAGCTGCTAGCCTATCCGCGAGGGTGACATTATTATAGACCTAGGCATGGGAGCACATAGTTGTTACCCGACCAGTTGTGGACAGATATCGGCCACTTGGGAGACCTTATGTGTATGGATATAGAGCCCCAGTTGTCCAACATAAGCTGGGAAAACTAGAGTACTGGAGATGATTTCTTGATGATATCGATACTATGATATGGCAAATGTACCTGGACTATGAGTAGTGGATAGAGGATCATTTGGAGATTCCTTACAGATGCACAACCAGATTTTTGATTAGGCAAAGACGGTTTGTGATTGAGAGGTTTCTTCTAGGTAGGGTACATTGGCAGTATGGTAGAGTGCAGGGCATGCCCCAGGGAGTGGCCACATATGCTCAGAGGCACCATGATATACCGGAGTGGGGACCCCTCTTGTCATATGATGCAGCATGTCAGGAGTATTATAGGTTACAACCTATGATGTGGGCCTATCATCCAAAGATTATAGATGTTGCATTTTCAGAGGATTATGCTTAGTATTTCTTCACACATCCTTTTCCCATGATATCTAGCCCTGACGAGCCAGTGCCAACCTCAGATGATGATGAGGAGAGGGCACCTAGTTGGAGGAGAGGCAAGGGTGATGGAGAGGAGGAGGAGAGAGCTGAGGGTGGGGATGGAGGAGGAGATGATAGTGGGGGTGGAGGAGGTAGAGATGGTGGTGGTGGAGGTGGCAAAGATGGTGGTGGTGGTGGCAAAGTAGCTTTTGACGTTAGGGACATCATGATACCTTGTCGGAGGAGATTCTTGGTGGCTATAACACAACAACGTGTGCAGATTTGGGTGCCCTCGCAGTAGTAGAAGATGCAGATCGCTGCCTTACTGGTGTAGGTGCAAACATTGTAGGGACAACTGGCCCAGGTGCAGGCATTTCTTACACAAGTATAGGGGCAGCTTCAGGGACATGCACAGGCACTCGCCGAGAGGGATGCCACCAGAAAATAGGGTGAACAAGCAATGGCCCTAGTAGACAGATTGCAGAGAGTGGCAGAGGGGACCACTATGGGGGATATGATGAGAGAGGTTACCTGAGTCACTCGAGAGGCCGAGTATTATTGGGGTTGATATCATCAGGCCATGCCTATAGAGTAGAATGAGTTATGTAGAGTCTAGATCAACATATAGCCACTCTTGGACCACTAGCATGGGTGTGACACAACCACCATGCTGAGATCCCGTTCCAGACCCAGGTGTAGGTCCGTTAGGGGCTGTAGGAGGTTTAGCAAGAGGATTGGTGAGGCTCACGACATCTGGGGGTAACACCATATAGTTCTTTTGATGCCAGATTTTGATGTATTGTAGAGACATTGTATACACTAATTTGAGACATTTATGATACTGCCACATTTTTTAAGATGTATCTCCTCTTATTGTTAGACACTTGTACACTTGACATTATTATTTTGAGATTTATATGATATGTAGTTATGATGATTGATCTATATGGTGTTTATGTGCACTTATGATGGATGCATTTAATTTCTATGTTCTATATGTTATGCGATGATTTATATGCTTACGTGATAATGATGTATGAATGAAATGATGATTCTATATGTTTCTATTCTATGATATTTATCTGATGTTCATAAGTTGCTTATTCGATTATGGTATTATTATGTATGGATGCAATGATGATATGATCCTATGATGCTATTATGAATTATGTTGTATGCTATGAGATGGATGAGACTTTTATTATGATGTACGAGATGGATGCAATTACGCAAATGATATGGGATGCACATATATGATCCAATACATGGATGAATAATTTATGATTTTTAATGCATGAACGGACTATGATTTATGAGAAATGATTTCATTTTGGATTATTCTAATGTGAATGTGATGATGAATGCAAATGTATGAGTCATGATAATGCTTTATGTTTTTTTGGATATTTCAAATGCAAATTTTTGATAAATGTATAAATGGGTGGTTTATGATTTCTAATGTATGAATGCATGAATATATGATTCCTAATACATATGGATGATGATATGTTAATGAAATGTGATGCAATTTTTGTTTTGTATTTTCCTGATGCAAATGAGATGAAATTAATTATGCAAATGTAATGCTATGCACTTCTTTTCTATTTTCTAATGCAAATGTTATGATGTAATGTATGGATGGATATATGATATTAAAATGATTATGCAACTATATGTGAATGGTTATGCAACTATATGTGAATGATGTGTTTTTGTTAATGTCAAGTATACTCAATCCATCTAATGATAGAGATAACATCGTTTGAAAACTATTTCGGCCTTCGAAAAATCGCAAAATACAGATGCAAAACTAATATGTGAATGCAATCTAATCTATCATGCAAAACTAAAATGCAATGTTGTCATTCTATTAGCCGATTTTTTGTGCTTTTTATCATCATTGAACCTTTATTATGTTGAAAGTTAGTACAAACATCGATGGTATAATTAGACCATGATGACCTGAGTACAACTTCCATACAAATTCTATTGAGTTTTGATAGTGCAAGATAACACACGCATCTAGGTATAATTGGACCAAGATGACCAGAGGATTACTTGTGTAAACAGACAAGAGTTAATTATTTTCCCATGCAAATTTGGAATGTCATCAATGATACTTTGTAGAGCATGTCCCATGACAATTTGCACAGTAGTAATGATTGAATCACAGACAATAGACAAAAAGTATCATTCTCCTTCCTAGCCCCTCTAGTTCAAGACATCATCGAGGTAATCCAAACAAATGACAACAACAATCAAGATACAACAATTTAACATATGCGCTAAAGTGATCCAATCATAATTCAAAAGATGATCATCCAATGATATGTGATTTTTTTTGTTTTTGATGTTTATTTGGATGGTTGATTGCTTGATTGATTGATGTTTGATGTTCAGTTTGATGTTTAGGGTGATTGTTGTTTTCATTGGGTTTGCCTTGTTGTTTGTTGCCTACTGGTTTAAGCTCAACGTTTATTTTTCCCCAGTGAGTTCAAGATTTTGCCCTCAGGGAGAAACAAACCAATTTATTATGGATATGCATAGTGATAACCAAGCCACAGTGGGACACAACCGCAATAGTCAGATATGTTCATGAGGCTCATTTTATGATAGGTATGTATGCGTAATGATGGCAGGAGCGAATGACCAACACACGTTCCAATAGATGAACAAGCTGATTCATCACAAATAACGCTTGTTTACCAGGTTTTCACCACTTGCTTTTATTGCACTTTTTCAAATTTAAGGATTTTTTTGCTATTACCAAGACGCCTGTTTGCTAGGTTTTCACCAAGGTAACAATTTTTTTCTGATTTTTCACTTTCTTTTTTGTATTTTTTCAGGACTTTTAAAATATTTTTTCAAGACTTTTTTATTTTTTTTTATAATTTTTCAAGACTTTTTCGATTTTTTTGTATTTTTCAAAGACTTTTTTCTTATTTTTTTGTATTTTTCAAGACTTTTTTGTTTTTTTTTGTATTTTTTTAAGACTTTTAAACCATGCCACGAATGAATTATGTGTATAAATTTTTGAGATGGAGGTTGTTCATAGGTTCCTCAAATAGATCCCCTTCAAGTGTGGATAGCTGATATGCTCTTGATCCGAAGACTAATACAATGACAAAGGGTCCTAGCCAATTCGGTTCAAAATTTCCCTTCTTCTCTCGATCTTGTTGATTGCATGAATTTTCATTCAGAACCAAGTCACCCACCTGAAATGTTCTTGGTTTGACCTTGTGATTATAACTTCTTGACATTCTCTGTTGGTATGGTCTTAGGTGATCCATTGCAAGCTGACGACGTTCATCTAACAGTTCCAACTCTTGTAACCTAGATACCTGATAGTCTTCATATGAGATGATGCCTTTTAGTGACACATGAAGTGATGGTATCTCAACCTCAATAGGTAAAATATCCTCTGATCCATAGACGAGAGCATATGGTGTGGCTCCTGTTGGGGTGCAGATGTTGGTGTGGTATGCCCACAAAGCAAGGTTTAGTTGAACATGCCAGTCACGTCCACCATCGTTGATGGTTTTCTTTAGGCTTTTCAAGATGGTTTCATTTGAGGCCTCTGCTTGGCCGTTCCCTTGAGGATAGTAAGGCATAGAAAATTGATGCTGGATATGAAACCTTTCATAAAGTTCTTCAATGTCCTGATTCTTGAAAGGTCTACCATTGTCAGTGACAATGGATTGAGGAATTCCATATCGACAGATGATGTAATTCAGAATGAAGGATGCAATCTGCTTACCAGTGATGGTAATTAAAGGAAAAAATTCAACCCACTTCGTGAAATACTTAGTAGTTGTGATTATGAATTTGTGCCCATTGGAAGAAGATGGATGGATTTTTCCCACAAGGTCAAGTCCCCATTGAAAAAAGGTCTAGGTTGATGCAAATGGTTGGAGTTCTTGTGTCAGTGCATGTATGAGGTTGTCATGGATCTGACACTTCTTGCATTTCTTGACAAACTGGAAAGAATATTTCTCCATATTTGGCCAGTAATACCCCAAATGGAGGAGTTTATTTGCAAGGGTAAGACCACTTGAATGTGTTCCACATATACCCTCATGAAATTCTTGTAAGGTTGTTTCAGACTCATCATGTTCTAGACATCAAAAGAGAGTTCCATCAAGACCTTTTTGGTAAAGTACATCCGCGGTAAGGGTGTGTCGGGTGGCTTGACGGATGAAGTTTCATATTTGGTTTTGTGATAGGTCGGGTGGGAGGGTGTTATCTCTTAAATAGGTGTATATCTTCCCATAGATTGAGGTATCAGAGTCAAGTAAATGGAAAATGACTTGGGACTCGGGATTGTCATAGGTAGGGGTAAATATTCGTTCCACCATGAACTCATAACGACTCTGTTTATCTAGAATTTGTAACAGAGAAGCAATAGTAGCCATAGCATCAACAACTTTGTTGTCTATTCTAGGGATTTGTTCAAATTTGATAGTAACAAAGTATTTATTAAAGTCATCAATCATCCTTTTGTAGGGCATCAATTTTTCATCCTTTGTCTGATAGTCATCATTGAGTTGATTTATGACTAGTTGAGAATCTCCATAGACTTGCAACTCTGTGATTTTCCATCCTACAACGATCTTGATGCCAATGATGAATGCTTCATACTTTTCCATGTTGTTCATGCAGGGGAACATCAATCTATATGATTTTGGAATGTTATTCCCTTGAGGTGTGACAAAGAGAATTACGGCCCCTGATCCATGTTGAGTATATGATTCGTCAAAATACAATACCCACCGTTTTGCTGCTATGGCAAAGACATCGACATCTAGAAACTCAATGTGTAGAGGATGATCATCATGTAATGGTGCTTCAACTAGTTGATATGCGATGGCTTGTCCTTTGATGGATTTTCTTTTGACATACTGGATGTCAATCTCACTTAGCATCATTACCCACTTCGCTAGTCTTCTTGTTAGATTTGCCTTGTTGAGTAGATATTTCAATGGATCAATTTTGGATATTAACTTAATGGTATGAGTTAGCATATAATGTCACAATTGTTGAGTGGTGAACACTACTTCTAGACAACCCTTTTCAATGGATGTGTAATTAATCTCATAGCCATTTAATTTTCTACTGATATAATAGATCACCCTTTCTTTTCCTGTTGAATCCTCTTGTGCTATCAAAGCTCCCAGCGATGACTCAGTTGTTGCTATGTATCTTAAAAGTGGTTATCCTTCTGTTGGTGGTACTAAGATAGGTAGACTCATTAGATATTGTTTCAATTGGTTGAAATCAGCTTCACATTTATCATCCCATCTAAATGAGACATTCTTGTGTAGTAAGTGAGTGAAAGGATGGGTCTTATCGACTAGTTGTGAGATGAATCTTCTAATTGACTGAAATCTGCCTTGAAGGGATCTTAGCTAACTGATGTTCTTGGGAGGCAACATCTCCATCATTTCCTTAACCTTCATGAGATCCACCTCAATTCCCTTTTCTGAAACTATATATCCAAGGAGTTTGCAGATGTCACCTCGAACACACATTTTTTTGGGTTCAGTCGTACATTGAATTTTTCTAGTTTGGTGAAGATTTTATCTAAGATCTCCAGGAGTCCTTCTCTGGTATATGATTTTTCCAACAGATCATCTACATAGTTTTCCATAAATGTGTGCATCATGTCATGGAAGATTTTCATAATGGATCACTGATAAGTAGCTCTCGTATTCTTCAATCCAAAGGGCATGACATTCCAACAAAATGTACCCCAGGGGCATACGAAGGTTGTTTTATCTTGATCCTCAGGTGCAATTTTGATTTGGTTATATCCCGAGAAGCCATCCATAAGTAACAACATGGCATGTCCAACTGTTAAGTCCACGATGATGTCTATGTTGGGTAGAGGAAAATCATCCTTCAAACAAGCTTTATTGAGGTCTCTGAAATTTGTGCAAATCCATATACTATTGTCAAGTTTTGAAACTAGTACAATGTTGGAGATCCACTCAACATAATCAATTGGTCTAATGAATCCTACATCCAATAACTTCTTCAGTACTGCTTTCACCAAGAGGGTGATATGTAGATGCATTTTCCTTAACTTTTGTTTTACTGGTTTTACTCCTAGGGGTAAGGATAGATGATGCATGATTAAATTAGGATCCATCCCTAGCATGTCTACATGGGACCAAGCAAAGTTAAATTTTCGTTCTTCAAAGAATTTGGTGAAGCTTGGTTTTTCTTGTTCTGTCAAGGCTGCTGCTAAATGTAGAGTCTTCACTGCTTCGACCGTGCCAATGTTGATGGATTGAGTGGGATCAATCAACACTTTTGATCTCTCTTGAAAGTGTTCGGGGAGAGTGTCAAATATATCATGCTTCGGTGCCTCAGAGAGGTTTTCACTGTTGGATGCACTCTTTATTTTTACTTTTTCTTGATCTAATACTGCCATAGAATGGTTTTCACCATTAGATAAATTTCTTGTATTATTCATTTTGCAGATGAGAGATTTGAAACTCCCCTGACTAGAAGCTTCATTTTGAGATTCAATGGTGGAACAATTTTTAGGGTTTTCAGCACAGAGGAAGTTGACAATGGTATCATCATTTGAAAAGACAGGGATGTCGAGAGGCTCGGTTTGGTCCCAATTGATAAGTTCAAGATATACTAGAGGTAGGGAATCGTCAGATTGGTTTAAGTTGGAGGTAGTGAGGGTCTTGATGGTGATGTCATCAAGTAGTCATATATCAAGGTCAAGGTCTATGATGTAACTCTCCTCTGAATGATCTGTCTTGCTAGGAGTCTGATCATCTTCACTTGAGCCATCGATAGGTTGTGATCTAAATTCAAGTGGTCTTGACACTGAACTTTGTCCCTCCTCATGTATGGGTGCATAATTTTGTATCACATCAATTCCCTTGTCATGAGAAGACTCTTCAGATAACAAATCCTACTCATATTCATTTGAGTTAGTTTGATAGTTATTACTAGCTTTTAGTTGTAGGATTCATTCAACAACCTTCTAGGTGGCTTCTTCTTTTGTTTCCTCTTTATACCCCAACCCTATCTTATCTTTTGGATTCGTTAAGATGGGTTGAATGGGTTCTTCAATGCCTTTTTTTCTCTTGCCGATAGGTCCTTGTCCTTCATATCCCATTTTCTCCAAGATTGAAAACCCTTTGCCATATTGTGTTGTTTGTACATTAGGTGTTGCTTCTTGAGAGTCGGCTTCATCCTTGTAAAGTCAGTTCAAAATTTCTTTATCATCAGATTCCTCTGCTTGGGTACTTTCTTTTGTGAATCTACCATCAAAGATTGTGATAGGTTGTGAAGACTATTGAGTTGAGTTTGATGGTTGACCATAGGACTTTGGGGAAGATAATTGCAAAAGACATAGGGATTGCTCAATAGAATATTCACCCATGCCTTTATCTTTGACTTGGACCTTTTTCTCAAATTGTTTGGACAAAGTATTAAGCTAGGCTTCATGATTGACAAATGTAGAAGGGGTAGCCTTCTCCTCTTTCTCAGGCTGTTTAGATGAGGAGATTGGTTGGCTTTCTTCATTTGAGGACGTGGTGAACAATTTTGACAAGGAATTTGACTAGCTTGAATCAGCTGGGGTGGCAGATGGGGAAGCAAGAGCTTCTTTGTTATGGGGCATGAAGACATCCTAGATTTGAGGGTGTTGCAATACTAAGGACTATTGAAATCAACCGATGGTAATATCTTGCCCATTGCAAGGGAATTTCAGACATTGATGGTAGGTTGAGGGACTACCTGCATCTCATAGATCCAAGGACGACCCAAGAGTATATTGTATGTTAAGTCTTTGTCTAGAACTTGGAAAATTATGTATTTTTGAATTGGTCCCACCTGAATTGGCAATACAATTAATCCCTATGAAGATCTTTCCTCATCATCATAGGCTTTGATGGTGAACTTTTTTCTTGAATATATTGTATTCTCAGAGAATCCCAATGCACGAACAAGTTTCCAAGTACATATATTGAGACCGGCTCCTCCATATATTAGGACACACATGACTTGAATTTTATGTATTAAGACTTCAATGTGGAGTGTTGTGTTATGAGGATGAGTGATGGATGCATCATCGTGTTCTAAAAATGACAGGCAATGAGGTGTGATCAAATGCCCCACCATGGATTGGAAGGTACAAACTTGCAAATCCACTGGTACGTTTGTGTCCACTAGGGCCTTTTCCAAAACTTTCTTGCGAGTAGGGGAAATCTTGAGGAGCTCTAATATAGATATTTATGTGGGGATCTTTTGAAGTTGATTGACAATGTTATATTGATGTGATGGGGTGGTGAATGTTTTGGATGTGATCCCTTTTAAAATATATTTGGATTGTGCCCTTGTGGTCACATTTACATGCACACTATCTTGTTTCCCTTTGATTTTTATGACATTAATTTGGTTATCCATTGTAGCCATGTCTTGTTTGATGTTATGGACTTGATTAGATATGATATTGGTGTCATTGATTTGCTTTTTAGTTATGATGGTGTCTTGTCCATGGTGAATTGGAACGTCATTAGTTTGATTGTTGGTTGCAACAATGTCTTGTGTGTCATTGATCTTAATGTCATTTGCTTGATCCTCAACGACTGAAATATGAAAAATGGTAGTATCGTGAACATAGTTTACATTTTTCCCTTTGTTGTTCATTGTAGAGGATTCCCCTTTGTCATAATTTGGTAAGGGATTCTTGAATGCACCATGATCAATGTTCGTTTGGGGTCCTTCTATTTGTATGATATTTTGGTCTATCAAGTCTTGTACCTTTTGCTTTAATTGCATGCAATTATTTGTTAGATGGCCTTTTCACCGATGAAATTCACAGTAATGAGAATCATTCCACCATGACGATTTCACTTTTGGCTCAAACCTCAAGTGTCGGGTAAGGCAATAAGATTTTCTGCAAGAATTTCTTTCAATGCAGACTTGAGTGATTGATGCAAAGGTGTGAATTTCTTGCAATTTGATGACGTTTGATATGGTGGTGGTCGAGATGGGGCATTGTTTTACTTACTATTCTGATTGGTGTTCTGATTTGTGTTGTTTTGATTGGGGGTTTGGTTTGTCTTAAATGTGATTCTTGATAAATTGAAGACCGGTTTGGCATTACATGTTTCATTTGGAGCATCATTATTAGTATTCTTGTATTTTTGCCAAAACTTTGGTTTATCATTGTTGTTATAGTTAATGGAGAAGTTAGCTAAGTTGTTTTCATTGTAAAGTTTCAAGACTCTTTCATGACCAAAGCTTCTTCAATTTTGATTCCATTTTCAATTAGTTTCTCAAAGGTTGGTGGACATTGTAATTCAAGCCTATAACTCATATCATCATTTAAATTATCAATGGAAACTTCCATATTTTCCTTTTCTGGTATAGCACGAGGATACCTTGCAAATAATATCCTCCATCTTTGCAAAAATACAAGAAATGATTCTCCCTTTTTCTATTTTACATTGCAAAGGTCCTTCATTGTAGTCTCATGTTGAATGTTATAAGAGTATTGGGTGATAAATGTTTTGACCAATTCTTCAAAGGACTTGATCCTTGGGGGTAATTGTGAAAACCATTGCATACATTGTCCTCCCAAACTTAGTGGGAATAATCTCATCAAGTAAGTTTCCTCATGTGCGAATTCTAGGCTCATGGTTCAAAATTCCCTTATATGATCTATAAGATCTGTTTTACCATTGTATTTATCATACTTAGGGAATTCACAATGTTTGGGTGTGAGGTCCACCTCTATGACACATTTATTGCTTAGACTATTTTGAGTTTAAGTATTATTGACTATGTTTGGTGATACCATTTAGGACATGATATTTTAGACAATTGAGTTTTTATGATGGTTTAATTATGAAGTTTAAAAATTTGAATTATTATGATGATTTGATTATGGTTATGCTACATGCTTAGTTAGCTTATTGTGATGGTTGACCTAATTTTATGCTAGTTACTGTGGTTGTTCAATTTGGTTTTTAAATGATGAACAAATAAAATAT
This sequence comes from Sequoiadendron giganteum, assembly GCA_007115665.2. Classification (NCBI taxonomy): domain Eukaryota; kingdom Viridiplantae; phylum Streptophyta; class Pinopsida; order Cupressales; family Cupressaceae; genus Sequoiadendron; species Sequoiadendron giganteum. Next base: position 162,770,337 of record CM021110.1, on the reverse strand, counting down.
GTGATATGAATGAACCACATTGAAATTTTAAATTAAGGTAAAATGAGTTGAGGATGATATGTGATTAGTGATTTTTCCAGTTATGATATGAGATATATATATGCTATGTGAAATTCTGAAACTTGAGTATATGAAATGGTGATTCAATTGTTTTGATATATGATTTATTTGAATGGAAACTTATGTATATGAAATGATGATTCAATTGTTTTGAAAAATGATTTATTGGATGGATTAATGTGTGCATTGAGTGTGCAGGTACACTTTCCATGGCCAATGGAAATTGGAGGTAACCTTGGGAACCCTGAGTAATTAACTAGTGAAACCGAACTATAGTCTATATGGAGGGACTATAGTTCCATTATGTAATGTATTTTATTTGTAATGTTGTTTGTGAATGTTTGTAAGTGATTTTTATTGCCATGTCAATCCATCTAGATGGTGAGTTGTCCACCCAAGTGGAAAAACTCGGATTTAACCTTTAGGGCACTTTTTGGGGGTTGAAAAGTTATGTTTTTTAAGTGTTTTTATGGGTTTAAGGTCCCTAGGTCAAATACCTATGGGTAAGGTACCTTTTTAGCTTTAAAATTTGAGTCAATTCCATGATTAGGCACTCTTTTTGATGCCTTAAAGAGGTTTGACGAAAATACGGTTTTGAGAAGTGGGAAGGGGACTAGTCTCTTTCCATTCCCACTTCTCCAAGTTGTCTTGGAAGCCTCCCAAGTTCTCACACATGTGTGAGCACATATGGGTGAATGTGCTTGGGAAAGGGAATGGATGAGTGACAAGTGTCACTTCCCTATTCAAATGAATTCCTATAAAGAAAACCAAGAACAAGGGTTTTGGGGGTTCTCTTTCGGCATTCTTTGTTTTGGAGTTGTGATTTGTTGTGCCTTTTGCACACATGCCCCATTCGGAATGGGGACCCTCTCTTTCCTTTTGACCTGCCGGGTCCTTTTTGCATCACCTCATTTTGTGTGCCCCATTTTGAAGTCCTTGATGGTCAACATGTTCTCAAAATTCCCATTTTAGGGTTGACCAAATTTTGCCCCCTTTGAAAATGCTAAGTTTTGAGCCCTTTTGAGTTCTCTCTGTCAGATTGGTCTTTCTAACGTCCATGGCTCCTTCCAGGCCTGGACCTTCGGGTTTCCCTTTGCGGATTTCCATTTTGGCTTCGCCGTTTTCTATGGCCAAAGGTTGGCGTCTTCCCAGCCCCCAAATCCCGATGCTTTGACGACCGCCTGAATTACTTATACAACTTAACTGCTCTGCTAGGCATCTTTCCGGCCCTCAGACCGTGGCTCTTGGACTATCGTCCCCGCTCCACTATCCCTGTTTCGTTGTTGTCCACGACCGCCAGTTGCGTCCTTCCAGATATTAAACCTCAGGTTTCACTTTGTAGAATGTTTTGAGCGGCCGTCGTTGGACGTCTTCTCGGTCGCCTGACCCCGAACCTCTCACCGCCGCCCAAGAAATTTGAATCCACCTACCTGACCTGCCACCGTACCAAGCATTTACTAAGCTATTAATGGCGCTGGGGGAAATTTAAATAAGTTTCAACCTGTCATTTTCACATGATAGGAATTTAGCATCAAACTTCTTCAAGGTTTCGAGGTAGGTTCACTGCCTGTCTGTCCTTTCCTTATTCTCGCAACCAAGAGTTGAAAATTAAGTAAAAAACCAAAATGAATTTGAAACTTGGTAGGGTAGCACCCCAGGAAAAAAACCCACAAGTTAGAAAATTAAAAATAATCAGACTGGTGGCTAAAAATCAAAATCAGAACCTAACCTCCTTGTCGCTGTTCTTTGGAGCAGGCGACTGCCTCTTTCAGGCCCGAACTTCTCCGTGGCTGCACAAAAAGTTAAAAACTTGGAGAAAATAACAGGCGACCAAACTCACCTTGGGTCCCGGCCTTCGGACTTCCCCTCTTAGGTTTTCGTTGTGCCTCTGTCATTCCTAACGACTTTTATCCTACATCCTTCTGGACCTCAGACCCCGAACGCGTGAAATTCGTCCAAAATGTGCAAACAAAATCGAACTGCGAGGCTGTCCTCAGACTTCGGCCCATGGACTTCCATCCCCACACCGTCGTCTCTGCTTCATCATTTCAAACGGCTGCCCCCAGGCGTCTTTCCGGTTCTCAGGCTCTGGTCGCCCTTTCGCTCCATAAATTTGAACAATGAAACTCATGTCCAAACTTCGTCCAGACCCCAACCTTCAGAATTCCATCACTGGAATTCCATTTTGCTTTCGTCGTCCCGAATGGCCAAACCTATATGCCTTTCCAGACATTGGACCCTAACCCTCAATCTGCCACTGGGTTTTTTACCAATTATTAAATTGTCTCGAGTATGATCTTTCGAACTTCCTTACCTGGACTTCCATTCGCGTTTCGACGTTTTGGCACGGCTGACCTGCAGCAGCTTCCTGACCCCGGCAACCCAAACTCCAAAACCTGACTCCCATAATGTTGTTTGCCCTAGGCTGTTGCAAACAACTTTCCTGCAGCTAAAGCTCGAATGCCAAAATGACGGCTCAAGCAGCCTCCAAATCAAAAATGAACTTCGACCCATTTCCTAAAAATGGACCTTCTTTCACACCAACCCTTTATTGAACAAATCCAGGATCAGGAAAGGTCATCGGGAATGACTTGCCTCATTTTCCCTTTCAAACGACATTCTACCAGAGGAAGTCCGACCCTTTGGGCCTGGGTCACCTATTTGACCTCCAATGGTATTATTATCAAATGTTAGGCTTTTCCTAAATGAATATTTTGGATCTAACCTTGATTTGCATGGATTTGTTCGAGGTTGCACTCTCATGTTAATATTGATAACTCCCATCTCTCTGTGCAAGATTTATGGAATCTAGTGCAGAGGCCTTTGGGACGGCCAAGGACAAAGGGAAAAGAACCGCCAGAGCCCCTCAAGGCAAAGAAGATAAGGATCAAATGAAATTTCAATTCTAGGGGCACCCTTGCAATCCATGGTCACAACCGGTTGAAAAAACTTCACAGACACCAATATCGGGCAAGTTGATATTGATGAGTTTACGCAAAGGGTCAGGATTGACCCAAAGACATAAAATGGAAAGTTGATCAGAAGTAGTGGACTTGCCAAAGCTGCAGGTTTCTTGCTCGCCTTGGTGGCCTCCGAGCTAGTAATGGCATGCTGGGAGGCATACCAAATTGAAACAAGAACTATCATGGACAGAGATGGCAATGTCCTGGATGACATGTCCCCTCTCGAGATAACTCAAACCTTCCACATCCCTGCTCTTTGAAAGCATGGAGACCCCAACCATGGAGGAGTGCAAAGCATTATGGGATCAGGATCCCATAAGGTGCAAGAAACTGATCAACCAATATTGGTTGAAAGATAGGCGGGCCAGTGCTGGCAAAGTCCCTTAAGAGCTCTACCACAGCGATTTCTTTGAGGACTATCACGACCTGGTCACCCTACTAAGCAGAGTAATGGGCCTTCCTGTTGCAGCCTTCTTCCAAGAATGGATGTTGTATTTTGTTGAACAAATTCTCCATGGGGATGAAGCTGAATTCTATTGGGGAGAAATAATCAGCAATTGCTTTCACGAACAGTTTGTCAATGTGAAAAAGACATCCATCTTCTACATGACGTCCTACCTAGTCTACTCATTTGCCGATCGGCGACATTATCATGGATTGTCTGCAATGTCCAATGAGGCACCAGGAAGAGAGCTCAAGTCCTATGACAAATACCCGCAGCTGTAGTACTGAAATTTCAAAAGGGACTATTGTAGGGTAAATGATGCTTTTATTGCCTACATTATTCGGTCTCTTGGGGGTGATTTTGAGAGAAGAGTCCCTCACAATGCTAGGGCCCTTCTTGTGCATACAATTCCCCAAGTTTACCTACATTCGCACCCAAGGGTTCACAGAAAGGCCGAATAAGATGCCCCGGTACCCTAATGACCAAATTATACTACTAGAACTAACTTGGCAGTTGTGGCGTATACACCACATTTTGAGCAGTAAACATCTAGCAGGGACCCCCTATCCCCTCAGACTTGGCTAGGGGCTGTATCAAATTCATACTTCCCAATGCACTAACAACTCAGAGAAGGAGGTGGCCGAATACCACTTCAGAAGGCATACAACTCGACCGCGGATGGACCCATATGGTCATATCAGAAAGGCACTTGGACTAGAGTATGCCCACCTCCACCACGTTGAGGAATTTTGGAAAATTGCAAGGATGAATATGAAGTGTGGATACAACATTACATGCGTATGACTGCATACTTCATGAAAAGGGTGAACTTGTGTCCGATTCCAGATCAGCTTGAAGAAGATGAGAGCATAGTGATCGACCCAAGGTATAACGCCGTTGCAAATATGTCGTTGCCTTTAATTGATTGGGATGAGTAAGAGGTTGATGACCTCAACATTCTCACCAAGCCCATTGAGGCTCGAACAAAGTCATGGATTGATGGGCAGGTCGCTCGACTAAAGCAACAAGGAGTCGCCTTGACATTCAAGGGACTCAAAAAATGAGCCAAGTAGTTCTGATGGTGGGGTGGCTACTGCTACAACTAGAGAAACATCCAAATCCCCACCATCTATCAAGTCAAAAAAGAGAAAGGGGACTAATGAGCCACAACTTAACCCAAAGGTGTATGCCAGAAAGGCCACAGAGGGCGACCCTCCTAAGCAACATAGAAAAATGGGCAATGTTACTGAGATGCCTATAATATCAAAGGATCCACTCCACGAGGGTGAGGAGATGGAGACCGACCAACCAAGGTCTCCACCCACTTCATCTGTTGCTGCAACCATTGCTGCTATTGCCACAATCCCACCCACTTCACTTGCAATAGCTACTTCCTCTCCGCCTGGGGTGGTCATTTTTTTCCACCTTGCCTCCGCTTCTCCGATCGTGCAGGTTGTATCCGTGGATTCATCCTCCTCCACAACCTCACCAATCTCGTCATCCTCCATGTATCCTTCACTTCCACCCACTTCATTTGTTGGTGTAATGCCTACCCTCACTCTCCTAAAGTCCTTCGTGAAGTATATGCAAAATGTGCCATCTAAACTTTCGGGAATGTTTGCAAATCCAATGGTGCAAGCTGGAAATCACCCAGGCAATGGTTAACGCCCCAACTCTCCCTCCTCCTATAGAACCAACTAGAATGGAGCCTACGATACAAATCTTGGATGAGCTCGAGCGATGACAACTGGAGGCGGAAAAGAGGCTGGAATATGAGAAATTTGTATATCATGAGCACCCAATCTATGAACACCGGGTGATCGATGAGGTGGCCTATGAATATTCCAGTGAGGATAGCGAAGGTCACGAAACGAACATAATCCAAGAAATAGCTGATCCAGAGCTCGACGCAAAGTGGAAGAAGCAACTTAAGAAGATCGAAGACAAAGAGGCTGAAGAACAACTTATGACTGAAGAAAGAGTTGTTGTTCTAGGGACTGAGGGCAGTCGGTCTCCTACAAAAATATATGATAAAACCCCAGAGAATGATGAAGAAACATCCTTCCACGAAGATGAACAAGAGGATAAACCCGAGGAAGGTGAGCATGACCAAGATAAAGAAGAAAAGAGTGCTGAAAGTGAAGACCACTCTAGCAAGTAGTTGCTCACCAAATCTTCTGCCAAACGTATAATGCTCATGCAAGATTTTGATGAGGAGAAGGAAGATGCAAGAACTGAGCAGGAGGCCCTTAATGTCAAAGCCATTGAACTTAGGGTGGAGGATAGAAAAGATCAACGTGAATCACCCAAGGAAGGACTCTCGACGCCTGACTGGCTAGAAAGGTAGCTCGAAAAGAGAACTCACACCCTAAACGATCCAAAAGAAAGACTGGAGGCAATACTGGCTAGAGCTCAGATTAGCACCAAGAAGGAGAAGAAGCCAAGAATCAGATCGAAGGTAATGATGGATGCCTCTGGATCCATAGCAGTGAAAATAGCTATGCCAATGGTTGGAGAACAAGGAATAAGCTATAACATCTCCACCATTGACTTGGGAGTAGCCACTAGGGAATAGAAGGTTGACCACCTCCAGGAATCAGTTGCCACAGTGGTGCACCTTATCCAGCAGGATAAGGTTTCAAAGGAAGAACTCAAAGCATAGGTTTCTGATTTGATAGTCTACATTGAACAATGGTCATCTTCGGATGAGCAGCCTACCACATCGTTGACCCCGCCGCAGTTGCTGTCCCATGAATAGATCAACAAGCTGGAAAGAAGGAGAAACTTGGATAAGACCATGAAAAATTGGTTTTGGCAGGTCTTGGACATGGGAAATGCAGGCATCAATTTGGTTGTCCGAACATCAAACGAGTTCCTAGAAGTGCAAATGTCTCTTGAAGGCACGAGGCAAATCTGCGAAGAGTTCCCAAAGAAGTGTAAGGTTGCCTACTCGAAAATTGAGGCTATCATCACACTGCCAAGTGAGGTCTAGTAAAAGGATCTTTCCTTCAAGGATGATGATCATTGGTTAATGGATGTGTGGAAAAGGGACTTCAATCACCAAAAAGAAAGGTTGGAACATATCCTAGAATGAGTAATTCTGGATATTGAATGGGCCAAGGAGGCTAGAGGGGATTGTTTTCGATACCTCAAGTTGATGATAGGGTAGGAGATGCCGGCTGTCAGGATCAATCTAGAGAGAATAAGGCTTCACTTTCGAAAGAGAATGGAAGATGGGATGTTAGTCGAGGTTACCACAAAATTTATGAGCTTTGTTGCTTGAGCCTTTTCCCGGTCCAAATTGGTCAGGGATCACGTTGCCAAATATGACGAGGATTGGGAAAAGCTTGTAAACAATTCCAAGGAATGGAG
>CM021110.1:162712783-162763397 GCA_007115665.2 Sequoiadendron giganteum | reverse complement strand
CTCCTCTCATTTTAGGAGAGTTGAGTTGTTGTCAAGGCATGATGCAAATTTTTTAATAGAAATGCATTGACTTGGTGCATTTCTAGATTTCTTCTCATGTTGTATGATTCTTCTCCCATAAGTTAAAGATTCCATTAGGTTTTCTTTGTTGTTCGAGTTTCCTTTTTAGCTATCCTTGGTAGATTTAGTAATGTTGTCTTTGGTTGTGAAGACCTTTGTTGTGTGCATGATTTTCTTGTCCATACTTTTAGTCATTTGCTACTGGTAGGTGACTGTGCAAAGTTAGTTTGGACTATGATCTTATAGCTGCTCTTTAAAATTTATCTTTATTCACATCTATATGGCGAATGAATGATGAAATATCTGTAGTCCTTAGAAGATAGCATAGATTTCATGATACTGTGAAACTTATGGTTAAGTGAAATTCTATTTTGAGAAAACTGTCCATAGCAGGAACCTCCATGATCACTATTCATTGGTAGTTGTAGGTCCCGGAACCTTCTCTCTTCCTTGCCCTTTTTCCTTCTTTTTTTAAGAAATAACCTATGCTAAGGTTCATTGCACATTGTAGAGCCAAATTCAATGATAAGATGGAGTTCAAGACTGTTGTTTGAACCTACAACAAAAGTGCAGTAATTTCCTATCCAAAGAACTCCGTTCGTAGATCCGATTCTCTTATAGCTTTGAGTCACGTAAGCCCGCCTTGTGATTCCAACAAATCACATCATACATCTACTGATATATTCTAAGAATCATCATGACCTGACATCCAAGAGACTTGGGGATAGTGTTCTACAATTTGATTATGGAAGATTGTCTTTCAAGAGAGGTAATGCACCTACACATTGCCTTTGAGAAGTGCATAAAAACACCATCAATGAAATTGGCGCTAGAAGGAGTGCCTTTTGGAGATAAAACTGGATCAAATTGGGTCTTTCTCCCCTAAGAGATTTCATCGAGTCTTGAGGTGTACACCGAATAAAGGGGAATTTCAAGAATTACACCCCCCTATCCGAGCTAAAAGAGCTAAACGAAGGGAACCATCCATCTCTCATTCACCCGACCGGCTCATTTCTCTTTCACCTTCATCTCCTCCATTATCATTGGTAGTACCACCTTCCACTCATCTGATCCAAACAACTTTCCAGGCTACCACTCCGTCTGGGTTCAACGCTGCCTTTCAGCCGAACACAGTATCAAGCCCTGCTGCTATCCTGGTACAACTGCTTTTCTATATGGCATAGCCACCACCACCACCTCCTCCCATGGCATGGTTGGGAAATAACCCCTCCCCTTTGTCCTTCAATTTTTATCATGATATTCCAAAGAAACCTGAAAACTTCTACATGAAATTCAATGCTCGAGACCCGTAGAGGACTATGGAGGAACATGTGAGGATTTTTGAAATCGCCCTAAAGACTATTCAAATTATATACAAAGATGTGGCTTGCAGGCTCTTCCCCTACTCTCTCAGAGAGGAGGCATTCTACTGGTATGTCAACTTGCCTGTCAGAATGATCAATACTTGGAATCTTTTGAAGGAGGCTTTCTTGCAGAAGTTCAAGACGTCGATTAGACATGCAAACATCTTACCGACACTTCATGTCGGTTCAATGGGAGATCAATGAATCGATGAACTCATTTAATGATCGCTTCCATAGAGCATACACTCAGTCACAAGCCCCATACATTTTCAATGACGCTGTTGTTTTGCCTATTTATTATGTAGCATTGGATAACCTTACTTCAACTCTGGTAAAAAGAATGCAACCACTGCCCGCCAGGTTGGTCGATGCATACGCAAAGGCCATTATTTCCAGCATAAATTTGGGGTAGAACATTTCTAGTCCGTTGCCTTTTCTCGAGAAAATGACGCATCCGGTGTAGATTCAAGGGCTTACTCAAGCCTTGTAGCATCAGACACCCTTGCTGAATCCAATACCACAGGTACCAATGGTTCTACACCCTGGGCAACCAATGAATCAGGCGCCTCTAGTCCCTCACTACTTGCTGCCCCAACAACAACACTCCCATCCTCAGCTATCTCAGGTGTCAGCGTATCTCCAAGTAGCAGAATTCCCACCCGCTCACCAAAATCAACTGATTGTACAACCCATGTTCCTCCATAATTCAGAGTCACAACCAAATAATGTCAAAAAGGACAGCATTGACAAGCTCACATAGATGATCAAGAAGATTTCCACATAAATGGCACACTTGAGGAATCAAAATAACCAGCTGCAAGCATCACAAAAGAGCATCCAAGCTAACCTGAATCATGATAATCGAGATCATCATGAGGGTTGGGACAGTAGGGATGCTGACACATCGTTTGGGCAAAATTATGACAAAAATCAGAATTTGGGTCAAAACTTTGACAGGAGGCCTTTCCAAAGGAAAAAATGGACGTGGAACACAAGACCCAACAATGCTGGCATCCCCACACCCCTTGATCAGCCTAGCAACAATGAGAACACTGTAAGTAGAGTTTACTTGGCTGAGGCCGCTTTATTTGGTTGGTTTCCCATACACAAAACAAGTCGGCACTCTGAGCTAGACTGTTTGGAGTTCCAAACTACTGCCAACATCTTCCAAGTTGAGGTCCAGAATGTTGTCGACAATTCTGGGTGTAGGGCCATTGTCTCATCTGACCCGTATGACTCTTCGGTGCTGGTGGTGAATCATGATCCTTTCCCAAAAGTTGAGTGCAACACACCAGAGCAAAAAGTTGTCAACTCGAGCAACAACAATAAAGCGGAAGAGGTAAGTTTCGAAAGTCCTTTGGCTCAACTTTTTGATTCAGTAGATAATGGTCCTAAAGAGGATCAAGAAGAGCCTAGGGAAGATGAAGTCCAAATGTTTCACCAGAGAACTACCCCTTACAACCTCAGGAATAGGCAGGCCGGTGGTCATGCTGGAGGTCCTTTTATGACCTCCACTTTGCTGAATAATTTTAGCACCCCTCCTGATCCAAATGCGAGCAATAACCTGGGATTTCCCCATACACCTACACGGTACCTCAACAAAAAAAAGCAGCAAAACCATAGCCAAAACCAACCCACTAGCTCCTCCCAAAATTTTTCCTATGATTAGGAAGTCGAAAAGATGGGGGAGTATATTGCTGAGGAATTTAAGAAGGTGAAGCTAAGTGTGTCCGCCTTTGAGCTATTAAAGGTGTCTGTTGTCAGGAATTCCTTTTTCAAAATGATAAATGGGACCCCACTAGTCGAGTCAACTCAAGAAACTCCAACCAAGAGGGTCTCCTTCGACGATCAACAAAGTGAGCTGGTTGTTAGACAGATCTTCAATAGTAAGGTTGACCCGCCTGTAGGTCAGCAAGTAAACAAACAATCTGACAAAGTAACTAGTCAGACAGCAACCCAAAGCAAGGGAAATGAGAAAAACAAAAGCCAAGTTGCCTAAGTGGACGTTTTTGGGGGATTGTTTCAGAGGAAATTTGAAACTCCTCCCTTTTTGACCACCATCCATGTGTTCAGGAAAAACCTCCATAACTGCCTGCTAGATTCAAGAGATTCTTCCAATGTCATGCCCCTGAGCATGTGCAAGGAACTCAGAATAACGCCAACTCCCTCCCGATGGAAGGTAACACAGCTTGACAAAATTGAGATCAACATAATGGGGGAAATTAATAGAATACCTATGCAAATTGCTGCTGAGCCCCAAATCCAACAGACCATAGATATTCAAGTGGCTAATATCCCGGATACATATGGTATAATCCTAGGAAGGGATTTCACAAGGGCGTTGAATGGATATGCTGTGATTGACTACTCACACATGTGGTTGCCATGGAAAGGAATGTCAAATCAGATTTAGATTGATCGGGAGCCACGAATGAGATTCATGATTATTGAATACAACAACATGAACGAAGTGTTGTTTTTTGACACATATTTGGGGAATTATTCCTCGATATCATATCTGAATGAGTAGGAATGCCTTGAAGAAGAGGGAAAAAGTGAGGTTCTCCTCGTATTATGCAGCCCACCTGCTAATCTAACCAACACCTCTCAAAGCATTGAGATTCTAGTAGAATCCGATGATGAACAGTCAAGAGAGGATGACAATCTTGGACTGCTTGATGGTTTCCAAGATTTCATGACAAAATGTGCCCAGGACCAGCTTAGTTTGGGAGCCTGAATGATCTTTCAAGAACTCTTGCTGCCTAATTGGTGCAGGGTACATAATGCTGCCCATTCAGATTTTGAGTGCTTCTTATGCCAAACAGCAATTGAGCATGTTAAAAAAAAGTCACTCCAAAGGGAGAGGCTAAATCAACATTGCCAGAACGAACACCTCCAGCCCCTACATTTCCTCAGAAGGCCACTGTAATGACTCCTATGTCACAATCGAGAGATGGAACTTTTCACTCTACTTTGAAAGATTCTCCTAGATTCTGGATGTAGCGCTTTGACGGGTCCAAGTCCAAGTATGGGGCTAGAGCAGGTTTCAAATTTATTAGTCCTAAAGGTAAATCATACTTTGCTACTCATAGACTTCAGTTTTATTGCACCAACAACGTAGCAAAATATGAGGCCTTGGTCTTGGGACTCTTGATGATAGTAAGAAAAGGTGTCAAAATGCTCCAAGTGTTCAGAGATTCGGAGTTGGTCATAAAGCAAGTTAGGAAGATCTATCCTGTTATGATCGAAGACTCACCAACTATAGGCACAGGGTATGGGATCTACTAGAAGGATTGGATGCATTCAATATCTATTTGGTCCCACATTCTCAGAATCATACTGCCAATGCCTTAGTGCGAGTGGCCAACACACTGCAGCCACTATCCCTATCTGGCCTCAAAATATTCACAATGGAACTCACTATTGTCCCATCAGTGTTGGAAAACATAGCAAATTTCCAAGTATTCAATGATGATACACATTCTGGATTTTATCACCAGTTCAGATGTGTTTGCTACACAGATAATCAACAAGGTTGAACCTCAAGAGGCTGACCTAGATATAGAAGGGATCATCAACCTGAAGACCAATACCATCCCTAGGGGAATGGTCCAATTGGAGTGACTCTTTGAATTGGATCAGATCAGAGATGAAGATCAAAAGGATAAGAAAGATACCATCAGTGGCCAGTGTGACACCTACAACCTTGGAACGGCTGGGGATGCTAAGAACGTGTTTATTGGTAAGGTGTGCGCCCCTAAGGAGAGAAAGGGTATACTTGAGGCTCTGCAGAAGTATCACGATGTCATCGCCTAGAGCTATGAGGATCTCAAAATGTATGACACATCGATTATCACCCACACCATCCCTCTAAGACCCGATGCGAAGCCATTTCAACAATGGCAACGCCCTGTCAATGTTTTACTGGAACAAATAATATACAAGGAAGTACAAAATTTGTTGTCGGCTAGGATCATTTTTTCGGTTAGACATTCCACATGGGTGACGAATTTGGTTCCTATTAGAAAGAAAAATGGGGAAATCAGATTGTGCGTAGACTTCTGCAACCTGAACCGAGCCTTAGAAAAGGATAACTACCCTATACCTTCATTAGATGAAGTGTTGTAGATAGTAAACGACTCTCAGATGATGTCCTTCTTGGATGAATATTCAGGGTATAATTAGTTCATGGTACAGTATGAAGATCGACACAAAACAACATTCACCAGCAAATGGGGAACCTTCGCTCATAGACGAATGTCATTCAGACTAATCAATGATGGTGCTACTTTCCAGCGCACCATGGATATTGCTTTCAAGGACCTGATTGGCAAGTGCATAATCATCTACATGGATGATTTAATAGTGTTCTCAAAGCAACGTGGTAATCATGTCGCTAACTTATGCAAATTCTTTCAGAAATGTCGCGAATTCGGGGTTTCCCTTAATCCTAGGAAGTGTATCTTCGGTGTCATTGAAGGGAAGCTCCTTGGACATGTCCTCTCAGAGAAGGGAATTTCTATCGACCTCGAGCATATCCAATCAATCATGGAGATTCACCTGCAAGGCAACAAAAAGGAATTAATTAATTTTTTTGGAAAGATTAACTTTGTTCGCAAGTTCATCATGGGCTTCACTGAAATTGTCAAACCACTCAATGCCATGCTGAAGCAAAATGCCAAAGTTGAGTGGACCCTGGAAGCAAAGAATTATTTCAAAGAAATCAAGAAAGCAATTGCTGATGCCCCTGTGTTGGTCAACCCTAACTATCTAAAGCCCTTCTATGTATATTCATTTTCTTCAGATCATTCATGTGCCAGTATCTTGACACAGAAGGATGATGAGGGGAGCGAACATCCGATCTCTTTCATGAGCACCCCTTTGAAAGATTCTGAGCTACGGTATCACAACGTCGAAAAACAAGCCTATGCCCTTGTTAAGGTGGTCAAGAAGTTTAGGCATTATATCTTGCGCAACAAAGTGTTTACTATAGTTCCTGACCTACGGTGAAGACATTGCTCATTCATAACGAGCTAGGAGAGCGAGGGGAAAAATGGATCGCATTGTTGTAGGAATACAATATGGAAATCCAGCCAATGAGGCTGGTGAGAGGGCAGGCGCTTGCCAAAACAATGGTAGAAGTGGTTGTTGAGGCTGGGCCCGAACTCACTATGTAACAGTACTAGCTAGAGGATGTCTCTCCAGGGGAATGGTACGATGACATAGTGTATTATCTGTTGAATCATAAATGCCTGCCCTGTCTATAGGGAGTCCAAAGGTGAGCCCTTAGATTGAAAAGCGACAGTTACATCTTGTAGGGGGCCATCTTATACAAGAGAAACCACGAAGGTATCTACCTAAGATGCCTTGGTAAAGAGGAAGTTGATCGTGTCCTCAAGGAGTTCCATGATAAGTTTGAAACTGGTCACGGTTCTGATTTATCAATTACACATCAAATACTAAGAGTTGGGTACTATTGGCCCATAGTTTTCAAGGAGGCCCATATTCACGTATGTCAAACTATAGCCGCCCGAGAAAGGAATGTTGTTGTCCCATTGCAACCTGTTTTGGAGGTAAGGCCGTTTGCGTAGTGGGGTCTCGACTTTATTGGTCTGGTAAGCCCTCCATCATCTGTTGGACATAGGTACATTCTAACCGCCTTTGATTATTATACTAGATGGATGGAAGCAATTGCATGTAGGCAATGTACAACTGAAGTAGTCACTAATTTCCTAGAAATTTTCATTTTAAATCGCTTTGGTTGTTTTGATGCTTTGGTATGCGATAATGGCCCTGCGTTCGCTTCATTAAAATTTGTGGGTTGGGCATTTGATTATGGTATCGCCCTTAAGTTTTCCCCCAATTACTATCCTCAAGGAAATGGCCTTGCTGAATCCACCAATAAGAACCTGATCACGGTAATCAAAAAACTGCTTGATAGGAATCCCAAAGACTGGCATACCCAACTTTGTTTTACCCTTTGGGTAGATCGTACCCGTCAAAAGGCTGCCCTCGGGGATTCCCCATATCAGCTCGTTTACGACTTGGAGCCCTTTTTTCCATACATTTGAAAATCCCTACCCTCGAGTTCATCAATGATTTCTATGAAGGGGGAGACCGCAGAGAAGCTTGCCTCGTCGAGTTGCTACACCTAGAAGAAGTACAAGACCATGCAATAGAAATTTTTTCCAAACATCACGGCGTAGTCAAAAGATGGTTCGATCGCCGAGCCAAAATTAAGGTGTTCCGCATTTTTGATCTGGTCCTTTATTGGGACAAGGCCCATGAAAAGAAAGGGGGACATAACAAATTCGACAAGCTTTGGCTTGGCCCCTTTCAGATTGATAAAATCCTTGGAGATAATGCTTTTCGTTTAAAGACTTTGACTGGTGAAGATGTCATGTTTCCTGTCAACGGGAAACACCTTAAGCATTACTTCCAGGCCTGAGCTCTTTTGGAGCTATTTGTGTAAATACCTGTAAATAAGTTAGGATAGGTTTCCCTACATTTTCCTTCTGCTTTGCTTGTTTCTCGACTGTTTTTGCTTTGACCTTGGAAGAGTCTCCTTGTTCTGCTGTGGTGGTCGTGCTTGGCTTGATAAACGGTTTGCCTTGTTGCCCGCTCTTGTGTTGTTCTCTAGATAAGCCTTCATTCCCTATTACTAACCTCTGAGAGCCTTGTAAGCATTGGTTTTCAACTTTCGAACTCTGAACTAACCTAGGATGGTGTCCCACTTGAATTTTCTGCGTCTATCATGGAACACACAAAAACACATTTTAAAATTTCCAAAGAATGGTATGGTGATTACTGAGAAGGTTGGATAAGTGAAAAATCTAAAGTCTGCTCCAGTGACCACTGTGGTTCCCAAGCCCATAGTGAGCTTTGTTGCTTACATGGTTGAACAGAAAGAAAAAGAAAAGTGCTTAAAAGAAAATATCAAATAAAAGAAGTGACAATGTAAAGAAAACAACTGTATGGGTGTGCGAATATCTCTACTGGAGCTATGGATGCCTGGCTAGTAGTAGAGCTATGTTTGTGGGGTCATAGCGACAACTCCGTCGGGGCTTTGGACGCCTGACTGGTAGCGGAGCGATGTCCAGGTTACTTTTGGGGTCAGGCCAACTACGTAGCTTGTCCTTCCCGACCAGTGGTTGTCTAGGCTATCTCTAAGGAAAGGAAATAAACTCACCAAGCACACACCTCAATGATGAAGTCGCAACATAATTCAAGTTCACCTTCCTTAACTTTCTCTTAGTTCAACTTTGAAAATTAGCTCTGGTCTGTGAAACCATAGATCATGGGTTTAGAATGAATATTTATCTTAAGAACGTTGGGAGCATTCTCCCAGCGGAGTTGCCATTTGTTGTGCCTTTTGAACACATGCCCCATTCAGAATAGGGACCCTCTCTTTCCTTTTGGCCTGTCGGGTCCTTTTTGCATTGCCTCATTTTACGTGCCCCATTTTGACATCCTTGATGGTCAACATGTTCTCAAAAGTCCCATTTTAGGGTTGACCAAATTTTCCCCCCTTTGAAAATGCTAAGTTTTGAGCCCTTCCAGGTTCTCTTTGTTAGATTGGTTTTTCTGACGTTCGTGGCTCCTTCTAGGCCCAGACCTTTGGGTTTCCCTTTGTGGATTTCCATTTTAGAGTCGTCGTTCTTTGCGGCCAACGGTTGGCATCTTCCCGGCCCTCGGATCTCGATGCTTTGATGGCCGCCCGAATTACTTATACAACTTAACGGCTCTGCTGGGCGTCTTTCTGGCCCTTGGACCCCGGCTCTTGGACTTTTGTCCTCGTGCCATTGTCCCTGTTTTGTCATTCTCCACGACCACCAGTTGCGTCCTTCCATACCTCGGACCCTAGGTTCCGGTTCGCCGTTTGGGTTTCACTTTGCAGAATGTTTCGAGTGGCCATTGCTGGACGTCTTCTCGGTCGCCAGACCCCGAACCTCCTAGCACCGCCTGAGAAATTTAAATCCACCTACCTGACCTGTCGCCATACCGAGCATTTACTAAGCTATTAATGGTGCTGGGGGCTATTTAAATAAGTTTCGACCTATCATTTTCACATGACAGGAAGGAATTCAAAGCGCTCTCCGACCCCAACATCCTCTGCCTCTGCGCCCGAGATTGAGCTTCGTCATTCCTCACAAATTCAGCATCAAACTTCTTTGGGGTTTCGAGGTAGGTTCGCTTCCCGCCTACCCTTTCCTTATTCTCACAACCAAGAGTTAAAAATTAAGTAAAAAACCAAAATGAATTTGAAACCTGGTAGGGTAGCACCCTGGCCAAAAAACCCAAAAGCTAGAAAATTAAAAATCATCAGACTGGTGGCTAAAAATCAAAACCGGAACCTGATCTCCCCATCGTTGTTCTTCAGAGCAGGCGACCGCCTCTTTCGGGCCCAGACCTCTCCGTGGCTGCGTGAAAATTTAAAAACTTGGAGAAAATAACAGGTGGCCAAACTCACCTCGGGTCTCTGCCTTCGGACTTCCCCTCCTAGGTTTTCGTTGTGCCTCTGCCATTCCTAACGAGTTTACTCCTGCGTCCTTCCGGACCTCAGACCCCGAACTCGTGAAGTCCGTCTCAAATGTGCAAATGAAATCGAACTGTGAGGCTATCCTCAGACTCCGGCCCTCGGACTTCCGTCCCCGTGCCACCGTCTTTGCTTCACCATTTCAAAGGGCTGCCCCCAGGTGTCTTTCCAGCTCTCGGGCTCAAGTCACCCTTTCGCTCCATAAATTTGAACAAGGAAACTCAAATGTCCAAACTTTGTCCAGAGCTCGACTTCTGGAATTCCGTCTCTAGAATTCCATGTCACTTTCATCGTCCTGAACAGCCAAGCCTATCCGCCTTTCCGGACACCGGACCCCGACTCTCAATCCGCCACTGGGTTTTTTACCAATTGTTAAACTGTTTCGGGTATCATCTTCTAGACTTCCTTCCGCATTTTGCCGTTTTCGCACGGCTAACCCGCAACAGCTTCCCAACCCTGACAACCCCGACTCCGGAACCCGACTCCCAAAATGTTGTTTGCTCTGGGCTGTTGCAAACAACTTTGCTGCAACTAAAGCCCAAATGCCAGAATGACGGCTCAAACAACCTCCAAATAAAAAATGGACTTTGACCCATTTCCTAAAAATGGACCTTTTTTCACACCAACCCTTTATTGAACAAATCCAGGATGGGGAAAGGTCATCGGGAATGACTTGCCTCATTTTCCCTTTCAAACGAAATTTTGCCAGAGGAAGTCCGACCCTTCCGGCCTGGGTCACCTGTTTGACTTCCAATGGTATTATTATCAAATGCTAGGCTTTTCCTAAATGAATATTGTGGATCTAACCTTGATTTGTATGGATTTTTTCGAGGCTGCACTTTCATGTTAATATTGTTAACTCCCATCTTTGTGTGTAGGATTTATGGAATTCGGTGTAGAGGCCTTTGGGACGGCCAAGGACAAAGTGAAAAGAGCTACCAAAGCCCCTCAACGCAAAGAAGATAAGGATCAAATGAAATTTCAATTCCAGGGGGCACCCTTGCAATCCATGGTCACAACCAGTGGAAAAAACATGACAGACACCAATATCGGGCAAGTCGATATTGATGAGTTTACGCGAAGGGTCAGGATTGACCTTAATATAAACAATGCAAAGTTGATCAGAAGTAGTGGACTTGCCAAAGCTGCAGGTTTCCTACCCGCCTTGGTGGCCCCTTAGCTGGTAATGGCATGCTGGGAGGTGTACCAAATTGAAACAAGAACCATTGTGAATAGAGATGGCAACATACTGGCTGACATGTCCCCTCTCGGGATAACTCAAACCTTCCACATCCCCGCCTTCGAAAGCATGCAGACCCCAACCATGGAGGAGTGCAAAGAATTATGGGATTAGGATCCCATAAGGTGCAAGAAACTGATCAACCAATATTGGTTGAAAGATAGGCGGGCCAGTGCTGGAAAAGTCCCTCAAGAGCTCTACCACAATGATTTCTTTGAGGACTATCACAACTTGGTCACCCTACTAACCATAGTAATGGGCCTTCCTATTGCGGCCTTCTTCCAAGAATGGATGTTGTATTTTGTCGAACAGATTCTCCATGGGGATGAAGCTGCATTCTATTGGGGAGAAATAATCAGCAATTGCTTTCATGAACAGTTCGTCAATGTGAAAAAGACATCCAAGTTCTACATGACGTCCTAGCTGGTCGACATTATCATGGATTGTCTGCAATGCCCAATGAGGCACCAGGAAGAGAGCTCAAATCCTATGACAAATACCCGCAGCTACGGTACCGAAATTTCAAAAGGGACTACTATAGGGTAAATGATGCTTTTATTGCCTACATCATTTGGTCTCTTGGCGATGATTTTGAGAGAAGCATCCCTCACAGTGCTAGGGACCTTCTCAAGCACTATGCCTTCCTGCTCATAGAATTTCGCAAGTTTACCTACATTCGCACCCAAGGGTTCGCAGAAAGGCCAAATAAGCTGCCCGGGTACCCTAATGACCGGATTATACTACTGGAACTAACTTGGCAGCTGCGGTATATACACCACATTCTGAGTAGTAAACATCTGGTAGGGACCCCTTATCCCCTCAGACTTGGCCAGGGGCTATGTCAAATTCATACTTCCCAATGCACGGGCAACTCAGAGAAGGAGTTTGCCAAATACCACTTTAGACAGCATACAACTCGGCCGCGGATGGACCCATATGGTCATATTAGAAAGGCACTTGGACCAGAGTATGCCCACCTCCACCACGTTGAGGACTTTTGGGCCAATTTGCAAGGACGAATTTGAAGTGCGGATACGACATTACATGCGTATGATTGCATACTTTGTGAAAAGGGTGAACTTGTGTCCAATTCCAGATCAACTTGAAGAAGATGAGAGCACGATGATCGACCCAAGGTTTAGCGCCATTGCAAATCTGTCGTTGCCTTTAATTGATTGGGATGAGAAAGAGGTTGATGAACTCAACATTCTCACCAAGCCCATTGAGGCTCGAACAAAGGCATGGATTGACAGGTAGATCGCTCGACTAAAGCAACAAGGAGTCACTTTGACATTCAAGGGACTCGAAAATGAGCCTAGTAGTTCTGATGGTGGGGCGGCTGCCACTACAACTAGAGAAACATCCAGATCCCCACCATCTGTCAATTCAAAAAAGAGAAAGGAGACTGATGATCCGCAACTTAACCCAAAGGTGTACACCAGAAAGGCCTACAGAGGGCGAGCCTCCTAAGAAACATAAAAAAACGGGCAACGTTACTGAGATGCCTGTAATACCGGAGGATCGACTCCTCGAGGGTAAGGAGATGGAGACTGACCCACCAAGGTCTCCACCCGCTTCATCTGCTGCTGCAACCGATGTTGCTATTGCCACCATCCCACCCACTTCACTTGCAATATCCACTTCTTCTCCGCCTACGGTAGACATTTCTATCCACCTCGCCTTCGCTTCTCCGATCGTGCAGGTCGTATCAATGGATTCATCCTCCGCCACAACCTCATCAATCTCGTCATCCTCCATGTCTCCTTCCCTTCCACCCACTTTATCTGCTATTGCAATGCCTACCTTCACTCTCCCAGAGTCCTTCGTCAAGTATATGCAAAATGTGCCATTTGAACTTTCAGGAATGCTTGCAAATCCAATGGTGCAAGCTGCAATCGCCCAGGCAATGGTTAATGCCCTAACTCTCCCTCCTCCTACATAACCA
This sequence comes from Sequoiadendron giganteum, assembly GCA_007115665.2. Lineage (NCBI taxonomy): Eukaryota > Viridiplantae > Streptophyta > Pinopsida > Cupressales > Cupressaceae > Sequoiadendron > Sequoiadendron giganteum. The sequence goes on along the minus strand of CM021110.1, from coordinate 162,750,252 downwards.
CCTAGAATGGAGGCTACTATGCAAATCTCGGATGAGCTCAAGTGACGAAAACTAGAGGCAACAAACTGGCTGGAAGATGAGGAATTTGTATATCATGAGCACCCAATCTATGAACACCGGGTGATCGATGAGGTGGCCTATGAATATTCCAGTGAGGACAACGAAGGTCATGGAAAAAACATAATCCAAGAAACAGCTGATCCAGAGCTCGATGCGGAGTGGAACAAGCAACTTAAGGAGATCAAAGACAAAGAGGCTAAAGGACAGCTTACGACCGAAGAGAGAGTTGTTGTTCTAGGTACTGAGGGCAGTCGGTCTCCTACGGAAAGACATGATCAAACCCCAGAGCATGATGAAGAAACATTCTTCCATGAAGATGAACAAGAGGATAAACCTGAGGAAGTTGAGCATGACCAAGATACAGAAGAAAAGAGTGTTGAAAGTGAAGACCACTCTAGCAAGCACCTACTCACCAAATCTCTTGCCAAATGTATAATGCTCATGCAAGATTCTGATGAGGAGAAGGAACATGCAAGAATTGAGTAAGAGGCCCTTAATGTCAAAGCCATTGAACTTAGGGTTGAGGATAGCCAAGATCAATGTGAATCACCCAAGGAAGGACTCCCGATGCCCGATTGGCTAGAAAGGCAACTCGAAAAGAGAACTTCCACCCTAAAGGATCCAAAAGCAAGATTGGAGGCAATACTAGCTAGAGCTCAGATTAGCACCAAGAAGGAGAAGAAGCCAATAATCAGATTGAAGGTAACGATGGATGCCTCTGGATCTAGGGAAATGCAAATAGCTACGTCGGTGGTTGGAGAACAAGGAATAAGCTATAACGTCTCCACCATTGACTTGGGAGTAGCCACCAGGGAACAAAAGGTCAACCACCTCCAGAATCGGTCGCCATAGTGGTGCACCTTATCGAGAAGGATAAGGTTTCAAAGGAAGAACTCAAAGCACAGGTGTCTGATCTGATGACCTACATTCAACAATGGTCATCTCCCGATGAACAGCTACCACATCGTCAACCCCGTCGCAGTTGCTATCCCAGGAATAGATCAACAAGCTAGAAAGAAGGAGGAACTTGGATAAAACCATGAAAAATTGGTTTCGGTAGGTCTTGGACATGGGAAATGCGGGCATCAATTTGGTTGTCCGAACAACAAAAAAGTTCCTAGAAATGCAAACATCTCTTGAAGGCACAAGTTGGATATGCGAAGAGTTCCCAAAGAAGTATAAGGTTGCCTACCCAAAAATCGAGGCTATCCTCGCACTGCCAAGTGAGGTCTAGGAAAAGGACCTTGCCTTCAAGGATGATGATCATTGGTTAATGGATGTGTGGAAAATGGACTTCAATCACCGAAAGGAGAGGCTGGAACAAATCCTAGAATGAGTAATTCTGGATATTGAATGGGCCAAGGAGGCCGGAGGGGATTGTTTTCAATACCTCAAGCTGATGACAGGGTACGAGGTGCCGGCTGTCAGGATCAATCCGGAGAGCATAAGACTTCACTTCCAAAAGAGAATGGAAGATGGGATGTCAGCCGAGGTTACCACATAATTTATGAGCTTTTCTGCCCAAGCCTTTGCCCGGTCTGAATTGGTCAGGGACCACGTTGCCAAATATGACGAAGACTAGGAAAAACTCGTAAACAATTCCATAGAATGGAGTTATCAAGTGTTAAGATCTGACATCATTGAGGTCGACAAGCTTCGACCGATGATCTTGAGATTCATGGAGTATGCGACTTTGAAGAAGCATGAAGGCAACCCTATCATTGATGAATAATTTCTGAAAGAATAGCTGCAGTAAAGAGCAATCATAAAAAAAGCAAAATGCTACAGTGCTGCCACTAGAAGACAAAACAGGGAAAAGATAAAAGATGTTTTTAAAATGTAATATATTTGGGGGTAGGTGAGACCCTGCTGTAAAGTGAATCTTGGCCACTCATTTTTCTTTTTGAAAACTATAAATAGGGGTATCATCCTCTCATTTTAGGAGAGTTGAGTTGTTGTAAAGGCATGCTGCAAAATTTTTAATAGAAATACATTGACTTGGTGCATTTCTGGATTTCTTCTCATGTTGCATGATTCTTCTCCCATAAGTTAAAGTTTCCATTAGGTTTGTTTTTTTGTTCTAGTTTCCTTTTTAGCTGTTCTTGGTAGATTTAGTAATGTTGTCTTTGGTTGTGAAGACCCCTGCTGTGTGTATGCTTTTTTTGTCCATATTTTTAGTCATTTACTGCTGGTAGGTGACTGTGCAAAGTTAGTCTGGACTATGATCTTATAACTTCTCTTTGAACTTTATCTTTATTCACATCTATATGGAGAATGAATGATGAAATATCTGCAGTTCTTAAAAGATAGCATAGATTTCATGATACTGTGAAACTTCTAGTTAAGTGAAATTCTGTTTTGAAAAAATTGTTCACAGCAGGAACCTCCACGATCATTGTTCATCGGTAGTTGTAGGTCCAAGAACCTTCTCTCTTCCTTGCCCTTTTTCCTTTTTTTAAAAATAAATAACCTATGCTAAGGTTCATTGCACATTTTAGAGCCAAATTCAATGATAAGATGGAGTTCACGACTGTTGTTTGAACCTGCAACAAAAGTGCAATAATTTCCTATCCAAAGAACTTCATTCGTAGATCTGATTCTCCTACAACTTTGAGTCATGTAAGACCGCCTTGTGATTCCAACAAATCACATCATACATCAATTGATATATTCCAAGCATCGTCATGACCTGACATCCGAAAGACTTTGGGATAGTGTTCTGGAATTTGATTGTCGAAGATTGTCTTTCAAGAGAGGTAATGCACCTACGCATTGCCTGTGTTGAGAAGTGCATAAAAACACCATCAACATGATTTTTCTTGGGGCTCTTGAATTTGTCTTAGGGAGATTAGAGGGAAAGCTTGGAAGAGGAAGATTTGTGCCCTTTCTCATCACATCCTTCCTAATTTTGTATTGAGGTAGGATCACCATACCATTTTGCTCCTTTGTGTTTCAATTTGCACTTGTTATGTTTATGTAATGGTGTGTTTGCAACTCTTTTCCCTTAATCTTGTTTTTGTGGTTGTTTTTGTTGGAAAAAAGGGTTGTAATGGGATAGGCTCACACAAATTTGGGTAGAGCATCCCAAGTTGGGGATGGTTGGAGTAGGAACCTCCATGGGGACATGTTATTCCTCCTTAGAAAGGAGAGGTTAAAAGATGGGTATGAGTACCCATATGTTTTGTGAAATGTGAAGGGAGGCTTGGGTGGATAAGGAAATATGAAGAAGGGTTGCTTGTGAAGGGTTGAAACTTTGTAATGGTTGATTATGGTGTTTATTTCTTGAGTACCCAAAATGGAGTGCATAGTCCACCCTCCATTCCCCATTTTGTGTTCATAATGAACTCTTTGTTATGTGAAATTTCCCTTGGGTGGGTGTGTATATGTTCTATGAGTATTTTGCGTGTTAAATGTATTTGGCTTGCATGAATATACCTGGTTCCCAAAGTGTCTCCTAGCTCGGGGGTGGTTGGTTTTCCAACCAAAGGTTGGGAGGTGAGCTTCCCATTGGCCTATAGAAAAAAAATTCTATGTATTTTTGCAGATTGGAGAAAGTTAAACAGTTCTTGGAACAACCATGTTACTTGTGGGTAAAGATGGTGTTATTATGTCAAAGTAAATCTGCCCTTTTGAAGTTGAATGTCAACGCATTGAAAGGCTGTTGTAAAGTGTCTATGTGTAAACCATCTTGGTGGAAAGTGTTGGGTTGTTATTTTCAAAAGAAATTAACCACGTTGGCTGAAAATTTTAAGTCCTTATTAAGATGTTGTAAGAAAGAAAGTGAACTTGTATTGTGCTCTTGAAAGGAAAAAAAATTTAGTCTGATGTGTAGAAGAAAGTAATGTCTAATTTTATGTTTGGATGAGGAATTATGTTATTTCAGTTGCAATTTCTAGAAATAAAACAGAGTATTACTATAGAGTAGTTATCCACTCAGAGCGCAATGGAGAAAGAGCTTGCTATTGTATCATTGAAATAAAGTGTAATACTTTGTTTATTTAGTTTTATAGCTTCATATACAAGTACTCTTTTGCTGTCAAGAATCTATTTTTAGTCGAACTTTTAAATCTGCATTTCTTTTATAAAATACAGGGGTATGAATTATGTTCTTGTGAGCTTTGTGCTCTTGAGTTATGATTCTGTATATTTAGGAGGAAGCTATTACTCTGTTGTGTAACGCAAAATAAATTATAGAAAAAGAGACACTCAGGATTCTAGTATGTTCTGGTTGTAATCTGAAATACCCGCAAGGAGTTATTCAAAAATAATTAGGGGAGGGTCAGATTTATTTTTTGACCTGGAAATGAATGTGTAGTTTCAGTTGGAAAATATTTCCATTAGGCAGATTTGTTAAGTTTAATCTGTTGTTTCTATGGCTTTACATAGTTGGAAGATGAAAGAGGAATGTATATCATAATATGTTGTTTAGTTTAAAGAAAAAAACAGAGGAAAATGTACATATATAAATGTAAGATCTGGTTCTATAGAGAAGACTAGATTTTTGTTTGGCTCATAAGCTTTATGTAATAGTGAGTGCAAAAATGATTCAATAATAATGTAGGGAATTACATGCGCTGTAAAGCAAATGTTGCTTTTAAAATCTCCGCTCTTGTGTGAATAGTATAGTTGCAAGAGAAAAGATTTATACACCCGCTCCTTTCAGTTTTACATTGATAGAAGTTGTTTGAAATTTTGACAAAATAAACGGTAAGAATTTGCATTAAATTATAGGCAATGAAATCATAAATATATGAATACATTTTATTGTGTTTTTGCAATATCTGTAGCTTAGATATATTATAGAAAAGCTTAGAAAAGCCATGTTACTTTCATAATTCAAATGTAAAGTATTTTAGTATAAAATCGAAACAGCGTGAAGATTACTTAGATCTCACTTTTATATTCCTCAATATAAAGCTCTTCCTGTGCAATACAGTATTGAAAGCTAAAATAAAATAAATTGGAAACTAGCATGTAAGATAGTTTTAAATAGGTCAATAAAAAAATTACCTCCAAATTTTACGCTAGGGTTCACCCCTTCCTCCCACGTAAGTGATGCTTTTTTTCTTTCTATTATTTAGAACACCTTATATCTCATGTTTAGGTGCTCTTTAAAATAAACAGAAGGGAATGTATTCCCATCCCTTTAGGAAAGATTCTTGTAATTTAAATAAGGGAATAAGGAGGGATTTTAAACACCTAATATAAGGGGTTCTTTAAAAAAAATAAAATAAAAATAAAATAAAATATATCTTTATTTATATTCTTTCTTTCTCCCCCTTGGAAAATTAGTAATATGTAAATGTAAAGAAATTTAGAATGTAATTATTTATGTAATTTAATATTTTATTCTTATAATTTTTAAATTTATTTTTGCATTAAATAAATAAATATATCTTTTATATATTTATATATTTTAATAATTAAGTTAATAATAATTTAATATTAAGAATAATAATAAATAAGTTGGAAATTTAATCATTAATGTGTAGGTTTAAAATATTTTAATTAATTTCATATTAAATTTTGTGAGGAAATGTTTCGTGTGGTTTTCAATAATATCGTCAAGATGGCTTTAGGGGTAGGGCTTGCAATCAAAATAAGGTTGCATTAATTAAACCTTGCTTCTATCTGGAAATTACTTATACTCAAATATTTGACCCCGACCTTTCTCATGATTGCTTGATGGTATGTGTGATGTCATCACACATACCTGCTCATCTTAATACCCAACTCTCACCCTTGGGTGACCTGTTGTTGATACCATTGCATGGGAAATGTCATCTGATACATGTGGTACATCGTCATGTTGTGCATGGTTAGTGTAACGATAGAAAATTTACAAGCATGCGTAAAAAAAAAATTGTTAGTTGTGGTTTTGCCCAAGTGTAAATTATGGGCATTACATTGGGAAATGGGATCATGTTCACACTTTGATCAAAAGGGTATGGGCATATGTCTTGTATTGAGTGTCTTTTCGTGGTACCCTTTTGCATGTCAAGAAGTTGTTGCTGAAGATTTTGCATTTGATGAGTTAAGGCGGCCACTGGATCTACGTTTGGGGGATTAGTTTAAGTCTTTTTAGGTTCTGCTTTCAATTAATTTACATCAAAGTCATCGAGCAATTTGACACCTTGTTTAGCCAGAATTAAAAGGTATTTTTCTCCATCTCTTTCAAAAATATTTTCGAGGAATTTGTGAAAGTTTGGATCTTGATGAGCTTGTTGGACGTCTTCCTCATTTATTTCTTCAGTTTCAGGTGTGTGAAATTTATGGAATGGATTTTCCTCAGCTTCAGCCATGGTGTTTTGAGTTTCAAGTTCCTTTTCCTTGAGTTTTTGTCTTTGTGATCTTGTTTGAATGAGCATACAAATGATGAAGATTGGCTAAGCATTTGATCGTTGTTGGGGAGTGCCAAAAGGACAAATTAAGTCTGATTACACAACGTTCATTTCAGGATGAAGGATGATGAATCCTGATGGTGAAACTCAGTTGCTAACCAGAGATAGATGTGATGATGAGGTAATTTTAGATGTTTGATCAAAGCTTAGGTAAAGGATTTTCACTTGTAAATGCTAGTTTCAACAAGTTTAAGACTCTGGGGTATGAAGAGGAAGGGTCATGAGCTGAAAGGAATCCTCAATTCTGGTTCAAACTAGTGAACAAGGGATAAATTTAGCTCTTTATTTTTTGAATTTACTGGATGTGCCAAAATAGTACACAGATGCGCTAAAACATAGATATTCTAAGGAAATGGTAGGGATGCGCTAAACGATGGCTGGTATGCACTGGAACAATCAATGTATGCACTAGAAGAATGGATGGATGCGCCAGAACAACAAATGGATGCGCTAGAGAAAATTGTATATGCACAAGAATAGCAATTATATGCACTAGAACAACAAATGGACGCGTTAGAGAAAACCTTATATGCACCAGAACAGGGAAGGGATGCGTGAGTTTGAAAAATGTTCTCTGTTTTTGACAGTTTGATTGATTTTCTCTATTTTCTGATAGGGAATTTGATTTTTTGGTTGGATGTTCTCCTAAATCAATGGTTGTACATTTCTATGTGTGCTGTTTGTTTTAAAAACACATATGTAAGACACATCAATCAAGTACAATTCCTAAGGCTGTGTAGGACAGTATTTAATGGATTTCCACTTGGATTTTACTCCAGTTGTGCTTACTTTTAGCGGATGATTAGAGGCTTGACCACATTGGCTCCCCCTTGCATTGCACTCACTTCTCGGGTCAACCAAGCCTTAGTTCTCATGAATCTCCCATGACAAACTTCTCATCTCTACTAAAAGCCACAAGAATATTGGATGACTTCAAAGGTTATACCTCTTGCACCAACAAATAGAAAATGGATTTTGGCATACTATAACAAAAGGGTTCTAGTATAGGAATTTCGTTCGTGGGGGATCATCCATAAGACAAGAGGCCATTGTTGTCCTTCTTGTCGAAACAATACTCGTGATACTTGAATTTTCCTTAAGTACCCACACTTATATACTGGGTGGAAGTCTCTCGGCTTTAGTGTGTTCCCAGTTGGGTCATTCCCTTGGGGTGATTACCTCTTTTCCCAACAAGGTAGGCCCTCTAAGGATTAAATTTCAAAAAGAAAAATAATGGGTTTGGCTTTTTGGTCACCCAGTTAAGGGGAGAGCATATGCCTACCATTCAACAATCACAACAGACATGGTGTTCATTTTCCTCTAATTAAGCTATGTTCCTAACTTAATCAAAAGAAACAATAATAAAATCCTTGCAATCAAATGTTAGTAGTTTCAGATTAGAAGTCTTTGATAGCATTTATCAATTTCAACAAGGTCTCTGTCAGCGTTTGAAATTCCTACAAAAATAGAGAATAAAGATTAGTCCTCAGAATTTTAATTTTTTGCAAAATAAATCAAATGTGCCATAACAGATATCAGATGCACTAAAAGATCACACATATGCGCCATAAAAACTTATGTATGCATTAGAATAGTCTATGTATGCACTAAAAAGACCCCCTTTATGTGCCGAAAGATAGTATGGATGCACTAAACAAAAAAAATTATGCGCCATAATAGTGTTCGGATGCGCCAGAGAAAGTTTCGTATGCGCTGAAAGAACTCATGGTCGTGCTAAAAGATTTCATGTCTGAACCTATAAAACACACTTTTCCAGAAAATGTTAAAAACAGGGGTCAGGCCCCATGGTGGGCGCCAATTTATGTGTGCTATAAATACATGAGTAAGTAATCAAAACACACAAGAAATGAGACGTATTACATTAGAGAATCGAATCACAAAATTAACCAAATTCAAAACACAAACAATTTCTAAAAACGTTTCATTGTTTCATATCTCTAAGGATTCCTTCGAATCACAATGGCTCTCAGATTTTACTGTGCCCTATGACTTTAGAATGACAACGTAGAGAATGGATGCTGCAAAATGCAAGAATCCTAGTTCCTACATGATTTGACAAACTATGTGATTAATGCCATGATGATAAAATAAGAATGTTGCAATGATAAAATGAGGATTATTCTATGCTACGAATGTTGTGGTATAATGACTGCAAGGAAACTATTATGATAATGGTAGTGCATTTACTAAACTAAGACATGATTCTAAACTAATATGATAACCAAAATTCTAAATGCTAAAATGCTTCCAACTCTAAATTCTCTCAAAATGCTCTATCGCTCTCAAATGATTTCTGCAAAGTAAGTTTGCTTCAAGATGTGTTCTGAAATGTTGGAGCATGATGCTATATTTATAGGATTTTCAAGGCATATTGTGATGTAGCATGATTCAACGACTAGGATTATGATCTAGAGAGATTGATGGTGGAGGAATAAGAAGTTAGAGAGAATCATGGAGATGGTTCCCTCTAATAGAACGCCTTGCCAAGTGTTTAAGAGAATCAAAGGGAGGAAGAAGCCATGTGTCTTCAATCTTGTTAGGAGTTTGTTGATGGAAATTCCCATTTTACAAATTAGAAATGTAATGTAGATTTTCTGGGGATTAATGCTATAGCTACATAGATTAAAATGATCAAGTCTAATCTAACAAATAATCTAAATAAAAACAACAAAGAACGAGTAAATGAACATGAATAAATCAAAACAAATAATTGAAAAGATCTCACCGAATATGCGTCCACTCCTTTGAATTATCTCGATTACCCTTCTCCATTTTGTTGTTTCAATATTCTTGCCCTCAGATTTTTAGTATTGATGCAAGCATAACCTTGCTGAATGTCTAAGCAAAATATCGAAGATAAGTTTCTTCTCAAAAGTGTATTGATTTCGGGAGGAGGAATAATGATAATGACATAGCATTTTATAGATTTTGGGTTTTCGAACGATCAACTCAAATTCAAAAAGAGATCGATGGACGAGATTGATGAATGTCATGCGATGTGAGTTATGTGTCAGATAGAACGTTTATAAAAGATTGCAAGATAAAGATTAAATTAGAATGATAACTTAATCTTGCATCAAGACTATTCGAAAATAGAAAGAACATGAGTTCAAGATTAAATAATCAATTTAATCTTCAGTTAAGAGTCTTCAAAAATAGAAGAAATAGACTTTGAATGTCAAAGACAAAGTTAGAACTCGAAGAATAAAGATTTCGAATGCATACATGAATTAATTAATTAAATAAAGATATTTATTTAATAAACGCTTTCATGCATATGAGTTAGAACTAATTAACTGACTAATTGTGACAGAGAGTCCTCTCACAGAGACGGTCAGATACCGAACCCAGAGATAACTGGCGGATTTAAAATAGATCTTGAGTCAGAAGGTGAGTGAATGATTTAGATATCTGAACAAAAAAAGAATGTGACATAAACAATTAAAATATGAATTAAATGTTAATTTAATTCAACATTTGAAAATGAAATGAATTAATTAAATAAATAATGCAATTTATTTAATTGACTGTTGAAAAGGTGGAATTGAATAATTAAATAATAAATATTTAATTATAGTTGAAAAGGTTAAATTGAATAATTAAATAATAAATATTTAATTATAGCTGAAATATGACAAAGGGATAATTAAATAATAAATTATTTAATTAAGAAGGAATAATTAACTAGTTAGCGACATAATTAAATAAATATGATTTATTTAATTAATCAAGTTGAATAAAGGTTATAATGAATTAATTAAAAAGGAGTATTTAATTAATAGAGGAAAGATATGTTAGAAAGGGTAATTAAATAATTAACATTATTTAATCATGACCATGGATAATAGAAAATTATATCGAAAGTGGTACTCACAGGCCTAGACTAATTTTCGGTGTCTACAGTTTGCCCCTCTTTGATACAATGTTGTTATGCCATTGTGTCAAAGAAAATATGCCCCGATTGTGCCCCAGCATGAAATAGGTTAGGGTATGCCTCTTCGGGAAAATTGACAAAGTTTTGAAAAATTTCAAAAAAATCAAGAAATATTCTCGATAAGTCAATTTGATGGTCAGAAATGCTATGGAGTTGACAGAATTGAATTTGGATGTGTTATGGACATGTATTGGTCATTAAAGTTGGAAGGCTAAGCGGCCAATAGATAAGGTCAGAAGAAATGCCACCCAAACCCTAGGTATAAATAGGAATTAGGTTGAAAACCAATTCATTTGCACCCGGAAGAGTTGAAGAACTTGAGATTTTGCTCTGAGTATTGGACGAAGATGGCTCCCATTCCATACGCTTTGCATCGAGGTTATCGGATCCGGACCTTCAGATGGCCAGTCGACACAAGACCACTGGTATGTACCCCAAAACGAGCTTTTGAAATTTCATTTTGCACGTAGTTTTAGGCATGTAAATTTTAATTCGCAAATGGGGTCTTTCGGGATCAACACATATGCTATCGTACGCAATGCATTTGCTTGTGAAACGATGCATATGTTAAATCACGGTTAGGCCAAGATAGGTCATTTTAGGTATGCAAAACAAATGTTAGAAAATGCACCGCATTTGTGGTTTGGAAACACATTTACATTTAGGATAAACGCATGTAGGATAATGCACCACATATGATATTTTGAAATGCATATGCATTTGGATGGGTAGGTTAAATAATGCACCGCATTTGCATGGTAGGAACACATTTGCATGTAGTAGAAAATGGAATGAATTTGTTGAACGCATATGAAAGTAGTGATGCAAATGCTTAGTGTTGCAACAAATTTTTATGCATGCACCGCATTTGCGATAGTGAGCCATATTTGGCTGGAAAATTTTTGGAAAAATAAAATCTAAGTAAAAACTTGAAAAACTTGACATCATGGTTGAAATGTAGGTTGTATTAGATCCGATCTATACCCGGGAGACACATCCCGATACCTTCGAGTTGAGATCTCGGTTGGTCAGTGCGGAGACACGGCTATTGTGGAGAGTCAGTCTTCATCATGCTCTTGCGATGCCCACAATTCGGGCAAATAGAGGGATGCTGACTTTGTTGTGCGAGTGATGGAATTCAGAGACATTGTCGTTTCATCTGCTGACTGGGGAGGCTATAGTGACATTAGAGGATGCCTACAGGATTCTGAGACTTTCTATCAGAGGAGAGTGATTGATGTATGATACCCAACGCGGATTTAGTGAGCTTTCCAGATTCTATCAGTATGATGATATTAGTAGACTAGGTATTGAGCATTATGAGATCAGGTGGCAGATGTTGGCAGATAGGTATGAGAGGATTGACTGTATCCTATGCACATTGATAGGAGGTATAGTCCTTCTAGACTGGCGAGGTCATGGTTTTCTTGTCAGGTGGGGAGAGATGTTGGTGGGGATGTTGGAGAGAGAGACTATGTATGCCTGGGGTCTGTGCTTATTGGGCATGTTATACTTCCACTTACATGATATAGTGTACAGAGATGCATAGTCAATGAGTTGTGGGACGACTTTGCTGATGGTTTGGGCGTGGGAGAGGATAGTTGTGTTTCGTCCTTCGGTTACTATAGAGCAGGAGGTTAGATTTCCATATGTTTTCCGGTATATGGGAAACATTACTTAGAGCCATGTCAGAGATACAGGATTTTGGAGACATGCACTAGATATATTAGACCAGTTCACTTGGAGGCCATACATGGACTGTGAGAGATGGTCTGATGAGGATGAGCATTTGACTTTCTATAGGTAGACACAGTACCTGATTGGGAGGATTGTTTCGAGTGTTCATATTATTGAGAGACACTTGCCAGAGTGGGTTTTGAGACAGTTCGAGGAGGTTCAGGATGAGCCTAGAGGTAGAGAAGAGTATTATCATTCATCCAGAGAGGTTCCACATTGGGTCCTATGATTCTAGTAGCTACTACAGAGGCAGAGATATAGGCTTTATAGCCATTACAATGGGGTTGGAGAGACGGAGTAGCAGATCCAGGAACTACAGTTGCATATGACACATGGTGGGTAGAGCATCGTCCTGTTTCATATACAGATCTGGATTAGCTGACACTAGTTGAGAGATGAGGTACAGGGTCGAGAGGATGGCATAGAGGGAGAGGTGGTGGTAGAGGTGGTGGTAGGGGTGGTGGTGATGATGGTAGAGGTGGTGGTGGTAGACGAGGATAGAGAGGTCGGAGAGGTGGATGAGTAGGTGGACTATCACCTATTCGAGAGGCAGAGGTGGAGGATGTACTGATGATGGACCTCAGAGGTGGAGTAGAGGCATAGGTTGGGGATGAGCATGCTACTGAGGAGGCAGTAGCAGAGGAGCATGCAGAGGTAGAGATGGGCAGAGAGGACCCAACAGAGGATGAGGAGGTAGACATGGATATTGATCCCCTTGGTATGCTAGCAGGCTATGGGGAGGATGCCATTGAGGAGGAGATACCTATGGAGGAGCAGGAGAGAGAGCTCCAAGATTGGATTGTTGAGGGGAGACGGGATGAGGAGGCTCCTATAGATAATGATAGGGAGGCTTTGGAGGAGAGGTTGAGACTGGTTATAGCAGAGCTAGATGCCATGCGAATAGAGAGAGACAATGTTCGTATGGAGAGAGGCAATGCACTCATGGAGAGAGATCAGGCCATAGCTCGAAGATAGGAGATAGAGCAGCAATTTACAGAGGTCAGACGCCTTTGCAGTGGCACTTCATTTGATGGTATGGTACACGAGTTAGTCAGATCAGTAGAGAGAGCTACTTATTATAGGGATTTATATGAGGCAATGGTGCCAGTAGAGAGACGAGCTCCTAGCTTTTCAGAGGTTCGCAGCCAGAGATCACAAAGCAGGAGTCAGACTAGGACACAAAGTACAGAGGGTGTGGTAGGACCACTGAGGACAGGTCCGTATGATAGGCCTTCCACCTCACAGAGAGTACCTCTAAGGCAGTTTCCACCACCTTCACCACATGATAGTAGTGGTAGTGGGACACGTTAAGACTGTTATATATGTAGACATTGTATTTTGATTAGAGACCCTACGAGCTCGTTTTCATTTATGGATACATTCTGACATTGTATTGTGACACGTTATTTTGAGCGATATATATGATTTTGGTGGGTTCTAAATGATATGCAATTCTATGTTATGGTGATGCATTGCTTCTATATGATTATGTTTCCTAGATGATGTATGTATATGTGTTATGAATGAATGTTTCTACATGTGATGAGTTTATGTAGTCTATGGTGTTATGGATGTCTTTATTTACTTATGATAATGGAATGCAATGTTCTATATGATAATATTTATATGTGATGGTGAAATGTACATGTAATGTTTCCATTATGTATCTTATGATGATGGAATGCCTATTATGCAATGATCTCACAAATATGTAATGAAGATGTTAATGCAATGTAACTATATGAAATATTTATAGAAATTATGCATATGCAGATTATCTAATGTTTTTGTTGTGTCACAGGACTTTATCATTATGTCGAAGAAGAGAAATGTTAGCGTGGATAATTCTAGAATGTTAATAAGAAACAACGAAGGTTGATTGATTGAAAAACATATGATCTTCGATATTTTGCCAGATATGCTATGCTTGCTTCTTTTTTTATCATCATTGGGTGGGACATGACACAAATGGATAGTACACACCATGATATGAGATAGACCATAGTGTACAAACTCATCCATCTACGAAAAAAAGACAGTCATAGACAAGGAGTGTCTTAACTCATACTAAGGACAGATTGCCCCAGTCGTTTTGTCGAGACAAACCACAGACGACAAACAAATAAAAGATGGGTCATGAGACGTCATTGCTCCTCTAAATCCTTGATAGGACATCCTTGAGGGAACTAGTAACATGACTCAAAAACCAATGTTAAAAAGACAGTTGACAGATAGCAACCAAAGAAAAATAGTCTTGAGACATCCTTGCCTCTCTAAATCCTTCAAGGGACATCCTTGAGAAAGCTAGTAATCGGATTGATTCACAAATCGATAAAAAGATAAGACAAAATAAGATATAAAGTCATAAATCCAAATAAAATTATTCGCCAAAACTTGATCTTGTGGGATTGTTTGATTGTTTGATGTTTGACATAGCGTAATACGAGGGATGACACATATCGCAATAAGACGTTGAGTCTAGTTTCGACTTGGTGACTATCTGTGTAAGGCATGACAAAGCCTGGTTTTAGAAAGACACGTGTCATATAAGACGTTGGAGCCTGATGACGTTGATTCAAGAAGCTACATGAGGCTATGAAAATTTGACGACATCTATTGACAAGAAAGACATATCTTGCTAAGACATAGGTTGATCGCTTTGACAATGTGATTGATATTGACTTGATGAACATTTTGAGATGTTGCCTTGTTGATGCATGACTTGTTTTGATTCCTTGACTGATTAAAAGTGTGTGTGTGTATTGAGCATGTATGACTTGAGATGATACCCTAAAGGACTGACCTAATGTGGCCTTGGGGGCTCATCAATTGATTAGCCTTGCCTACGTTGTACACGTAGAGACCTCGTAGTTCGACCAAACTTTAACTAACATAACTGACTAAAGATATGTATTTAAGCTGATGATATGGAACATGTGTGATAGTGAATGTGAAAGAACCCTATTAGACTGACCTAGTGCAGTCTCAGGAGCTCATCAATTGATTAGCCTTGCCTACATTGTACATGCAGAAACCTTGTAGTTCGACACGACCAATGACTTTGAATGTACAAAGAGTCATGATTTTTAATGTGTGTGATACATGACAAACCTAGACAGACAGACCTAATGCCTCGGGGGCACATCGACTGATGGCCTTGCCTATGTCCACTCACAGAGGCAACGTAGTTCGACTATGTCTACGACTAACTTAACATGACCGACTTGACTCTATTTTTTTGGGATTTTCTGACATGTTTTGATTTTTTTTGTGTTTTTGAAGTTTTCTATTGTTTTTGGATTTTTTTTTTCAGGACATTTTCCGATGGTGTAATGTTATGTACAAGGTCCTCATGGCACAAAATAAGGATTTTCCCCCAGTCGGGAATAAGACATGTGAGATGGAGTGGGGAATGTGACAGAATAGACTTGATGTCAATTGTTCCAAGCAATGGATAGGACAACCATTTAATATGAGGGATGATGAAAAAGAGTGTGATTGGAATGATGGTAGACGAAAGAGTGAGTTTGACTACACATGGTGCCTGTTTGCTAGTTTTTCACCAAGGTACATATCCATAGCGCCACTGAAGCAGTTTTCACTATTGGATGGATTATTTCTCTTTACTTTTTTGTTTTGTTTTTCCAATTTTTTTGGTGTTACAAAGACGCCTGTTTGCAAGGTTTTCATCAAGGTAACCATTTTTTATTTTTTTATTTTTTTGTATTTTTTGGGTTAAGACAAAGACTCGCAAAAGCTACGCATAGAACCTTTTTAGATGTAGGCTATTGATTGGTGACAAAAGTGGCTCTCCTTCAAGAGTAGAGAGTTGGTACGCTCCTGATCCAAAATCTTCTGTGACAATATAAGGCCCTAACCAGATAGGTTCAAACTTTCCTAGTTTTTCTCGTTCAGCTTGATTCTTGGGATTCTCCATTAAAACCAGGTCACCAATGTCAAAGTGTCTATTGAGAACTTTCCTATAGCTTCGAAAAAGATGATTATGATATTCTTGCAAATGGTCTAGTGCTTTCTGTCTTCATTCATCCAGTAATTCTAGCTCTTGTAATCTGGATACACGGTATTCTTCATCATCAATGTGACCTTTCAAGGATACCCTCAGGGAAGGAATTTCAACCTCAATAGGTAAGATAGCTTCAGACCCAAATACTAGGGAGTATGGAGTGGAGCCAGTGGGAGTATGGATGCTTGTGCAGTAAGCCCATAAGGTAGGATTAAGCTGTAGGTGCCAGTCATGACCAACATCATTAACAGTCTTCTTTAGGATTCTAACAATGGTTTTATCAGATGCCTTGGCTTGGCCATTACCTTGTGGGTAATATGGGGTGGAAAAATGATGTTTGATATGCAACTCTTCACACAGATGGCGTACTTCTTGTTTTTTGAATGGGCAACCATTGTTTGTGATAATGGATTGGGGCACACCATACTGACAAATGATATAGTTTAGGATAAACTTGGATATTTGCGTGTCGGTGATGTAGGTCATGGGAATAGCTTCAATCCATTTGGTGAAGTATTCGGTGGCGGTTATGATGAATTTATGGTCAGTGGATGATGGAGGGTGTATCTTACCTATGAGGTCAAGTCCCCATTGGGCAAAGGGACATGGTGATGTAATTAGACAAAGCTCTTGTGCTGGTGCTTTCATCAAATCTCTGTGTATCTGGCGCTGTCTACATTTATTTACAAAGATATATGAGTCTTTTTCCATTGTAGGCCAATAATAACCTAATCTCATAATCTTATGGGCTAAAGTAGGATCACTCGAATGGGATCCACATATACCCTTGTGCACCACTCGCAAAGTTGTTTGTGCTTCTTCAGCATCGAGACATCTCATTAGGGCGTTATCTAAGGTATGTCTATACAAGGTATCTTTGATGATGGTGTACTTAGCCGACTTATAGATGAAGGTTCAGCATTGGTTATTTGACAGGTCTAGAGGTAAGGTTTGGTCAGTTAGATAGTCAAATATGTCTTAATACCAAGGGGAAGTAGGACCCACAATTGTACAGACCATCGCAGAATCGGGGATGTCATAGGTGGGGACCAACAGTTGTTGAACCAAACACTCAAACTTTGGCACATTGCTTAGAATATCCAATAAGGAACCCATAATTGCCATAGCATCTGCAGCCCTATTTTGAAAATGTGGTATTTGTTGAAAGGTAATGTTATCAAAGTGCTTCTTGAAACTGTCGGCCATGTGCTTGTAGGGGGCAATTTTCTCATCCTTAGTCTCATAATCATCATTTACTTGCCAGACTACAAGCTGAGAATCGCCAAAAACATGTAGACTCTTAATCTTCCACTAAGTTGCCATTTTTAATCCTATCACTAAGGATTCATACTCTGCTATGTTGTTGGTGCAAGGGAAATCAATCCTGAATGATTTAGGAATGGTATCACCTTGAGGTGTAACAAATAAGATACCTGCTCCTGAACCATGATTTGTATGTGACCTGTCAAAGTATTATTTCCATTCGGTTCTAGTGTCAATTATGAAGATAAATTCATCAGGAAAATCTGCCACTAAAGGATGGTCTGCCTTCATGGGTGCATCTGCTAACTAATCTGCAATCACCTGTTCTTTTATAGCCTTCCTCTCTACATATTTGATGTCATACTCGCTAAGTATCATAACCCATTTAGCCAATCAACCTATTAATGTTGCCTTACTTAGGAGATATTTGAGGGGATCAATCTTTGCGACCAACATTGTCTGGTGATTGAGCATATAGTGCCAAAGTTTTTGAGTAGCAAAGACTGCCGCAAGATAGGCACGTTCTATGTTTTTGTAATTTAATTCATATCCCACCAAGGTATGACTGATGTAGTAGACTGCTCTCTCAAGACCTTGATCATCGTTTTGTGCGAGAAGAGCTCCTAATGTTGACTGAGTTGCTGAAATGTATAGTATCAACGATTTTCCATCTATAGGTGGGATTAAGACAGGTGGAGTGAGCAAATAATCCTTGATTTGTTGGAAAGGTTCCTGACATTTAGGTGTCCACACAAATGGTACTCCTTTCTTGAGTAAGTGTTGAAATGGGTGTATTTTGTCTTCCAGTTGTACAATGAAACACTTGATGGACTGTAGTCTTCCCTGTAGTGTTCTTAGTTGACCAATACTGACTGGAGGAGTCATTTCTATGATAGCTCTTACCTTCTCTGGATCTACTTCAATGCCTCTCCTAGAAATGATATACCCTAGAAGTTTCCCTGATTTTACTCCAAATACACATTTCTTTGGATTTACCCTGACATCGTAATTCTCTAGCCTCTAGAATATCCTGTCTAGAACCTTCAAATGTTCTCCCCTTGTTTTTGATTTAGTTATAATTTCATTGACATAATCTTCCATGAGAGTATGTATAAAGTCATGGAAAATCGTAGTCATTTCCCGTTGATAGGTAGCTCCTGCATTCTTAAGCCCAAAAGGCATAACATTCCAACAGTATGTGCCCCATGGACACGTGAAAGCTGTCTTGTGTTGGTCTTCAACTATGATTTTGATTTGGTTATATCCAGAGAAACCATCCATGAGGGATAGCATCTCGTATCTTGCTGTAAGATCTACTATCATGTCTATGTTCGGCAAAGGGAAGTCATCCTTAGGACATGCCTTGTTGATGTCTCTAAAGTTTGTGCAAATGCGGATGCCCCTAGTTGGTTTAGTCACTGGTACAAGATTTGAAATCCAGCCTACATAGTCTATAGTTCTTATAAATCCAACATCCAAGAGTTTCTTAAGTTCTGCTTTGACCAGTAGAGCTATCTGTGGATGCATTTTCCTTAACTTTTGTTTGATTGGATTAATACCTGGCTGTAATGGTAGATGGTGCAATATAAGGTCTGGACCTAGCCTAGGCATATCAGCGTATGACCATGCAAAATTTATCTGTCTCTTTGCAAAGAATTCCTTAAACTCAGATTGTTCTGTCTCCGTCAATGATGCTGCAAAGTATATGTGCCGAGGGTTTTCTTCTGTATTTATGTTGACTTCAATAAACTCTTCTACTAGCATTGGTGACTTTTCCTGTTCAACAGGGAGAATATTTAAACCTCTATCCTTGGGTGCCTCAGAGAGGTTTTCACCCTCAGATACGTCCTTTATTTTGACTGTTTCTTCGTCCAAAGGTGCCTTTCGGTTTTTACCTAGGGACTCGTCATTTTCACCATTTTTCTTTTTATTTTCATTTTTGTGACTAGAGGTGTAAATAGACTCCCCAAAATATGCTTTTTCATCCAAGTCTATGGTAAAACCAGCTTTATGATCCCCTCTTGGTATGCCTTCTCGAAGTCCCATGAACTCAGCTATTGCTTCGTCATTCTCGAATGTGTCTATGATGGGTGTACCTTGTTGATCCCAGTATATAAGTTCAGGATATATAAGAGGCATACCATCATCAGAGCTATTAAAGGTGGAAGCTGACAAGGTGAATATAGAATGGTTGACATGATCACAGAAGTTTTGGACTAACTCCTTCTTGTTCTTTTTCCTATGGGTAGGTAAACTTTGATGTGGGACTATTGTAAGGGCTAAGTCGTCAGAAGATGGTTTTTCAGGTGCCCAAGATGCATGATCAAGGGTTTACCAATAATAGTTCTTATGCCATTCTTCTTTGGACAAGTGCTTCCTATGACGGGGACTAGATGGTTTTGGTACAGGTTTTATCTTTAGGTCCAATTCTCCAAATAGAGCATCTATGTTCATGGTACTAGTAGAGGAAAGGGAATCCCATTCGCAATCACTTGAGTCGGGAGATTCATCATAAATTAGGGGAAGTGGTTCATGAGATATCTCGATGTTTGCACAAGCACTCACTTCCTCTTGAAATGGTGACGAAGTACTAGGAAACCCAATTCT
This sequence comes from Sequoiadendron giganteum, assembly GCA_007115665.2. Lineage (NCBI taxonomy): Eukaryota > Viridiplantae > Streptophyta > Pinopsida > Cupressales > Cupressaceae > Sequoiadendron > Sequoiadendron giganteum. Next base: position 162,730,205 of record CM021110.1, on the reverse strand, counting down.
AAGCGGTTGAAACCCTATCCCTAGGTATTTCGGTCGTGGTGAAATAGTGATCAGTTTCGTCTTTCCATTTTGATGTAGTCCTAACCCACTGTGCCCGTCATAGCCTTCGTTTTGCATTATCTTAAAGCCTTTTCCATATTGATCTTTAGCTATTTGAATGGATGATGAGGGGTATTCATTGTCTTCTAGGTACAACCAAGAGGTAATATCACCTTGATCCATAATTTCTTCACTTAACTCTCCCCATTTGGTCAATGTCATTGTAGGGGGAACATGAAATGTGACTACAGATTGTCTTCTATCCGGCATGGGTAGACCATATGCCTTAGGTGGAACAAGCTGACTGACACAATATGATGCCTTCATGTAATATTCTCCTCAACCTTTCTCTTGGATCTTGACCTTAGGAGTGGATGGTGGCGGTTTGAATGAAATGGACTTAGTAAGATGTGATGGGTCAACGTATAGGGATAAAGTGGATGATGAAGCTTCTTGGTTAACTGGTACCTGTCATTGTGGAATTTCCCTTAGGCTTGTACAATACTAAAAAGGATCTGGATCACCATCAATCGTGATCTCGGTGCCATTATATGGGAATTTAAGACATTGGTGATATGTTGAAGGTACAAATTTCATTGCGTGTATCCAAGGTCTACCTAACAAAAGGTTATACGGAAGGGTGAGATCTAAGACTTGGAAGATGGTGTTCATAATTGCTAGGCCAATTCTGATAGGGAGTGTGACAACTCCTTTGGATGATCTTTCCTCATCATCGTAAGTGTTGATGACTATACTCTTAGAGGTGTCTACGCATTCTTCTAAGAACCCCAATGCCTTAACCAATTTTAGGGTACACAGGTTCAAACCTGCTCCTCCGTCTACCAGGACTCGTCTGGCTTTGGTTTGATGGACTAGGACTTCAAGATGTAATGGGTCATTATGATTAGACTTTTCGGTTGAGTAATCTTGTTGGGAAAATGTGGCATGATGCGAGTTGGTTAAATATCCCACCATTTCTTCGAAACGATTGACATCTAAGTTTGTAGGAACAGTCATGTTCTGTAAAACTTTGTCGAGAATGGCTCGATGCTCAGGTGATAAAGTCAATAGTTCCAAAATGGATATCTGTGCGGGGGTTTTACTCAATTTTTCAAGGAGGTTGTACTTAAAATTGGAAGTTTGCGTAGGTGGCTCAGAAGAAGGACCTGGAATAGTTATCTTAGTTCTGCGCGTGTTTACAACACATTTCAGATGCTTCTTAATGATGATGGCATGGACGTTTTCATTCGCAACTCAGAGGTGATTTATGATCATTCCTTTACCATAGTCATACTTGGTATTGGTATAATTGGCTAATGGATTATTCTTGGTTCCCGAACTGGAGGCTTTTCCTTTCGTGTGGTCATGTAATGGGTCTATGAAGACCTTATGATCCCTATTCTTGGTATTTTTCTGCCCATTGACCTCTATGGTTTTGTTTTCAACACAGTCTTGTATAATATTCTTCAGTTGTTGACATTGTTGTAGGTTGTGTCCTTTTGTTCGATGATAGTCACAATAAGCATTGTCATCCCACCATGAAGGTTTAAACTATCCAGGATCATACTCTCTTGGTTCCAAATGTTTAATGAGATTATGTTTAATCAACTCTTTGAAAATTGTCTCTATTGGTTGCCCCAAAGGGGTAAATTCATGTGTAGGAAATATCCTTTGTGGTTGTTGTTGTTGTGAATTTTGGACATAATTGGTTGTTTGATCTAGACTATTCATGATGTCTTGATTGGGGTTGTAACCTCTAAGTGTGATAACTGGTCCAGTATGTATGGTTTTAGCATCAACATTGCCGTCATTTGTAACATTTTTGTTTCTAGATCAGAATTTGTTTCTATCATTTGGAATGTTTTGATGTTGGAGAACTGGGTTTCTGCCTGGTACTTTTATTTCTCCTTTGTCAATAAGGCCTTTTTCAAGGATGATGCCCTTTTGTACCAAGTCTAGGAATGAAGTACAACAATGTACCCTTAAGTCACCTCTTAGTTTTGGATTGATGTTTTCAAGGAATATTGTGACCTGTTTTTCTAGTATTTCAACTGGACATCTGCTAGCTAGACTTCTCCATCTCTGGAAGAAAGTGGTGAAAGTTTCACCATGTTCTTGTGTTGTGTGGTACAAGGTTGCTATTGTTACTTCATTGTCTATGTTAAAGGAAAAGTGTTTGACAAACTTCTTAGCTAATTCACCCTAGGATCGTATGCCATATGGTAATTTAGAAAACCATTCCAGTGCTATCCAGATAAGGGTTCGTGGAAATAGTCTCATCAAGTATGTGGGGTCATATGATATGTCCATGCATGCCATTGAGAATTCTCTAATGTGTTCCAAAGGATTCTTCCTCCCATTATACTTAGGCAAATTCGGTATAATGTATCCATGGGGGAAGGATGTCATATAAAGCGCTTTGTCAAATGGACATGGACATAGATCTTGCACTGAGTAGTTCATTTTCCTGACATAGACATGTTGTCCATCTATTGTTGAAGCATTTTCATTTGGTTTTGGAGGAAATCTACTTGTGTCAAGGACATGTTGTTTGCGTTGTTTGGATCAATGTAGACATTCTGAAATGTCATGTTCTGTGATGGGTTGTGATTTGGTGAGGGAATATATCCTGTTAGAATGTTCTGATTCGGATTGGGGATATTTCCTATCTGAATGCTATGATTTGGTATAGGAATCTTCCCTGTCTGAATGTTTTGATTTGGATTGGGAATATTTCCTGTCGGAATGTTCTGATTTGGATTGGGAATATTTCGTGTCTGAATGTTCTGATTTGGATTTGGAATATTTCCTGCCTAAATGTTTTGATTTGGTATAGAAATATTCATGCCAACTTTGGATCTCTTACTAGTTGTGTTGGTGCCAAAGGGGTTTGATGAAGTTGCTCTCGCAGTAAATTATAAACCTTGTGTTATGTTGAAAGGGGTTGGATTCACAATTGACGATGTTTGAGTTGGTATGCCAGTTGGTATTGCTATGGTGATTTGGGGAATATAAATACTTGACATCATAGTTTATATTGGTTGAGTAGACGGTGTTTTCAAAGTATGAATATCAAATCCCGGTGGTAGTATGGCACCTTCTACTAGAAACTTTGCTAGATAACATTGGGGATCATTTTCCAAACACTCATCCATAAAGGATGCAAATTCAAGATCTTGTACAATGACATCTATGTCTTCAATATAAATTTTTCCATGTGTGTCTCTAGTGACGTGTTTTTCAAGCAAAGGTTTGTGTGGTCTTTCTTTCCCTGATGGTTGCTTTGCGAAAGGATTGAAAAATTCATTAGGGTCCGACATTGCTTTTTGTTTCTTTTGAGACCTTGTTTCGACCATGAAAAGTTGCTCAAAATGGGGTAATGCAGACTATGACTAAAAATTGATATGTCCTATTGCTATGTTTTTTAGATTTTTTGACAATAAAGGATGTTGCTAAAATGATTTCTAAAATGACATATACTAAGATGACATATGGTAGGACAAACAATATGCAAAATCTTGAGTAGACTATGATGGTAAATGATTCTAAAAATAGGTATAAACTACCACCTATGGAATAAATGTATGCAATGATTTGTTTTGACCAAGGAACCTGATTATAGGAAAAAGACAGTTGACAAGGTGAATTTCCCAAACTAGACAGTTGAGCTGGGAAGATTCACAAATAGGACCAAAGTGACTAGGTTCAATGATTGTGACAAATCAGAACATGAACGTATCCAATGACAAGGAAAGTTATCTATTCTATGATATGCAATTTCCTAGGAATTATCTAAATGCATGCAACTTAGGATGACTATGACTAAGATGTATATGACACCTAATGATGCAAGGTTTTTGAGAAAATTTTTCCAATTTCTATCCAAGGTTGATCTTAAGAAACATAAGTGAAAAATGACAGTTATGTTTTCAGACTCGGTTTGCAGTTTTCTCAGTTTTTGTTGAAAGTCAAATGCGGTTCACCTATGAGATGTGGTTTAGCATGCACATGCGATGATTTGACTAAAAACAGGTTTCGAATGTCGACTGGTGATTTTGACTTGTGACAGATGCGATTTATGTTTTGACATATGTGACTCATAGTAACAATTGCGACTTAGAATATAGACTCTGTAAACCTAAACTTGTTGACAGACACATGCAGTTTTTCTGTTGGTAGATGCGGCTTGCATATACACATGCAACTCAAATTTTGATAGTTGCAGCTCATAATATCTGAACTGTGTAAAAGTGGACTTTGTTGATAGACACATGCGACATTTACCCTAACAATTGCGACTCGCTAGGACAAATGCAGTGTTAAAAAATGCTAGTTGCGACTCAATTTGACAGTTGCGGTTTTTTCTGAAGATTGTGTTTTTTTTGACTGAATCCATTTGATGATCAAGTGTTTTGATGAATACAACAAAAAATAATAAAAAAATTCAATGTGTTTTCAGTTTGTGGTGATAGAACTGTTAAAACCAGAAAACATTTACAACTTAGGCTTTTTGGACAATACTTGTTGAGTTCTTACTTAGATAAATCCAGCTATGCATATTCAAAGTGGATGACTAGTAGCTTGACCCCACTGGCTCCCCTCCACGACACTCACTTATATGGGGCAGCCAAGATATTGTACCCATGAAACTCCCATGGCATACATCTCATCTCCACACATGAACCGTAATTATGTAAGACTTCTTCGTAGGTCCGAACCTGCTGCACCAGCAAATAGATAGGATTTTGGCAAACTACAACAATTGGATTTTTAATTTGGGCACCCGTTCAGAAGAGCCATGTGAGAGGCAATATCATCCCAGTTCTGCAAAGGTTAGGCTCTGTAGGTTTTAATATACCACAAGGGTACTGGGGAGTCAAGTGCTGGTCCGCTGGAATCCTCGTAATACTGAGCTTTCCTCGAGTATTAAAATTTGTATATCGGTTGGGAGTCGCTGGCAATAAACGCTCAACCAGTTTTGAGTCGTCTTGGGGTGAGTAATTTTTCTCACCAAGACAGGCTCAAGTTCTAGAGTCAGTAATCATTTCTCTTACACCTAGGATCGCACGAATGCGCAAGGGGAGAGGATACTTCGATATACTGAATCGGGTTCTAAGCTAAACAATTGCAAACACAAAAGACACTGGTTAATTTTTAAGTCCAAACGACAATTTTCTAAACTACCAAACATAAAGCTTTCCAAATAAAATTAACAAAGTCATTAGTTCTTGCATGCAAACTGATCAGTAGTTCGTTTTGTGTCTTCGGCTTTCATCTTGCAGAAAATATTGTTTTGGTTTTTATTTGGTCTTCTATGCTTCGTCCTACAAAAACTAAGTTAATCCACCTTAACACAGCTATAAAAAAACATTAGCGAAAAATGAAATAATACGAAAAATGAAAAATGAAAACACGAATGTACGAAAGTTAATAAAAGAAACTGTTTTTTTTTTTTACCAGGGAGATGCGGCTTTTCGAGCCACAGATGCGGCGCGATGTTGACAAGCGGATGCAGTTCATGTTGATAGTTGGATGCAGTGTGAATTGTTGACAGGTGGATGTGGTGCAAAGTGTCACAAAAGCGGTGCAGAATGGCAAATGCATCACGGTATTTAGCAGATGCGGTTCGCGAAGACAGATGCGTCATTTATTTGAGTGGATGCGGTGTGCCGTACGATAACCTGCAAAATAAAAGATGAAAAAATGGAAAGATGTTGCACGAATTTGAAGCGTGTTCACATCGGGTTCACCAAATGTAACGTAGATTTTTTGGGGATTAATGCTATAGCTGCAAAGATTAAAACGATCAAAGAGGGGCAAACTGTAGACATCGAAAATTGGTCTAGGCCTGCGAGTACCACTTTTGATATAATTTTCTATTATCCATGGTCATGATTAAATAATGTTAATTATTTAATTACCCTTTCTAACACATCTTTCCTCTATTAATTAAATACTCCTTTTTAATTAATTTATTAATTCATTATAACCTTTATTCAACTTGATTAATTAAATAAATCATATTTATTTAATTATTTCGCTAACTAATTAATTCTTCCTTCTTAATTAAATAATTTATTATTTAATTACCCCTTTGTCATATTTTAGCTATAATTAAATATTTATTATTTAATTATTCAATTCCACCTTTTCAACAATCAATTAAATAAATTACATTATTTATTTAATTAATTCATTTCATTTTCAAATGTTGAATTAAATTAACATTTAATTCATATTTTAATTGTTTATGTCACATTCACTCACCTTCTGACTCAAGATCTATTTTATATCCACCAGTTATCTCCGGGTTTAGTATCTGATCGTCTCTGTGAGAGGACTCTTTGTCACAATTAGTCAGTTAACTAGTTCTAACTCATATGCATGAAAGCGTTTATTAAATAAATATCTTTATTTAATTAATTAATTCATGTATGCATTTAAATTCTTTATTCTTCGAGTTCTAACTTTGTCTTTGACATTCAAAGTCTATTTCTTCTATTTTCGAAGACTCTTAACTGGAGATTAAACTGATTATTTAATCTTGAACTCATGTTCTTTCTATTTTCGAACAGTCTTGACACAAGATTAAGTTATCGTTCTAATTTAATCTTTATCTTGTAGTCTTTTCTAACTCACATTCTATCTAACACATAACTCACATCACATGACATTCATCAATCTTGTCCGTTGATCTCTCTTTGAATCTGAGTCGATCGTTCGAAAACCCAAAATCTATAAAATGGCCTGTCATTATCATTATTCCTCTTCCCGAAATCAATACACTTTTGAGAAAAAACTTATCTTTGATATTTTGCTTAGACATTCAACAAGGTTATGCTTGCATCAATACTAAAAATCTAAGGGCAAGAATACTGAAACAACAAAATGGAGAAGGGCAATCGAGATAATTCAAAGGAGTGGACGCATATTCGGTGAGATCTTTTCAATTATTTGTTTTGATTTATTCATGTTCATTTACTCTTTCTTTGTTGTTTTTATTTAGATTATTTGTTAGATTAGACTTGATTGTTTTAATCTGTGCAGCTATAGCATTAATCCCAAAAAAATTTGTGTTACAAGAAATATTTAAATTCATGTGACACATGGTGAGGTGGCAGATGAGGTGGAAGGAGGTTAGAGAATTATGTAGAAATGTGACAAAATTGAATTAAAAATTGAATTTTTAATGAGAAGGGAATTAATCAAATAAAACAAATTAGTTAGATTAATTTAATTAATTAAATCATGAAAAAAATAATTCGAGATAGGAAAAAATTAGGGAGTGAACTATATAAAAAAATTGCAATTTATTTATAAGTAGGGGAATAAAGAGGGTCCATTAATCAAATAGCTTGTATTTAATTAATCGACTATCCTGACCGATTTTAGGTGTATACACTATTGATAAACACTAAATTTTTTATAGAGTAGAATAATAATAATAAAACCTTAAAATTATACTAAAATAAAAATTTCTTCACCAAAGTCCAAATTAAACAATTAAAAAAATTACTTTTCAAAATGAAAACTAACCTAAATTTGATACAACATAATTCTTCATATTACAAAGACTATATTTGTAATGTGTTTTATTAGGTTAGCCAATTCTTAATCATAATTTATTTTTACAAGAACGACCTTTTTCAAATGGACATTGTTTCCAAAATCAATACATTTAATATTATGTCAATAATGATTTTCAAACTAAATAAAAAACCCAAAATTTACTCTAAATATATGATATAATATTTTTATATTGAATACATCTTTTTTTTTTCACAATGTTCAATTAAAGTAAGACCTAGAAAAAAAAAATCCATATACATTCATAGTTAAGGCTTATAAGTATCCAACTGGGATTATTATCTTTCTTTGTAATATCCATGTCAATTTTTACCAACAAATTGATAACACATTTTTCAAATGAAATGGAGGTCATGCAAAGAACACTTCCAAAGCTTCTAAGTCTATTAGATGATTGGATGATTTTTTTGAAGAGGTAAATATATTTATCATAGAATATTGATTTGGATTTAGGGGAATGAAATGCTTTTGTAGATTGTTCTCTCAATGCCTTGTTCTTATATGAATATAATAGGATGATTTTGAGTTGCTTTCTCTATCAAAAAATATCATAGGAGATTTTTAAAGTTGGATAGATGAATATGAGAAAATACTAAATATATTTAAATGAATAACAAGTAAAAGACAAAATAGGTCACATGGGATTGTTCCGTATTAAAAAATTAAAATTATATAGTTGAGGACATATCTACTAGTTGGGATAAAAATAAAGAGTTAATACAATTTAGAAAAAAAACTATTAGAACATACAAATCATGATTAGATTATCTATCAAAATTAAGATGTAGGAAGAATTGGTCCATATAATGTTGAGAAATATGCTATACAATAAATTACAATGTGATATAATTCCTATCCAATCTACATGCTTTTGGTGATATCACCATATTACCCCAACCTTGCATCCATCTATATCTAAAAGAGCACAACTATCATAACTCTCCCTTATGATATATACAATTTCTATATTGTTACGTCGATAGGCATAACTCTACAACGACAACACAACATATAGGTGGTCAAAAAATCCAAGAAAGAAAAACATAAATCTACATTCTATTTCACGTATAGTGATTTTTTATTATTATTTAAAGTTGATAACATCACAATATTCTATTTTCATTGTTTAATTGCAATGATTTTTTTCATATGATAAATTGCACAATAATTTTTATTTATTTTAAGCTTGATAATGAAAAAAAATAGATGCCTTGATATCTTTTGACATATTTTATATAGATTATCTTAAAGATATATACTAGTTAACAACACATTGAGAGAAAATATTATTGTAAGAGAACAAAATATCTAATATTTTGAAATGTATTTGTAGTCACTTGAGACCAAAGTTGATTGCAATGAAGAGAATAACATAGATTACACATACCTCTCGTAAAAAAAGGACAAATCATAATAAGGTTCTACAACTCTCTTTTTATTAATTCAAAATACGAGAAAAATAAAATTTAATAAGAGATGCATTGCATCAATTTCTTGTCAATGTTGTGTTGAATGTAATGAGTTTTGTTGTGTAATAAATTGACTGACATTAGAAATGACATTCAAGGAGACATAATAATTTTAAAGTCACCAATATAATTTTATTGGGGCCAAAATTTATTTTCATATTAATTTACCTTGCCACCTCACAATAGAAAATGACTAATATGATGTATAAAATATTGGTCATGTCATTCAAACCACTAGTAGAGTTAAAATTTGATTTAATGAATTAAATGCATTAGACATGTAATTTAAAAAAAGAAAAAGAAAAAAATATTTTTTACACCTTTTTCAATATGAATCTGTAGACATCTAAATTTGACCACTTCCACATGGTCAAAATCGTCTACTCTATTCATCTATTTCATTAATAATAATTAAATAATTTATTTAATCATTATTTCATTTTCTGGCTAAGGTTCCTAATGTATGTAATTGAATAATTAAATACTTTACCTTACACCTTTTCTTCTCTAAATTAAATAAATAGGACAATTTATTTAATTTAGTCATTTGACCTTTTTAATTAAAAATCAATTTTTAATTCCTCATTTTCTCTCTCCTTGTCACATTCTCCATAATCCTCTTTTAATCGGAGTTAAATTAATTAATCCATGATTATAATGTGCACCAATTAATCAAGATTAGTGCCACATCCTCCATAATCTCCCACTTGCTTCTAATCTCTCATTAATTATCTTAATATGGTGTTTGCACAACCTTAATCAAGGTCATTAGCCACATTTAGTGTATTTTTTGTAGTCAACCTTTCCACTTGTCTTTCTTGGCCTTGACTCTCTTTCCCATGTGAATTTTTAATTCACATTTATTCATCCTAGGCTCCTCTCTTCCCCATGTGAATTTTTAATTCACATTTTATCCTTCCAAGGTTTACCCTATCCCCATGCAAGTTCTAGAAGACTTGTCATTTTACATGTGCCAAGGACTTCTAGAACTTTTGACTTGTCACATCACTCACATGTGGCAAATCCCCATATTTTTGGAAACCCTCTCCTATCCATTAGATTCTCTCAAGCATGTGAATTTTTAATTCACATTTATTTCTCCAACCACTTTCCCATTTCCCATGGAGATTTTTGAGAAATTCTAAAATTTCTCAAATGTTTTTTTAATTCTCATTTGGGGAGAAAAAGTTCATTTTTGAGGAAATCTTCTCATCCCCCAAGGTACCTACAAGGTACTTGTCCTTCCTCCACATCATGTACCTCTCTTCCACCTCATTTCCACATCATCTCACCCTAAGCCATCTCACATTCCACATATCAAGATGTGAGGGCTTGTGAGTCCTCAACTCACCATAGCCCTCCATCTTGACCTTGTTGGTTTAATATCAACCATTGAATTATATAGAGAATTCAAATCCCTCTATAAATACCCCCTCCTTCCTTTCATTTTGAAAAAAAAAAATTTTGCTACCAAACTCTTGCCAATTTTTATTTGTAGCATTTTAGCTATTTGCAAGCATTTTCCATGAATCCACCAAATCCTTTAGCCACTAGCATCTTATTACATTTTGCATCTTGCATCCATTCATCTCCATAGCCATCCAAGGAGCACAAAATCTCTCAAAAATCAAGGGCCAACCAAGGAAATCTACAACACAAAAGGTATAACAATTCATCTTCTTGTTTTGTTTATCTTTCTTGCATAGATATTCCTTTAGGCTAATCTTGAATAGTATTTCTTGTGTTTTTCCTTTTAATGCATCATTAGTTAGTTTTGCATCTTAAAATAGGGTAGAAAAATTTAGAGATCACATTTTTGGCACTCCTTGTGGGACCCACAAATGGGTCTCTTTGTTTCACGTTTGTTGTTGTTAAGGTTGTTTGCAGGTCCAGGTCGCAAGGAGGTGGACTTGCCCTCTCGTGTGCTACAGAGGGGCAGATTTTCCCTCCTGTTCCAACGTTTTTGACAGTTTTTCTATAGAGGGGTGGATTTGCCCTCTTGTTCCAACGTTTCTGACAGTTTTTCTGCAGAGGGGCTGATTTGCCCTCATGTTCCAACATTTCTGACAATTTTTTTGTAGAGGGGCGGATTTTCCCTCCCGTTCCAACATTTCTGACAGTTTTTCTGCAAAGGGGAAAATTTGCCCTCCTGTTCCAACATTTCTAACAGTTTTTCTATAGAGGGGCGGATTTGCCCTCCTGTTCCAATGTTTCTGACAGTTTTTTGCAAAAGGGTGGATTTTCCCTCTTGTTCAACCATTTCTGACAATTTTTCTGCAGAGGGGCAGATTTGCCCTCCTGTTCCAACTTTTTTGACAATTTTTCTATAGAGGGGCGGACTCGCCCTGCTGTTCCAACATTTTTCACTGCAGAGGGGCGGACCTGCCCTGTTGTTCCAACATTTTTCACTACAGAGGGGCGGACACGCCCTGCTATTCCAACATTTTTCACTGCAAAGGGGCGGACCTGCCCTGTTGTTCCAACATTTTTCACTGCAGAGGGGTGGATCTTCCTTGCTGTTCCAACATTTTTCACTGCAGAGGGGTGGATTTTCCCTTAACAACACGTTTCAGAAGGTAAAACAGGTATTTTAGCTTCATTTTTGGCTCAGTTTTTTGTTGTTTTGAAGTTCTAACCCCCTAACCTTGTTTTTTTGAGGGTATAATTGGATTTATTGCTAATATTTGCCTTGTTCTTCACACTATTTTCTAACATTTTACTGCAGAGGGGCAGATTTGCCCTAAAAAACACATTTTTGAAGGTAAAAACAAGCATTTTAGCTTCATTTTTGGCTCAGTTTTTTGCTGTTTTGAAGTTCTAACCACCTAGCCTTGCTTGTTTATGGGTGTAGTTGGATTTCTTACTAATACTTTGCAGCATTTTGTGGTTATTCACAAGAGATGAAGGATAAAACAACTAACATTTGTTTGCAGGGCCATTAATTTACGCAGATTTTAAGAGTCTTTTAATGTTGTTTTCATCTAGGCACATAACTTAGTTAGGAGGAAGTAATACTTACTGTGTGGTGTGCCTATTTTTTGTGTTACCCAAAGAGGGCATTAATTTGTTTTCACCTTTCCCTTACACTTTGTGTGAACCTAAGGAGTAGTTGGAAATGATTAGTGTCTTCTTTTTAGAGGGACCTGCTTGGGGATTTCATCACCCCAAAGGATGACCCCAACCATGCGTACTGACGGGGTATAAAAAGGGGGGAGAGCCAAAGCTATACCCCAATCCAGTCACGTCATGTTTGGAGGAGCATCGAAGCTAGGGTGATACCTAGATAGACATGAAGATTTGGTCTGAGCCCTTCAGTATCTCGTTGGGGTTCCTGACTCATGCTTGTGATAGGCTGGTGTTCATGGTTTGTGCCTCATGTAATGAGAGTATATCGAGGACTCCTTAGAAACCTTGTGCATCCTAGATTAAGACCTTTGTTGCCCATACCCCTTAACACTAATTATAGGATTGTGCTTGCTTAAAGTGTCTTTTTGTGAGAAACCAATAAATCTTGATAAATCAGCCTCATTGTGTCATCTCAAGTCCTTGCCATAATATTTCTCATCCAAACCAAGTTCCTATTTTTCTGCAGAGGGGCGAATTTTCCCCCCTAGTCCACTATTTTTCTACAAAGGGGCAGATTTTCCCCCTGGTCCACTATTTTTCTACAGAGGGGCAGATTTCCCCCCCTGATCCACTATTTTGACTACAGAAGGGTGGATATGCCCTCCTGAATAGACAATTTCACCCCGTTTGACCATTCCAAGCCTCCATTTAACCACCTTGAGTCTCCGTTTGACCATTTGATCATCCTAAACATTCATTTAACCAATCCAAACATTCATTTTACCATTCCAAGCCTCCATTTAACCTTTCTAAATGTCCATTTATCATGTTCCCATTGATCATTTCATAATTTGGGGTACCTATTCTACCATCTTACCATGTGACTTAAAGAGTTGCTTTTCTTCCAAAAGGAACACTTCAACAACACCCCTATCATATAAAAAACCATCAAGACATCTTTCATTTGCATTCATCATCATCTTTCAACACAAAATCCCTTAAACCTTGTTTTAGGAGTTATCTCCTGAATTGACCCAGGCATTAAGTTTGATTGTTATCCTACATATCAATCATTGTCTTCAACCTAATCAATATGTTTCTATCCTAAGGAAGATTTGTGTTAAAAGTCATCATTGGCCCAAATCAACCCCCTTCTATCTCAAGGCGGATTCGGTGTCGTGATCATTGGTTTATCCAGTTTAATCCGATCAACTAACGTATTAAGTCACCTAGGGTGATTTCCGAATTGGGTTTAAGACCTTTCCATCAACCAATCCTAATTCATCATCCAATCCAAAACAAACTTATCCTATCATATCCTCTGATCCAATCCTAATCTAAGCTCCAATCTAGTTCTAATCTGAGCGTTAATCCCATCATCCTAATCTGAGATTTTATTCAATCCCAATCTGAGCTTTCATCCAATCCCCATATGAGCTTCCAATCCATCCTATTTCTCTATCCATCATCTATTATTTCCTGCTAATCTGTATCCATCATGAATCTTTATCCCCCTCTCACACGACCAATAATAGTAGTCAAGGGGAATCCTAACTACGTTGATGACGATAACAAAAATCTTGTTGATCATGAAGATTGTTATATAGATCTCCTTGATGCTATCATTGCTAGTAAGCTCTCTCCAATCGCCTCCCAAAATCCCACTACTTCTTCAAACTATCTCACCATGCCTTCATCCGCATCTAATAACGGTCCTTATGCTACCCTTGATAAGGGATATCCAACATCCTCACCATTGACATATTCATCATATCCCCCCTCTCAACCTCTATCCTATCCAATGTCTGCATCCTCTTATCCTCATCATCATCAATAATCCCAATATCTCTACTTTAATCACCCATCCCAATCTTCCCATCCTAGTCCAACACTCACACATTCCTATCTCAACCCCCCATCCCAATACTCCTCTTATCTTATTCCACCATCTCAATCCCCTTATCCTAATCCATCATCCCTATCCTTCTATGCCAACTCACCTTACATGTCTTCCTATGATGGTCCACCACCTCAATCTTCCTATTCTAATCCAACATCCACACCTTCCTATCACAATTCCCCATCCCAATATCCTTACATTAATTCCACATCTCCCCATTCTAATCCTTCATCTACATCTTCCTACTATCATTCACCATCCCAATCTTCCCAATCTAATCCAATATCCACATCCTCTTGCATCACTCTCCCTTTCACCACATTATATCTTAATCCTTGATCTAAACATAACTCACCTAGTCCTCCAACCACTCCTAGTCCTCCATCCAGTCCCATCCACTCATCTAATCCTCCAATACCTAACCCTAATCCACCAATTCCTAATCCTAATCCTCCATCTCCTCCTAGTCCTCCATCCAATCCCATCCCCACATCTAATCGTAATCCACCAATCCCTAATCCTAATCCTCCATCCATTCCCATCCCCCCATCTAACCCCAATCCACCAATTCCTAATCCTAATCCTCCATCTAGTCCTCTATCCAATCCCATCCCCATGTCTAATCCTAATCCACCAATCCCTAATCCTAGTCCTCCATCTAGTCTTCCATCCAATCCCATCCCCACGTCTAATCCTAATCCACCAATCCCTAATCCTAATCCTACATCCATCCCTGATCCTCCATCCATTCCCATCACTCTCCGTAATTCTACATCCCTTCCAAATGTCGCCCAAGGACTCATGACAGAATATACATCATGCCCTCCCACTCTATCATGTACTATCACTAGTGATGAGGCCCTCCTCCATCCTACACCTATCCCTCCCATCACCATTCCTGACACCATCCAAACAGTTGAGCCGGTCAAACCCATCAAATCCATTGAATCCCCATATTCTACTACTAGATCCACCCAATCCATTGAATACATCCAATCCCCTCCCAATCCTAATATTCACAAAATTCAATCCCATGACCTTCATGAATCCTCCATCCTCCTATCTCCCCCAATTGAGGAGTCCCTCCAACACTCTTCCATCATAATACATCCCCCACAAGATGAGTCATGCCAAGAGCTTGATCCAAAGTATACAAACATATCCCCTCCTCCAAATCAAGATCCTACCATCCCATCCACTACATCACAAGATCATAATCCCCCATCCATCCCATCTCATGATTCCTATCCTCAACCAAGTCATGATCCTATCCTCCCATCCACCCCATCTCAAAATCACACTAGCTCATCCACTCCATCCCACGATCCCCTTTACATTCAAGATCCAATCACTCTATCTCATGAGCCCTCATCATCCACTTCCAAAAATCCAGATCCTATCATCTTCCCTAATCCCTCTCCTGATCCCTTATCCCTCATTCCTCTTGATGCTGCTATCCCCTCATCTCCATCACATGATCCTTCATCACCATCTAGTCCTACCATCCCAATGCCACTTTTGTATCACCTTGGTCACATTACACTTATCCATGGTGGCCTTCTTAGAGACGAAAAACAACGCATATGCACCACCCTACCTCTTCCACCTACTAATGCGCTCGCATCATGCTTCCAATAGAATAAGTATCCTACCCTAGATCATATGCTCAAGAACATGAACTATCAAGGAAAAGGTTTAGGTCTTCATGAGCAAGGTACCTCAGAGCCCATCCAAGTCAAAGAACATCCAGGCACACATGGTCTTGGCTATATCTCCCAAAAATTACCTTTCAAAAATGTTGGTACAACCTCCGTACATCCTAAACGATCCTCTTCTAAAGACATAAGAGGTACTTTCCATCATTCTACCAAGTCATTTGCCGCCATCCCCCCTCCTCCATCATATTACCTCAAAACAGTCATCCATCTTCCTCCCTCATCCTCTAAATCCATTTTGGGTCCTTATGTCCCTCCATCCATCATTGCTCATCCTCCATCTATTATGGGTTCTTATATCCCTCCCTCAAACCCCACACATCCTCCATATACACAGTCTATTTTGGGTCCTTATATGCCAAAATCACCCCCTCCATCTTATCCTATTCATCCTTTCATTCATCCACCCCCTATCCCTCGTGCACAACATAAAAATCCTACCTTCATAACTCCTAATCAGGATCAACAAAGGCACCCCTCCATGCATGCCATATTGCATCCTCCATCCACACTTCCTTGTCAAATTCCTACTTCTATCACTCCATCAACCTCCTCTCCACATCATCCATCTTCCCATACCCATCCCCTTGCTACTAAAAGCACTTTGGATTCCAAAATATATATATAAATCCAAACGTCCACATGAATCTACAGATCCTCATGTCCCCTCCAAAAAACATGTTGATAAAAAGAAAAATCGAATCCAAAATCCAAATCAATCCAAATGGCCACAAAGGCCCATCAAAGCAAAAATCAACACCATGTGGATCCTAAAGAAAAAAGCGACAATGCTTTGAAATGAAAAATCCATGATGACATCCAAAGTTGCTATTCCCAAAGCTCATAATTCACATCCTCCATCTCCTAAATCTTTTTTGGGTCCTTATGTCCCAAAATTCACTATCCCAACACCTCCAGTCTCACCACATTCTCCATCCATCAACCCTCTGCTCATTTCACATCCACCGCATATGCCAATGTTGATCCTGAACACCTTCCCCTATCACACATCCACTCCATAATTCCATCCATACACATTCCAACACCCCATCCACTATACCCCCTATCTCCCCCATCCAATCCCTTTGATTCATCCTCTTGCATAATCCATTTCTCCTAATAAGGTTGTACCAACATTCGATAATCACTTTACACATGGGCTCTTATTATGTCATATGGAACTTGATACTTGAGTCCTTCATCCATCTCCTTATCAACTATCCTCTAAATCTGCATATCCATATCCCTATCTTTATCCATCTTCATCCACATCCTAGCCCAAAAAAATAGAAAAATAGAAAAAAATCAAAATCAAAAAATACAAAAAATACAAAAAATACAAAAAAATAGTGAAGAGAAAATCATTCGTCCAATGGTGAAAACTTGGTAAAAGATCACCTTAGATAAGTACCATGATTAAAACCTGATAAATAGGCACCATGCATAAATTCCCCATCTAGTCTCCTTCCACGATTGGGGGCAACTTCCACTTATGCATTCCTTTCCTACATCTACCTATCTTCTGCATCCTACCCATCCTATCCCATTTATCCCAATCCCTCCATCTTCCTTGTGATCTTGATAAAGATAGGGGAAAACCTATATACCTACTTTAGACATCTATTGGCATATATTCCCCTTATCCA